>JAKEEE010000100.1:0-600000 GCA_021498325.1 Bactrocera minax
GTGTATACATCGAAATTGTAATTTGGTGCAGTTTTGATCAATTGAGGCAGCTTTTCGTCGGTGAATTTGGTAAAATTGAAAAAGCACATTACCTTTAGTTGTATTTTTCTAGTTAGGAGATTTTATCTATATTACAGGTAATTTATACACCTTGTTTTTTGTCAAGGTCTATAAATATTATAAACAAAAATTAACTATAGAATTCTCTATTCTCTACGAATTTGGAACTTGACTTGAAATTTTGTATTGATTTTCCATTCAATAACTCTCTGATTGTTTGCATTTCCTCTCACTTTTTTCCACAATTTTTCATTTAAGTACTCACTGCAAGTATTTACTGGAAAAATTACGGAATCAGGCGCATAACTTAGTAGGTTATCTTGTAATGTTCACTTCGCAAATAAAACGAAGTCGCATAAAGCGATATTTTTAAATAAAGAACATCGTGACACAAAATTCAGGTTCAGGTCTCCGTATTTGATAAAATCAAAAGATTTTTGAACTATAAGTCTACCATTTTTATTTTTATAGAAAGTTGGTGATTTTGTATATTGAAAAAATTACATTTTCAATATTTTTGTTTATAAAATTTAGCATTATCGCGAGAAAAAGTGGCAGTTCATTTTGGTATTAGTTTTTTAGGCACATGTTCCAGTAAAAGTTTTCTAAATAAGTTTTTAAGTAATTTGCAAACCACTTCTATATGAGAAACCTCTATCTGAATTCTGCTTTTGCCTAGCACACTAGTGTTTATGATGGCCTCATCTTGTTTTTCATTCCCCAAATATTGGTATTTTTGTGATTTCTTTTACTCTAAAGCTAATTGAATTTGCAGTTGAACTTGCTGTTTCCTACCAGTGTACCGTCATCAGAAACATGAAAACACGCATGCTAACAAATGGATATGTATTATTAGCGAATGTAGGTATCTAATTGCATAAATGGGCTCCCAATGGAACCATGTTGTCGCAAACATATGTACGTGGTTATTTTGAAATGTTGCTAACTGTGTTGGCTAAAAATTTGCATCCATTTGTATATTAACACTATTTACGTCTGAGAATTAATGCTGGCATATACGCCTATTGAGGCGCCATTCGTTATATACCATACATACAGTGTTACGTATTACGTATTTTATAACATTTATAACATAATTTAAAGCAAAATACACTGCAGCTAAAAAATCGCATGCACTGATAATTTTCATTATATTGATGCTATTGTTAATACGAAATAAAAAAATAAAAATTTTCTTACATTAAGTAAATAAATATTAGGTTGTTCGGAAAGTCATTTCGTTTTTTTTTGGGAACATGAAAGACAGTTTTCGTATAATGAATAAATATTTTATT
This sequence comes from Bactrocera minax, assembly GCA_021498325.1. Taxonomy (NCBI): domain Eukaryota; kingdom Metazoa; phylum Arthropoda; class Insecta; order Diptera; family Tephritidae; genus Bactrocera; species Bactrocera minax. Next base: position 1,356 of record JAKEEE010000100.1, read on the forward strand.
AAATTATATATTGGCCATTCTGGTCCAACACCTTTTGCCATCTTTCTGGCAGTAACATAATTCCCCTCTCATAAAAGTTTTGGTCCTTGCTGGCAAAAAACTCGTCCAGGTGGTTTTTGACATCTTCATTTGAGGTAAAGGTTTTGCCATCCAAAAAATTTTGCAGGGACCGGAACAAATAGTAGTCGGAAGGCGCCAGATCTGGAGAATATGGTGGATGTTGCAGTACGTCCCATTCAAGCTGTAAAAGTTTTTGGCGAGTGACCAAACTTGTGTGAGGTCTCGCATTATCCTGGTGGAACACTACACCCTTCCTGTTGATTAATTCGGGCCTCTTCTCTTTAAGTGAATCATTCAATTTGTCCAGCTGATGACAATAGACTTCTGAATTAATCGTTGTATTGTCCGGCAAAAGCTCAAAAAAAACGATTCCTTTGACATCCCACCAAACGGAGAGCATCACCTTTTTTTGGTGAATGTTGGCTTTTGACACGCTTTGAGCCGGTTCATCTTTTCTGCTCCATGACCTCTTGCGTTTAACATTGTTGTATACAACCCATTTTTCGTCCCCAGTAATAATCCGCTTCAAAAATGGATCATTTTCTAGACGTTTGAGGAGCGAATCACACGCGTCAACACGACGACACAAATTTCGCTCGGTAAGGACATGGGGCACCCACACATCGAGCTTCGAGGTTAAGTCCATGCCTTTCAAATGGCCATAAACAGTTGAATTCGACAAATTTAATCTCTCACCGATCTCTCGTGTGGTGATTCGCCGATTTGCATCAACTAATGCCTTTATCGCATCTTTGTCAGCTTCGACCGGCCTTCCAGACCGTGGTGCATCTTCGACATCAAAATTGCCGGATCGAAATTTTGCAAACCAGTTCTGGCACTGGCGTACTGTTAACACGCCTTCTCCATACACATCCGTCAATTTTTTTCTCGCTTGGACAGCATTTTTACCTTTTCTGAAGTTAAAAAGTAAAATATGACGAAAATGCTGCTTATTGCTCTCCATATTTAAAAAGGCACCAACCAAAAACTACTGGGTAGAATTAATAGAACTTTTTCACACACAAGCCTTGCAATATCAGCTCTCATGACATATAATGGTTATGGGGCTTAAGTGTGAAGTTAGTTTCGGAAAAACGAAATGACTTTCCGAACAACCCAATACTAATATAATCCAAATGAAAATCGCTTCGATTCTGCAAGACTCTAAAGATAACTCAGAAGAGCACTCAATTTTATTTCGAAACTCTCAAAGTTGTATGAGGGGTGTTCATACTAACTGTTTGTAACATTTTTCTTTTTATACTCTCGCAATATGTTGCAACAAAGTGTAATAGTTCCGTTCACCTAACGGTTGTTTGTAACACTTAATACTAATCGAGATAGATATATATTTATAAATATATATATATATATATAAATGATCAGGATGACGAGACGAGTTGAATTGAATAAAAGTTAAGATATCTGATGAAACTTGGTATACGTGTTCCTTGGGACTATAAGAAGATCGGTATGGCAGATGGGCAGAATCGGACCATTTCCACTATAGAGGGCTCTAAATAAACTCCAAATTAAGACAAAAAACTGTATGGCATATGTGGGGAGCAAATTTTTAAAAAGTGGGTGTGGCGATGTGTGGCCCTAATATGTTTAAAGTACATATCTCACAAACCACAAAAGTTATATCCACCAAACTTGCTGAGGATAAACCTTTCTAGTACCTCCTCATACAGCGTGAAAATTTGTGTGAAATCGAATGATAACCAAGCCCTCAGATACCCAAAATATGGACGTCAGTGCCAATGGCGGACTTTGTATCCAAAATATCGGTCAATCTGTAAGATATCTTAATGAAAACTTATGAAAATTCTTTCCTAAAATAATATAAATGTGCTCTGGAACCATAAATCAATAAAATCGAGTCAATACTTCCCGTAGCCTCCATATACGTAATATGAGAATTTTCTAAATCCGGGATGGCTTTATACTGTATATATCCGTCGAAATGTAGGTATTTTAACAAAATTAAGTGGACGTGATCTTGGATCAGTTTGGTGTGGAAAACCAGTGAAATTACCCCAGCATCCATATTCTGAGTCAGATTTATCCAGTCAAATTCTGAGTTATTTTAGCAAAAATGCCTGGATATATGTTCTCGAGCATACTATAGTTTAATGTTTTGATCGTTAAATATTATCTGTTTTAGAACTTTCCTAGCCCCATTTACCCGATATAGCGATTTCCAACTTTCCAAATGACTTTAAACTGTTAATGTTGGACGATATGTGTGATATTTGAATGAAATTAAGTGGACATGTTTTCTTTAACATAATATAGTTTGCTCGAGTTAGCTAGTTAGCTCTGAATATGATTGAAAGCTAGACCTCGGCCTAAGCCCTATATACCTAATGATTGACTGGTTGATTGAATGGTTGACTTTTTCCTCATATACCCAATATGTTACATTTAATCAAACTAAGTGAGTCTATTACCTATAATATTCGTATAAGTTAATAAGATACCAAATATGATTGCAATCTGTTCACGGTTTCGTCGATAAATTAATTATTAGAAATATGTTTTATTATTATTTATTTTGCCTGTATATTTTTAAGCATTTTAAACAGCACTCGTAATATTCCCTCAAAATGGATACAATATGGAAAACACATTGAAATTAGTATCATTTGACATTCATAAGCATCATCAATAAAGTAATCCAATAGAATTTAATACGAGAGAGTATGTGAATATTTCATTAAAGTGATATTGCCCCTTTTACTCTCTCTATTAGAATATGTCGTTCTATTTCTATTATTTCAGTTGTTTGTTCGATTCGCCATTATCAAAATTTTTGGCGAATGGAAAGTAGTTTTCAGTGGCGTAATTGCCAAATTTTTTTCAGTGAAAAATCTATCGAAAACGATTATTGAAATTATGTAAATCATTAATATTTATGAAATTTGTACACGTAATTATGTTTATTCAAGCCCATATTGTCACTTAAGTTATTCTTCATATAATTATTAATGTAGAGAATCTCTTTGGTAAGAATTTATTTGGACTAATTCTATTTCGTGCGGTTTGCCAAGAGATGCCGTAACTTGATTATTATTCCATTGTTTCCATATTCCGAATATGCGTTGGAGGCTACTGTCCTTGTGCGTCTATTTCGGTATGTCATTATTTTTTCAAGCGTAAACAACAATGCTTTTTTCACTCAAATATGTCGAACTTTTTTGGCAAAAAATCATATGTGAAACCTGGTCAACCAGCCAAATCAACTGCATAGCCGAACATCCATGAGACCAAGGCAATGCTCTATATTTTGTGGGATCAGAAGGGTGTACTGTATTATGAGCTTCTATAACCGGGTGAAACCATTAATGGGAAGCGCTACCGAAAACAACTCATCAAATCAAAGCGAGCGAGGTCATGTTGCAACACCGGTTAAAAACCATTTGGAAAACAGCGGCTGAGAAGTTTTGCCTCACCCGCCTTATGGCCCAGACTTGCCTCTTCTGACTACTATTTCTTCCAATCGATGTAGAAGGCCCTCACTGGAATACAGTTCACATCAAACAGGGTATCAAAAATTGGCTTGATTCGTTCTTGGGTATGGTAATGTTTGTCTTAAATAAACGTTACAATTTTGAAAAAAATAACACATGCATTATAGTTGTGGACCCAATATTTTTCTTAAATATCTTGTTGGCGATTTTTATCTACATACATAAGTACAAATATTTGTTATCGAATTTTTTTGATTTTCTTTCTTTGCTCAAACGCTTAATGCAAAGAATACAAAGCTATAACGCTAGGGTTTTTAATTGTATTTGTATTCTTTTTCGCATGACTCATCACCACAGGCAGAGATAGTTACTCTCACTGGATGTTAAATTATCAACAAAAAAGCTATTATTCTCTACCATACAAGTCATTTAAATACAAAGATATGAATACATACACATACAGATATAGAGCAGTGTCCTCACCAAGCACTTCCTTTCCACATACCTAAAACATGCCAAAATCGACTCTCTAAACAAGTTTATACAAATTATTTGTGTCTGTCTCCAATAATGTGGCAAATAATGACTTCTTTCAAACTTATACATAAAGCTTTTGTTTATTCATCAATATTTATTTTATCGCGCTCAATATACTTATGTACATACTATGATATTATAACAATTATTCAGGTGTGAAACTTAGGTAGCAAAATGACAATTTTTCATATTGAAATGCTAAGCAACAACTGCTGTGTGTATTCTTTTAATATATACTTTTAACGAATTTCAATAAATTAATTGTTTTAAAGTGCAACTCTGCTGTAATTTTAATCCCCTTTAAAACATCTGACAATTTTATATGAGAAGCTTTGTTTAATCGTCGTATGCGAAATTTATAGCCATGGATCCAGTAATTGGCAATCAGGAACTACCTGCAATGGACCCTTTTTTGATGAATTTCTATTAATCTTCTGAATTTTCGGCTACAGGTTTTGGTAATACCTAAATTTTTAAGTAAGCAATCGCCACTCACAAGTATTAACAAACCTACGAGTGTATTTCTGCAACGTACTAGAAGCATCTTTTAAAATCCATTAACTGTTCGGTGGTAAAACTTGTCGGCTCTTCATTTTGTCAGATAAAATCAACACGAATTGGAGACGAAGTCCCGACTAAGCATTAATAAAGGTATTAACGCGAATTACTTACATATCGCTAAACCAACAAAGAACATCGCGTAGGCAATAATGACTTACGTCACTGCCAATTTGTTGTTTCTCGATCTACTAGAGGCATGTGTCATAAAAATCGTACTTTTGTCAATTTTGCGTCGTTATCATTTGACAAATTGAAATCAATCAAATCACACATTTTTTTTTATTTAAGTCTATCCCATCAATGTAATAAACACATGAATTATAAATATTTCTAAAATATATTTAAACATTCGGTAAGTAGGATTTGTAAGATATTACGACTTCACCTCCTATCGGACATAGTTATGGTCCTTATGCTATGCTTAATAAAAATTATATAAACTAAATCCACAACTATATCTGATTTTCAGTACTCAACATGTCCGAAAGTGTCTTCGAAATTTGAACTAAATTGGTTAAGAAAAATGCAGTTTTTCTGCAGACACTTTTGCCAAAATTTGCAAATTAGAACTATATTTGTTTTGATTATTTACGGCCATTAACGGCTTCATAAGTGTATATACATGTATGTAGGTCATGAAGAGTGTCATAATATTACATAGGTAATATTTTATTACATAGGTAATAATTAGATAGGTAATATATATACCTAGGTATATATATACCTGTAATATTTTATTACATAGGTAATAATGACTCTGTGTGCGATGTTGTTTTTCTTTTAAGATTTCCATTTATCTCTCTAATCAACTGTATTTATACATATTTACAAACAAGTGTTGCTTGGTTTATAAGTAGGTTTGCAGCTAATATGTGCAAAACTCAATGAGAAACTAAAATGACGCACGAACTTCTACATAAAGTTCTATTTATAATAAGCAATGGCCCCAATCTTTCGCGCATTTGAAATGTACGTTAAAAAATAAATATGTGTTCGAAAATCAATTTGAAGAATACTTTTAAGTATACTTTTATATATAAATATATTTAGAACGATATAAAAAAATTATGATTTGTTTTTTATATCTATGTTTTCAAAGTTGCGTCTTTTACTTAACATTTTAGTGTATGCGTGTTAGAACTGCATCTTTGTAAATATATATATAAATGTAATACATTGAGGCCCTTAGCAAAAATTGGCTTATTGCCTGTTCTTGATGCATCTATGTTATTATATTCTCGCAACATGTTGCTACAGAGTATATTAGTTTTGTTCACCTAACAGTTGTTTGTAACACCTAAACCTAATAGAGATAGATATAGAGTTATATATATACACATATAAATGATCAGGATGAAAAAACGAGTTGAAATCCAAGTGACTGTCTGTCCGTCCGTCCGTGCGTGCAAGCGATAACTTGAGTAAAAATTAAGATATTTTGATGAAACTTGGTACACGTGTTTTTTGTCACCGTAAGACGGTTAGTATTGCAGATGGGCGTAATTGGACATCTGCCACGCACACAAAATGCCATTAATCGAAAATACATAAAGTGCTATAACTAAGCAGCAAATTAAGACATAAACGTGTAATTTGGTATAGAGGATCTTAGTAGGGTGGGGTTGGCTGTGTATCTTTGGGCAAAAATTTTTGTAACAGTGGGCATGGCCCCGCCCCCCAATAGGGGGTCTCGGAAACCGTTAAAGCTATATAAATCAAACTTGCTTCGACTAAGTTCTTCTAGCATCTTCTCATATCCTGAGAAAATGAGTGAAAGCGGATAATAACCACGCCCACCTCCCATACAAAAGTTATGTTGAAAACTACTAAAAGTGCGATAAGTCGCTGAAGGAACACGTTAGAAACATTAAATCTTGCAGGAAATATGATACAGAAGGGATGCATAGGTATCCGTATAAACTGTTGATTATGTGCGTGGCACTGCCCACTTTTAGGGAAAATCCCATATCTCAAGAACCTCTTAACCGATTTCAACAAAATTTGGCACATGACATTATATTTGTTATTCTTATGTCACGCTGTGAAATGGACGAAATCGGATAAAAGCCACGCCTACTTCTCATATAACACAATTTGAAGTTTTATCTGATCCTTTCACTTTAAAGAAGATAAATTGAGCAGCAATTACGATATGAAAATCAAACTTTGTACAAAGAGTGCTTTTAAGATATACCATCTCATGCGTAAAACTAGATGAAATCGGATTACAACTTTTCAAGGCACCAGATACCCAATATTAGGACCTCAGTGCCTCTATCTGACTTTTCGAATCGAAAATATCGGGAAATCTGTAAGGTATTGTAATGAAATTGGAGGATTATCTTTCCATGATAATAATGTGATATGTGAATATGTGAATATATGTGAATGTGTGAATATATGTGAATGTGATAAATGTGAATATATGTGAATATACCTAATATACGTGTATATATTGGATATACCATAGTTTACTGCCGAAATTGTGTGAAATCGGTCTACGAATTATCCCAGCTCCCATATATTACATATAATGATATTCGCTATTCTAGTAGACTTTATGTTGAGTATGTCGGTCACTGCGTGAGTTAACTTCACAAAATTGCGTAAAAACATGTTCTCTAATATACTTGATGTATATGAACTTGACTTGATATAATGAAAAGAGTTAATGTGATCAGTGCAGAATTCCCGACTTTCCATCTCACTTTAAACCGTTTGTGTTGGTCAATATGTGTGATATTTTAATGAAATTAAGCGGATATGTTTTCTTAAACACAATGTGATTTCGCGCTAAATATGAAAGAAATCGGTCTAGATCATGGTCTAAGCAGATTATTCCTAATATAATGATTTTCTATTTTCCTTTTCTCTGGTTGACTTTTTCCTTACGTATCTAATATATTTATTAAACCACTTTGGTTGAGTTTATATCACGTATATCACTTTTGAGTTAATTTGCCAGCATCTGAAAGCATATCCCCGCCTCTGATCCTTGCACGTTGCGAGAGTATAAATGTTCTTTACTTGTTTTAAATAATATCTTATGGCTTATCTTTTAATGAATATATAAACTGAAACTGAAATGAGTCTTTTCTTAAATTATTTGAAAAGTATTGAAACAAAAGTGAAGAAAAATTTTGCTGGGGTGTGCGAGTTTGGATTTGATCCACTGCACATTTATGTAAATAATGTTTAGAATTACCCCTACTTGAAAAAAGAAGAAAATTAAATTTAAAAAAAAATTTTTTTTTTAGATATAAATTTATTAGCAGACATTTTTCCAACTATCTTGCTATTTTTCCTTTAATTATATAGAAAATATAAAAAAAAAATCAAGCTATGGTCTCTGCGTTTCGAAAATATCGCTCATTTCCATATACAATATACGTTATTACATAAATTGTTTATCAAAAAGTAATAAATTGTGTTGTTTGTTTCTAATTATATTGTAATGTGTTAACAAAAAAAAAAACATAGTTCCATTATAGTTTATAACATAAATTTGTTGAAAATACTTCATTAAAGTAAAAACAAATTAAAAATATTTACTTGAAATATTTTTTAAGTGCAGTTATTTTACTAATATTATTATAACATTATAAATAATATATAACATAAGTAATAATATTATTTAGTATTTACAAGTCAGTCAAGACAGTAAAAAGTACAAGTCAGTAAAAAAACTTCCTCCCAATGACTATGGCTCTATCTATGGATACTTGATGAGCTCAAGCTTGCTCGTACCTGCGCGTGGAAAGAAGTTTACTCATTTATATACTAATACAATTTTACATACCGTAAACCTTATCTATTGTGTCATATAACATGGTTAGACAAGTAAATCAGTTAAATAGTGGCTCCTAACGTAGTTACACACACATCCAAGGGTAATTTCTAGGAATTTAAATGTATGTAGCATATAGGTAAGGGTATCGCGGTCTAGTCTGAACCAATTGTTACCAGCGTGTTCAAGATTAAATGAAATCTCCTTAAACTTCAATGGTGTGTATATGCACAATAACATAAACACTTAAATGGTTAACTTTTTCTGAATATCTTTTCATAAAATCTTACAACTTGACTAGCAAGAACTTATCATTGCCATAAAATAACACCTATAAATGTCAATAAGTGATTGTATAAAATAATATTATCTGAAGTATTGTGTTTTTTGTTTTTGTTTTATTTTGTTTAAATTTGTTTTTATTTTACATTTAGAAATTAATTCGGCATTGTCCTTGTTTAAGTCTATTGGAAAACAAGTGCAAAAGCGGTAGCGTTTAGTTGAGACAACTCTGAACAGGGAAATAAGTTGTAGAAGTATAAAAATTATTTTAAACAAAAAAAGAGTACCATAGTCTCTAATATATATATATATATAATATATAATATTTTATCTTTTTTTTCTTATCTACCACGTTTATACGCATAATTCTTTGCATTTGTCCACCAAAATAATCTAAGTAATTATAGCGTATTTATCAAACTCAAGGGTCTTGCTGCCGATTTTTTGCGTAGGTTTTGTATTTATTATTTTCCAATATTTCATAAAAGTTAAGCTCCCGGTACTTGAGTTAGATAAATACAAATGCATACATACAAACATATAAATATAAGATGTTGATAATTATGATAACAGAAGTTTTCGTGCTTATGTGATACTCAATAGAGTACTTATATTCAGAATTCAGCATGTTTTTGCGCTATTTTCGAAATTTTGTTTTGTATAAATTCCTCGAACAGAAATAAATTTAAAAAAATTCGCAGACAGTCTGCAACATTTTCCATTTCACAAAATTATTAGCAACGAAAGTTTAATCTGTGTGCATATGTATGTACCTATTATTCATATGGAAAAAAATAAAGCATTCGGTCAAGTCATATGCAAAACACCTTACATGAATTCCTTTTTTTGGTGAATAATTATAATTTTTTATTTGCGCAATATCTGAAATGTATTTTATTCATTTTATGTATTCACAATATATTTCTGTGGAAATGTGTTATGTAGATTAAGTCGACTTAAGTTAAAGACAACAAATTGTCTCATTTTGAGGAACTTATTCGTGCTTAGACCTAGCTTTTGAACTTATATAATACTTTAGAATCAGCAACCACAAATTACGGTAAAGTAAAGACAAATAATATCTACGGAATTTACCGGAAAATCAAAATAACAACCTTAGCTTAAATGGACTTAACCTTTTTTATATATCATATATAAAAATATTACATATATGTATATAGGTTTTTCTTTTAATAAAAACGTTTTGTTTGGTTTCTGTTTTAATGCCAAACTTCTATTATTAATTAAGGTATAAGATTTTCAATATTTTTTCTCTCAGTATTTTGGTGATTTAAAAGAATTACAGTTTTAAAATATTTATCATATTTCGTGTTTTCTTTTTCTCGAAAAGATACGAAACTATTACATTCACTAAAAAAAAGGCAGAAAAATAAACTTCGCTTGCGCTGTAAACTTTTTATTCGATATTTGCACACTTCTGTACCTTCATATACTCTACATATTTTTTTTTTTATTATTCATATTTTTTATGCATATAATATACATACGAACAGAGATATGTATGCATATCATCCTTTTTTCGTCTGTTGGAAATTGTCCAAATAATTATTTAAAAAATATTTGTCTGCTGATATACTAAGTATTTCTAATTTAGTCAAAGGCAACGTTCTGCGTGTGAAAAATATTATTATATGTGAATATAAATTAGGAAGGTCGAACGCTAGATATGGAAATAAATATATATATACATATTTCTTAAAATGTAGCAGGTATTATAGAAAATAAGCGAAAATTTTCATTAAATCGTACAAATATATCCGAAAGGATATACTTATATACTTATATATATATATATTATATTATATATATATAATTATTATAATAGTTATATGCGTAATTATAAAATATTGTAGATAATATTTAAATATATTTGGCGAAATTTTCCTTTGACAACAAAAAAGTTAGGTTCTGTTGTATTTTTTTACACACCTTGCAACGCTCATATACATATGTATTTACATACGCACACACATTCTTATAGTTGTGGTCCATGTTAAGTTTCCACATATATTGCGAAGCACAAACGTATTCCTTAATGAATTTGACGCTGATTACTCAGATATAAATTCGTTAGTCTACAAGGAACCTCCTTCGCCAAGGAGATAAGCTTCGCCAATAGATAAGATGTACAATTTTTAACCGTCCATTGTGTGAAATTTTTGTATGCCACCATCTATGGGAAAAGGTGTTTAGGGTGAAGGATAGTGTGAAAATAATGTATATAAACATTTTTAGAAAGAGTTGATTAAAAAGATGAAATTTTATTTCAAGGGAATTTATTTTCAAATTCAATTTATTTATATATATATATATAAATATAAATTATATGTAAGTATAAAACTTAAAATAGAAAAAAGTTGATGGTGCTTCGGCTAGACAGGCATTGCAAATGTAGGTTTTGGTTTCTGCACCGTGGATTAGGCACATTGCTTCTTTGCAAATGTGGTAGATATAGCGGGTATTTCTTTCAAACTTATCAAGTTTGGTAGATAACTTGCGCAATGGCCGATATTGTGAGGTCACGGGTTTGGAAGCAGCTCTTGGTTTTGCTATCATGGAAGTTAAAGGTGAATCCTGTAAAAAGATAAAAATATAGTTAATAGTTATTTTAGTTTTAAGTTGCATATTTGTAAGTATTTCGCATATTTACATAAATTACATTATATTTGCATTTTAAATAAAATCGGATTTATTTTCATTATAGTCTCAGATAGCTGCCGCTTTGTATTTGTTTGAAGCCTCTCTGACTTGCTTGTAATGTGTTGACAATACTAACATATAATAGTATACTTTGACAACATAGGATAGCATAGACACATTTTCATCCAGGAAAGCAAACAAACCCTGATATAGGGTCGAAATTTTGTATACGGCTCTTTCTTTCTGTTCAGCGGAAAGCATAGAGGAATTAAAATTTTATTTGGGCGGAATGTGCCTACGATATTTAATCTTTTTTGCATTAGAGAGTGATGTGAAAAAGTTATCGCAATACATGGTTCAACCGGAATTTCAATACTTCACCAAATCCAGTACCACTCTTTCACCTTGGTTAATTTCTCTTTCGTCCTTTGGCAGTTTTTTTTTTGTGTGAACCTGCTCTTTGCAATTTGTGGAAGAATCACAAACCCACCAAATATTTATTCCGTTGTTTACCGGCTTAGACGGTATATACTGCGTAAATCTAGTTCATTTACGTAAGGAAATCTTTAGTCATTAATAGGAACATAATCCACATCATTATCGTCGCCGAAGATATACGGCTCGTCTTTCTCATCCTCCGCTGCAATAAATTTACTCAGCACTTCACCGTGATAATAAATTTGTTCACTATATAGACGATTAACGCTTCCTCCGATAGCTAAGAGAGCCCTATCTACTTCGCCTAAAAATGACATTCTTCTGTACGGGCACAACCCAAGACAAAACACAGTATGACAACTACGTATCACTTACTTTTCTCCAATCAAGCAAAAATTACTGCATGAAACAAAATCAACGGTACACAATAAAAATGTGAGCATACGATAAGTAAGCAACACAAATTTAATTCTAACGTAACTGTAGATATAGCATAAACTTATAGTGCACATACCAGAAATAACCGTTTTGAAAAATTATGAAAACATATCGTAATACATTGTACATGTCAATACTAAGCTTGCAGTGTTGACCTGCGTAGGTCATATGATTTCTTGTTCTCTGCGAATGAATGTTAATATCCCATGTGAATGTGGGTGATACGTGGTGTGTATTATGAATTCTTACCTCAAGGTCAAACGGTCAATACGGAGTACTACCTACAAGTTCATCGCCGTTTGCGTGATGCAATTCGAAAAAAAAAACGCCCGGATTTGTGGAAAAACAATTCATGGCTTTTGCACCATAATAATGCACCTGCTCACACTTCACTTTGCCAAAAACAATACTGTAACGATGCCCCAGTCTCCATATTCATCAAATATGGCTCAGTGTGACTTTTTCCTATTTCCAAAAATAAAGAGAACCTTAAAGGGCCGTCGTTTTATAAGTACAGATGACATTAAAAGCACATGGCTAAAAGAGCTAAAGGCTACCCAAAACTCGTGTTTGGGAAGTGTTTCGACGATTGGAAGAAGCGCTGGCATAAGTGTATAATATCGAATGGAGGCTATTTTGGAGGCGTCAACATTAATCTAGACGAATGAATAAATTGTTTTTTCAAAAAACGATACCTTTTTTATTGAGCTGCTCCTCTGTTGTTTCCTTATAATACGTGGAGCGAATTTGCGAGGTTTCTTCATAGATGCTCAGCCTATTCTGTTTTCATCTATTTATCACATCTTTCTTCGTCTTCTCCTTTTCACACTAATTTTCACAATCAAAACCATGGGTTCTTTTTTCGTATGCACCGACTAGATGGGCCACATTTGGGTAATCATCAGCTTTCTCACTTCTCTTTATATTCTCATGTACATTCCTACGTGAAAAAAAAAACTTCTTGTAACTAATTCTAATAAGTCAACAAAGCACCTCGAGCCCATCACAAATCTGTTAAGGCGTTTTATTTCTGTTTCCAAGAGTTCACCGCGAAGTCTGAAGGTGCGAGCTTCGACACGTTTAAGGCTTGATCACGCAAAGGCTGACTGACCCGAGAAGGAAGTGTTGAAATGTTTGTTCTTCCAAACAACTTCTACAACTAGCATCCGATGCAATGATCAGTTAGAACTATACAACTATGAAAAGCCTTACCTTGCTGAGGGCAAACAACTAAGTAAACCTCTTCCTGTCTACTTCGGCCAGCAGAATCTAGCAACCAAAGTTTAATTCAGAGGGAGAACAAAATATAAATATCTGAACATTTCCATAGTCTCACTATATTTTTTGTCTATGCTTCCAATATCTCATCTTTTTATGCTCTCACAACATGTTGCTACAGAGTATATTAGTTCTGTTCACCTAGCGGTTGTCCGTCCGTCCGTACAAGCTATAACTTGAGCAAAAATTAAGATATTTTTTTACCCATCCCCATTGAATATCTGCCACGCACACAAAATGCCATTAATTGAAAGCAGATAAAGTGCTATAACTAAGCAGAAATTTAAGATATAAACGTGTTATTTGGTACAAAAGATCTTAGTAGGGCGGGGCATCTATTGGCAAACATTTTTGTAAAAGTGGGTGTAACCCCGCCCCCCAATAACTAATTTACATATCTCACAATCCATTAAAACTATATCAATCAAACTTGCTTCAAGTAAATTTTTCTAGAATGTCCTCATATGCTGAGAAAATCAGTGAAATCGGATAGTAGCCACGCCCATCTCCCATGTAAAGGTTATGCTGAAAACTACTAAAAGTGTGTTAATTCTCGAAAGAAATACGTAACAATCTTTAAATCTTACGTAAATATCGTACGGGGAAGGGCTGCATATAGGGTAAAATTTGGACAATGGGTGTGGCACCGCCCACTTTTAGGTGAAATCCCATATCTCAAAAACCCCTTAACCAATTTGAACCAAAATTGGTACATGACATTATATTTGCATACTTATATAACTTTGTGAAAATGGGTGAAATTGGATAACAACCACGCCTACTTCTCATACAACACAATTTTAAATTTTATCTGATTCTTTTACTTTAAGTATATAAATCAAGCAGCAATTAAGATATGGGAATGAAACTTTGTACAAATAGTGCTTTCAAGATATGCCATTACATGCGTACAATTTGTCGAAATCTGCATTTAAATTTTCAAGTCCTCATATACCCAATTTAAGGACCACAGTGGTTATAGCCAGTATACTTGAGTAATGCAAAGTGTTAATGCGATCAGTGCAGACTTTTCCCTAGCCCAAATACACCCGATATAACAATTCTCAACTTTCCAGATGACTAACCAGTTTATGTTGGTCAATACGTGCAATATTTTAATGAAATTAAGTGGACATGTTTTCTTAAACATAATGCGGTTCAGTTAATTTGTTAAATTTTAAATTAAATATCTCACACGAAGCAAAATATAGTAATAATATATAGTATATAATAATATAGTAATAAAACGTGAGGCTATGACCTGTAATATAAGTTAATCAGACACCAAATATGATTGGAATCCATTTACGGTTTCGTCGAATAATGGATGTTGAATTCTTACGCAACATTTTTTAATAAAAAGTTTGCCAGTACCTGAAAGTATTTCCCCTCCTTTGGGCCTTGCATATTGCGAGAGTATAAAATGTTCGGTTACACCCGAACTTAGCCCATCCTTACTTGTTTAATGTAGTTTTTTTCCATTAATTTTGGATGTCAGTAATTAGTTAGTTCACTTTTAAGCTGCTGTAACTTCTAGGATTGGTACATAGTTATTTTATAAATGATACATGTTTATTGATAAATCTTAGTATATGCAATTTTCATTGTCAACCACAGCTCACAATTGTGTTGACGATAACTGTATTCATCTATAAAACAAATTTTTGTTGTAGTCTGCTAGGATATCTGCTAGAAATTCTCCTGAATATATACTGTAACATGGTAACACGTTCTTCTTGAAGTGGTAAACTTTCTCTTCGGATTAATTTATAACATTCTCGCCTTAAATAGTTTCGGAAGACTATTTCCGAAGACTGAAAGATTAGAATATAGCAACAAATTAGTTTCTTTTCGCTTTTTAAAGATATGAGTATAAAAATATTGAGAGCTTCAGTGCCGTATGATCAACAGAACAGATATTAACTTGCTAAAATACTACAGAGTTATTTAAATTTATTTCTTATAGAAGTACATATGCAAAGTACAATTCTTATATTTATGGTTTTTCTATAATTTACAGACATCGTGTTGAACGTGATGTCTCGAGTGACGATTTGAAAATCTTCGGGTTTCGCGTAGAGTCGAGTAATAATGAGATTGAATACCACGATGGCGGCGTGCCGAGTGTGCTTAAAGATAGCGAATTTACAATGCGTATTTTCGGCAAAGGCATTACACCAGATACCGTTATAACATTTACCGCAACATCAAATACATATGGTGGAAAATGTCAAATACCAGCAACTTTGTTATACAAACCCATAGAAGGTTCATCGACTAACGAATCTGCTGTCTATCGCATGTCTCTGCCCAAACTGGATATAGCAATGACCAATGGCAGTGAAACATTTTATTTGTGTGCCAAAAATGATCCACAAATGGATGTGGTGAGTTAAAAAATTTTTATAGTAACTCTGAAAATTAAAATTAAAAAAAATTAAAATTAATTAAAATGAAAATTACATAAAGTTATTTTATTCCTCTCTGCAATTTTTTAGGGCAGCGCCACGGACACCAAACCGATGGTACATCAAGGCGGAGATATCTATCTGCAAATGAAAACTTATGAAAATTTACTCCCCATTTGGTTGTCAATTGTCATCATTCTGGTCTGTTTAGCCTTCTCATCGTTGTTTTCAGGTCTCAATTTAGGTCTGATGTCACTCGATCGTACTGAATTAAAGGTATGTGTATATATGTGTATAAATGCAGCAACGATCTATAATAATAACAATGTACAACTCTATGTGAATGTAACATAGAGTTGTGCATTGTTATAACTCTATTAAATTCACTCAAATTTCAATGTGAATGAATTATATTATATATTTTTAATAGATTCTGTGTAATACTGGCTCAGTCCGCGAACGTCAATATGCCAGAATCATTCAGCCCGTCCGAGAACAGGGCAATTTCCTACTGTGTAGTATTCTTTTAGGAAATGTGTTGGTAAACTCCACGTTTACAATTCTGCTGGATGGTTTAACATCAGGTCTTTTTGCTGTTATCGTTTCCACCCTTGCCATTGTTATATTTGGTGAAATTACGCCTCAGGTAAATCCATATAATTTGCT
Organism: Bactrocera minax; assembly: GCA_021498325.1. Taxonomy (NCBI): domain Eukaryota; kingdom Metazoa; phylum Arthropoda; class Insecta; order Diptera; family Tephritidae; genus Bactrocera; species Bactrocera minax. The sequence continues at coordinate 17,945 of JAKEEE010000100.1, forward strand.
GTTTCATTTTATTAATCTAATTAAGTTACTGTTACTAATGTCGTTGTAGGCTGTTTGTTCGCGACACGGTTTGGCAATCGGTGCCAAGACTATTGGCATTACTAAAGTTGTTATGGTGCTCACATTCCCCATGTCATATCCGATTTCGAAAATGTTAGATTGGGCATTGGGTGAAGAAATCGGCAATGTTTACAATCGTGAACGTCTAAAGGAATTAGTGAAGGTTTGTAAAGTGGGATATGGTACTTAAATAAAGAATAAAATTCTATTCACTTTTCATGTAAAAGGTCACCACTGGTACAAATGATCTTGATAAAAATGAAGTCAACATTATTTCAGGCGCTTTGGAGTTGCGTAAAAAGACTGTTGCCGATGTGATGACACACATTGATGACGCTTTCATGCTATCGCTTGACGCTTTGCTTGATTTTTCAACCGTATCGGAAATAATGAAGTCAGGATACTCGCGTATTCCTGTATATGATGGTGATAAGAAAAACATCGTTACTTTGTTGTATATTAAAGACTTGGCATTTGTTGATACCGATGATAATACCCCGTTACGTACGTTGTGTGAATTCTATCAAAACCCAGTTCACTTTGTTTTTGAGGATATGACGCTCGATCTTATGTTTAACCAATTCAAAGATGGCACTATCGGTCATATTGCATTTGTACATCGCGTAAACAACGAGGGCGATGGTGATCCGTTCTATGAAACTATTGGTCTTGTAACGCTTGAAGATGTTATTGAAGAGTTAATTCAAGCCGAAATTGTTGATGAAACTGACGTGTATATTGACAATCGTACAAAGGTGCGACGTAATCGTAGTAAAAAGCAGGACTTTTCCGCATTTGCTGAACGTCGCGAAAATCAAAAAATACGAATTTCACCACAACTCACCCTGGCCACTTTCCAGTACTTAAGTACATGTATGTATGCTTAAATAAAGATAAAAAATTCAACAAAACCTTCAATAACCATTATGTAATATAAATACAAATATTTATTTTTTAATATTGTAGCTGTCGATGCCTTTAAGAAGGAACTAGTTTCCGAAAACATCTTACGCCGTCTACTTAATCAAGATATTATCCATGCTATCAAGTGCAAGGGTAAAAATAAAGATGATCCTCGACTGTTCATTTACCAACAGGGTAAAGCCGTTGACTTCTTCGTACTTATTTTAGAAGGTCGTGTTGAAGTGACCGTCGGCAAAGAGAACTTACTTTTCGAAAGTGGTGCATTCACATATTTCGGTACTGCAGCTCTTCAACCAAATGTCGTTGTTGGTAAGTAATTGTAAACCAATTAGTTACCAATCCCATTAAATATTTATGCACATTGTTTCCATTAATATTTAAAGATTCACCCAGTCAACAAATGCGTGGTTCTATTCAGTCATTGAATATGGATGCGAAGATTCGTCAGACATTTATACCTGACTATTCGGTGCGTGCCGTCAATGATGTCGTTTACATCGCAATAAAACGTAGTCTCTACTTAACTGCCAAGAAAGCTACACTTTTAGAAAAGACCCGAAAGAGCGGTATTGAGCTGAATAGTGAAATTACTGATGATGAAGTCGAAAAGGTAAGTTGATAAACATAATAAAATATATATATATATATTTATTTACACACGAGCAGTTGCATATGTATGTGTAGGTATTATTCATTTTTATATATAAACTAACTCTATGTTAAAGTCTAACATATATAAACTCAATATTCATAATTTCCTCTCAACCATTCCATCATAATCAAATTAATTATTTACGTTTACAGACTGAGTTTCATTGGAGTGTTTCTTTTATTTGCAAAACTATTATAAAATTTCTCCAAAAATATTTAGAGTTACCACAACAGCAACTAATAGCGTAGATGTCCGTTGTTTTGTTTGTGGTGGGTTTGGGTTTGTTGTTGTAACGATTATCCAGACCCTGTTTATGGGTAAGCGCAAAATTAACTGTCTTCGAAATCACTTAACGCTAGATCCAGGAAACGAGCTGTTTCGACGGGGTCGAATAGCCTTAGTAATAAGGAAATGGGTGTTAAGTGAGTTGGTTTCACGTCCGAAGTGCTGTGTTCTGACAAGTCTGGATCTTCCTGAGTTGCGTTATGCTGCATCCAGGCGACCATATTCAGGCTGCATAGTTTATGACCCTTTTTTTAATTTTTTTCAATTTTTTTTGTACTGATTATCTTTTAAGTTGCCAGCAATGTTTCTTTGTATTTGCCACAGGTGCTGTCGGCTAGCGACTTGAGGATCTTGTTGTGGCTCTGTATCTTAGTAATAATTGCGGACGTATGCGGAGTGAAGCAGTGTAGACTATCAAACGTAACACCCAATATTTTGGGGTTGTTGACAGTCGGAAATTTAATGTCATCGACAAAGATGTGGAGATCTAGTCTATACTCCTTCGTCCAGTTTGTGAATATGGCCGCTGTAGATTTGGCAGGGGAGAGTGTTAGACTCCTTGCAGTCAAGAATCGAGAAAGGTAGTTGAGATAGGCGTTCACTTTCAAACACATGTCATCTATTCCTTTGCCCGATGTCAATATCGTGCAATTGTTTTGAGGGAATTTCATCCTGTGAAACCTCCTGTTTAATTCCCCTAAGTTTGTCCCCGAAATAGTACGGACGGTTGGCGACCGCTCAGATAGTTCATGGTCAATCTCTTCACTCCTGGACGTAGCGCAGATTGTTCAATGTCTTCCAATAGCGGTGTGTGATTGACCGTACCAAACCCCCTGCGGGTCGGGGGATAAGAATAACCCGCGGTAGGCATGCCTGTCGTACGAGGCGACTAAAATCCAAAAAGTGCACTGTATTTGAAATAGACTTTGCTCAATCTATAGGCTCAACCATCTCAGAAACAGTGCTATATTACTTAGCTTGAACTGAGTTTATAACACTTTGAATGTATATACATGCACTTAAAGCGAGGCATTGTAGTTCAAGCTACAAATGCCACCAGTCGAGATGAATGGGTAACTCAACTGGAAGTAGCCTTCGGGCTACAAGGTCTAACCAAAGACTTTAACCTGGTGCCACGGGGAGCACGGGGAGCACACCGTGGAGTCGAGCTGATCAACGGCAGGTACCCACGTAAAACACATCGTCCTCTGACCGTACCAAAAGCTTTTGACATATCCAACGCTATTAGGATGGTCCTCTCACAGGGTGGTTTTTGGTTCAGACCACGAGTTATCTGGACGTTTATTGATGGTGGTGGTTTACGGTGGTGCTGTGCACTTTACGGAAACCGTGTTGGTGCGCAGCTAGGCTCAACTGGTGGGTGAAGGTCAGGAGTAGCAAGGCCTCAAGTGTCTTCACTACTGGGTAAATGAGACTTATCGGATGATAAGGCTCCCCTAGATTGGCACTCTTCCGATTTTCCATACATCGGGTATGTGGTGGACAGCGACATGTTGAGAACCTTAGTGGGATATTTTACTCCCGTCGAGCCTGGGTGTTTTAACGTCAATACATTTATGCCGTCTGGGCCAATGGATTTTAACGATGAAAGTGCAGTGTAAATTGTCCGCTAAAAACTCTCCCACATCTTAGGGTCCGAGGAGGCACGATTGTCAAATTGAATTTTCAATCTGGTCGTCGTGTCTCTTCGGGTTGGACAGGGATTTGACAGTAGTAAAAAGCTTGATAACACCGGCGGAAAGGTTACAAGACTTCGGGTGCTCTTCCCACTGACCGCTTATGTTGATTTACCAGTTGTCGAATTTCCAAATTGAGATCCCTTATGCGGGGATCACAGGGGTCGAACTGGTGTAAGGCGTCGCGCTTGTTTGCTAGAACTGCCGCTTCAGCTGGGAAATTTGGGCGGATTTCCTCAATTCTTCCAGCAGAAATGAAACGGGCCGCAGCAGCAATTACCTTGCGGAATCGACCGTCGACGTTCTCATTGATTTTACTCCAGGATTCATTGCAGTTCAGTTGTAAGATTATCGTGCGTCGCGATAAAGCTGTCGTGATCCTGGGAGTGAGGGAGTGGTGGAGATAGGAGCGGGAAGAAGGTTGGTGTTAGGGCTGGTCAGATTGGAAGTCATGATGCATAGGTTTGCCAAAGAAACACCTAACCATGTTTGTGCTAGGTCTTTGTGGTAGGTAGAGAGGCCATATTATTGCTAGAAGATATCGCTCAGTTAACGTAATACATTCCCTAAATATTTATGAAGAATACTGCCGACATCCGGGTTTGTTTTGATAATACTGTTTCCCTAGAATCAGTACTAAAGGTCTTACATATTTTCAGTATTTATATATGAGAATAAAAATACCAGATAATTCAGCACATTGCATTTATATAGTTAAAGTTTTCCAAAATTAATTTGTCAGTCCTAGGAAAAGCATAAGAACGGTTTTATGCAGTTCCCATCATCGGTTTAGAGCTTTATTCTGTTGTTATTGTTATAAATGCATAAAGCATTATCCAAATATTATCCAAAATAGAAGTTGCCGATAATGAGCAACAAAAGTTTTCACGTCTGAATCTAGACTTAGCATTAAACAGGGCTAGTATTACCGCTACAACAACAACAACTGCTGTTCTAGTGAAACTCACATTATGGTTTAGACAACTTTTGAATAATGACAACGGGAGCCTAAAAGTGTTGAATTTATTTTGTCAACTAACTCTCTGTTGGGTTTGTTGGTTTTGTTGTTGTAGCAGCAGATAACAGTTCCCAGAATAATTTCAAGGATCGCTCCCGAGTTGATGACAGTCCTTGGCCTGAAAAAATTCAAGTCCGGTCCGGTGACAAAAACCCAACTGCCGAGGAGACAAACTAACTCATTGTCATTTCAAATTATACACAATTTAATCCACCACTTAATGCGAACTTACTTTTTTACAGTTATTACACTCTGTAAACGATGATGAAATTAGGGCGCATGTCAATCATAAAATAGCTGTAACTGGCAGCAATACAGCTTCACCGTCATTAAATGTGAGTATTACAAATATTTCATTTACAATGAAATAAGCATAGTAATGAAAGTCTATTCACTTACAGGACATATCATTACAGAGTCATAGTAATGCACCGCCACCGCACAATATGCATAGCAGTAGTAGTGGTGAAGTTTTAGATGTGGGCTCATTAAGTAGCCAAGTGACATCGGATCCTGTAAACGATCAATCAGAACACAATGGCGATCGCGAGAATGTCGCTACTACACCACTTTTGCCTAAGCCTAGTGATAGCGCTAATAACAAATAACAACAAGCATAAAACAAACGCTTATAACTCAAAAGTTTACATATGCATAAGAGTAGAGAACTAGCAAGTAATATATATTTTAAGGTATAAATATCGAAACGTAGTCAAACCGTTCATTATCAGAAATATTTCGTTTACCGACGTTGGCGTTTATGCTTAACATACACATGCATATGCACGTAAATTCAGTTTGCACTGTCACATAAACAAAAAAAAAAAACTAATCTGGTATATACCAAATACATACTTAATTACAAACATTGCGCATGCGCATTACAATGCTTTAATAATATCGTTGTCAACTAACGTAAGATTACTACTACACAATTACGTATATAGTTAATTACTTGTTATACTTAATTACTTTTACTCTCTGCAATGTAACTTTTGAACTGTACAAGGTGTTCAGGTTTGTTTAGGTTTTTGCTGAACACATCGTTTTCACGCTGTAGTTTTCCTTCGCAAATTAACTTAAGCGTAAAATCTAAAAAAAAATAATCATCTAATGGAAATAGATGATTTAATGATAATAATGAGCAACAACTTGGAGAGATACACAGACAAAATATTGCGTACATACATGTTTTTTCAACTAAAAGTAAATGGGGCTTGTACATTTGAATATTTTTAAAAAACGTAAAATATATGTAGTTTACAAACAGTAAGCAAAAACAAGTAGAAAAAAATTATAAAAGAATACCTATGACAAATGCATTTCCAGATGTTATCGATAACGTTGTGCATTTTAATTACAGCTATACTTTTATAAACGCGAAATTGAGTTGCATTAAAAATAGTAAGTATTACGCCAAATGTTTTTATGTAAGGTAAAAAAATTTTTTTTATTTTGATTTACTCTGAAGCCACAATTTTATCGATTATGTTTAAATTTTCAATGGTTTTGTCATTATCAGTTGCTTTAAGGCTAGTCCGTTAATGCTGTGGCAAAATAAGTATGTATATGTATGTATACAAAATTAATTTTGTGAGTGTTATTTAAATATTGTTTTCTTAATTGAAATTATTTAGAATTTTTGTCAAGCAAGGAGATTAAAAGTCAACATTATATAGTAGAATATATTATTAGAATTAATATCTAATATTATTGCGAAAATCTCGTTGCTACCTTTTTTATTTTATGAGTTTTACACTTGCGTCAATATATACGCATAACAAGCAACAACTTGTACACTGCTATCTGCAAATGATTTTGTCATAGAACAGAGAAATTATCGTCATAAACGAGCAATCAACGATAAGTCTATTAAAGTAATGTAAAAATAATAAAAAAAATTTTTAAAGAATTAAATTAACTTATGGGTGGGCAAAATACGTATGTATGTAATAATGTACGAAAATTATACCTCAGTGCGTACATAGTGACGTACGTCCAATAATACCTAATGTACTTAAGAGCGATGTGAAACAAAGGAAAAAACAAAAGAAAAATTTAACTAAGAAAAAAAAAACACCAGGTGGTAGTATTGTATGTATGTATGGATGTATAATGAATTAAAAATGCAGCATACTTTTGCAAACACAACCGTTTTGCTGACATCATTATTGATCGCATTATGTTTAAAATATGTGTATATATATATTTGTCGATATTGGAGAAATTACATCGTTAAATGCCAATAAACAATGTCGATATTTTTCATACATACAGTACATAACTAATAGTTTGTTTATTGCCACATATGCTGTTTTATATATAAACTTAAGAGATTTGTTACTGGCGTTTATATACTATATATATCTATATTTACACACATATATCTGTATTTAAGAACAAAGAGCGCTTTTATTTAAATTTAGTTTATATTATTTTTGTACTGGAGTTGTGAACTTCTTTACTTGTTGTCCATTTAATTATGTTAAAATGCGAAATATACTGAAAGTAAATCTATTAAATACAATTTATTGAAATTTTTATGGAAATTCTCACGAATTTAGGTAATTTAGAACAAAAGTAACAAAAATATGTATGATAAAGTGTTAAAAACCTTTCAAGCGCTTCCTCATGTTTTGGTTTTAAATATTAGCATACATACTATCATTTAAAAAATACAATAAATTTCAATTATTCAGAAGTATGTCCATGGTTTTTTGTTTATTTGGAATTTTTTTTTGCACGAGTGCATTTACGAAGTGTTGAACAAAAAATAACTGAATACTTATATAAGTACTATCAATTAAATATGGAGCTACTTCGAAGATAACACAAAAAAAAAACAATTTCTGGGCTTCAGGTTATAAAAGTCATTTGGGGATGATTATTAACATCCAGTTATCTCAGTTACTATGTGATTTAACTGATATACACATCTGAAGTGTTTGAATGTGGTTGTGGTTGTTACGTCTATAACGGCTTTCTCGACAACCCCTCCCCGGATTCCAAGACATTCAATTGCATACATGGGTACGTTAGGAAACAAAAAAATATATATAATAAGTAAGAAAAGATTAAGCTCGAAGGCTAAGTTCGTCATCTACCGAATTTGCTGAGATTGCTGATGGATTCCCTCAACCTGATCATTTTGATATACAAACAACTATATATCGATTAATTTTAGGTATTACAATCGTTAGATGAGCGGTACTGTAGCTCTGTTTCAATAGGTTGCGAAAATATAAAAATATAGTAGAGAACGAATTACTTTCGTAATGGCTAATGGAATTTATGTTTTATTGATAAAGAACTTATTAAAAAGGAATCAAAATAATACACTATTCTTAGATAATGTATTTTCCTATTTTTATTTGTAATGTTTTCCCCAGTTATCCTAATCAATTTCTGTATTTATAAAACAGAATCTCTACACTTTACATCGTCTTCCACTACTACGGCAATGTATATACACTCCATTCGCCCATCATTAATTATAATTTTCTACTCAATCCTAGAAATCCATTCCAAATTTTCAATTGCAAATGGTAAAATTATTTAAAGATCTACACTAGATTATTGTATTTTGACCTTAGACATTATCACAAGTGGAGAGAGCATCGAGCGATTCGATGAAATGTAATCACCTTCAACGAAACGGAAAACAGACTCAAACCATTTTGGGTGAATATTTATGTTGGTAAACAAACTTACTGTTGGTAAAAACTCCTGGAAATATTGAAAAGAAATATTGATCAGTTTGGCGATTACTACCAAAGTGTAGAATCACAATAAATCCTCAATTTCTACATTGCTGATTAATTAAAAGAGGGGGTGAAAAGAGTGCCGAAGCGAAAACACCCATAAGCCATAATTATTATCATTATGCTGCCCCCGAATCTCTAAACTAAGCATAATTTAACAACACCCTGGATTTAATAAAAAAAAACTTAGCTGCCATGTCCTATAGATCATGGGCCTTTGAAACAATCAAATTTGTTCGATAAAATACAGGTCAATTTCGGTGCGTAGACTGCGTTGTAATAAAATTTCTTCTATTAAAAAAGATTCACTTCCTAACAGACACGATAGATGGCCTTGACAATATCTCCTCTAAAATTTATTACTGAACAACGTTTGGATAGCTGCTACAAAGTTAACTAAAATTATATCTATAGGCTTGTTGCAGCTTAGTCCATAAGATTTTGAATATTTGATTAATAAAAACGTTACTGATACAAAATTTCCACATACATACACATACATACATACATGGTCGACCTCTATCTAGATATGCACAATATTATAACCCCAAAGACGCACAGGGTACAGTTTGCGATTTTTTTGAGCAAAAAATGTCAAAGGAACTTGAGAAAGCGTTTCAAGAAATTTTCAGCTTCAGATAATATCGGAATCAAAATCAAAGCAGCACACATGGATGACAAAGTGGAAAAAAAGAGATCAAGTAATCTTCTTACCTCATTTGTCTGAGGAATTTCGGTCCAATCGATTCGGTTAATTATTGCAATCATTTTCAACAATTAGCTATACAACAACGGTAATGAAATTTAAAAGTAGTGTAATAAACAATATGTATATATGGAAGAAGTTTTTTTCTAAGAGCAGTCAGTTTTGGAACGCAAAGTATGTACATACGAATAATGTACGTTAGGTTATTAAAGATCCACAGTTAGAAACGCCGGTCCTGTGTGATGCCAAGAATTTCTAAGTATTGATCATAAAGCAATTTATAAATCGACAAAGCTCTGAGTTTGCCACAAATTTGTTAAGGCAGCAATATAGGCAAAGGAGGAGAAAGTGCTTAGATGTTTCCACCTCGCCTTCCTTCATACTACTTTGGCAATTCGTAACCCACAAGATTTTCAGACTCACTGCATGTATCCCTATTGGACGATGTCCGTAACAACTCCCACAACTGCGGCAAGATGAACCTTGCTAAGAGTAAATAACTCAGTGGACATCGTGCGTATAATATATGTGGCAAGAATTTCTGAAAAAAAAAATCTTCAAAATGTAAGTTACTAATATAAATTTATTAGAACATCAAAAACTTTTATTTGTTGTTCTGAGTAGATAAAAATAAAGTACATATTTCTTATTTCAAATGTTTGCTAACAAAGTAACTACGGTTATTAGCATTGTTGATGATATTGGAAATAACTCTATATTTGTATAAACAATTCGGCGCAGATGAAAATTATTTGCATTAACAAGTTATCGGCAATGTTGATCAAAACATGTGAAATATTTAAGCTGTATTAAGAGATTGTTTCGTAAACGAAAAGTCTGATGAATATAAATGAAATTAAAAACTGAACCTCTAATACGAAAATTAAATTTTATGCTCTTAAAAAGAATTTAAATTGACTATGCATTTAATTTCCCTTTACTTAATCGTTATAGTTATTTTTGTTCCATATATCTCTTCACTAATATTTTGTATGAGCGTAAATTAGCTGTGACAGCGAGGATTATCCAGTTGCGTATGTCGCCCATATGCTATATAAACTCATATGTTTTATATAAATAATGATTAATCATACTTTATCGATCAAAAATGTACAGATTTTGTCAATAGTTTTCCAATATAGCCAATTTGAACAAAAAACTCTTATTTAAATTGTACTCTTGCACTTTTATATCAACCAATTTGTGCAGCATTTATTGAAAATTTTAGACGAAATCATGACAAATCAATTTTTGTACAAAATGCAATTATGAAATATTTGGCGCGTAACATGTTCGTACGTTTGTAAACAGTGGTAGCGTTTCGGGCCTAATGTGCAATCAATCGAAATGAGCTTAAATTTAGTTTAACCTATTCAATAAATCTACTGCTTAAGATGAGTAGCTTATAAAATATTAAAATAAAAAAATTACAAATGTATGTTTGTATGTTGTGTGAACTTTTTGTTTTTTTTTCTTTTTTCGCTGTTTATAGATGTTTTCAGACTTTGTTATTGTTGTTCATTTGTGGAAAATACATTATTTTATGCCTCCATAACAATTAAATGTCTTAATGTAGTCTCAGAAGTCTTTTCAGTTGACAGGTATTCATAAAAAGTTTAAACTCTTCGTCTACTTAAAACGACACACGGCATAATAGTCGAATTTTAGGAATTCGTTTTGCAACTATTTAGATTTTAATAGCTATTTGATTGAAATGAAGGAGAGGAGTAAAACTTTATAATCATGCACTGTGAGCGTGTATGCTGCTCAATGCCTCTTAGTTGTATTTACTGTTACTGCCACAACTGATGTCTGCTAATCTCTGCGTGAACTAGATCTTGATGGTGTTGAATCGCCTCGTCGATTACGTTTTGTCGGTATGTTACGTCTTGGTGACGGTGATACGGAGTCATCGTAACGTCGCTTTGGCGATGGTGATGCACCACCGGTGCCACCATTACGTTCGTCCTCACTATATCGATGGTATGTACTACCGTTCTCTGTCGTGCTGCGACCATTCTCACGTGACTTACTGTTGTAGGCGACATCTCGTGATTTGCGTGAACTTTTATTCGCCGAAACTGAACGGCTCCGACTACGTGACCGGCTTGCCGAAGCAGCACTGCGTGAACGCGATCTGTGATTACGTGAAGCACTGCGAGATCGACTCCGTGAATTGCTTCTGAAATTATTTAAGACGATGAAAACATGTTAATAAAAACAAATTATCTATAAACTTTTATGCGTTTTTATATAATAAAAAATTTATGCTCTCCCAACATGTTGAACAATAATATAATAGGTTTATACATCACAGAATCTAGTAAAATGTGTAAAGATCGCGAGCGAGATAATGGTTGTGGCCTAGCCTTCATTTTACACAACGCAGAGCAAAATCGTCCCATCGATGGCGACATCGACCGCAGGGATACTACTCAAGAAATGCCATGCTATCCGTTCAGGCGATGTCGAACTCGAAATATTCAATATATACATTCCCCCAGTTACATTTTGTCCAACAGGGTATCACCCGAACATAAGTGCGCTGCTTCGTGGTGAGAATTGTTTAGTACTTGGCGCCTATAACGCGCACCTCGATTTTTGACATTCCAATTACTGCTGCTGCGGAAATCCGTCCAAATTTCCCGGCCGAAGCGGCAATTCTAGCAAACGAGCACGACACCTTACGCCAGGTCGATCCTTGTGATCCCCGCATAAGGGATCTCAATTTGGAGATTCGACAACTGGTAAATCAACAAAAGCTGAAGTCTTGTAATCTGTCACACCCCTGTCCAACCCGAGGAGACACGATGACCAAGTTGAAATTCAATTTGACAATCGTTCCTCCTTGGGCCCAAAGAAGTCCGCGAGCTATTTTAGAAAATTTACACTGTACCCTTCGGTGGACAGAGCCAAAATACGTATTATCCGACGGCTGCGCAAAATGCCAAAAGACTGCGTGCCACTTGCTTTCACCGATGAGGAGGTTCAGGGTGTCATCAACAAGGCCAAATCATCCAAATCCATTGGGCAAGACGGTATAAAAATCCTAATCGATATAAGACACCTGGCTCAACGAGAGTGGAATACCCCACCAAGGTTCTCAAAATGTCGATATCCACTACTGAATCCTCTCCAAGCAGTTCCTGCTGGGTTGCTTTCGTCACCTGCTCGAAACGGAATCGACTCCTAGGAACATCAAGAGGACATCCTGCAATACGTCGACCACGTACAAAACTTTACTGACCAAGCTTTGGACATGACTAACTTCCAAAAAATACTGAACGCCATTCACAATGGTGCTATAAACACCTTCACTGACTCCCTCCCAGTGAATGGCGTCCTCCGAGTCCAACCACCAGCCATCGCAGAACAAGACCTCGTGTTGCCGCGTAAACCAGTGACCTTTGCGCAACTTCGTTTTGGATACTGTAGCAAGTTAAACTCCTACTTATCCAGAATTGACCCCGACATACCTAACTTATGTCCAGCATGCAAGGAGTCCCCGCATGACTCTAACCACCTCTTTGCATGAAACGAAATTACGAAATAACTAAAATTCCGTGCGTTAATACTCAGTTTTCCAAGTTGATTAAGATTGGTATTTTTAAAGAATCTGAAAAATTATTTACTACCAATTTATAAAAATGCAGGGTTTAGGCATAAGTATTACAATTACGAATATTAGTTGCCTCATATTAATGGATCAATAGACAATGATACTCTTAAAAAAGTATTTCACAACCCTTAAGTATATTCAAAAACAGATCAAACGGGTTTATATTTGCCTCTAGCCCTAAAATTTCAAATAAATATCGGCCAGGATGTGAGATATCTCAACAAATTTTTATAAGAATATTACACACAGTCCCAAAGCCATTTGGTATTCAAAACGAATGACATTTACACCTTTAAAGTGGATATCTCAGAATTTAATATTAAAAAAATAAATAAATTATTAAGCTAAGAACGTATGTAAATAAATTGGTATAAAAAAAGGAAATTTGCAGATATTTGGTAATATCGTACACTATTAATACAATAGTAACAGAATTTAATATCCAATTCAATATGTAGTTATACAGTTTATTGTGGTCTCAAAAAATGCTGAAATATATTTGAGACATGCAAATTTTTCAACTACATTCTGAATTACAAAAACGAGTTTATTGTTGCCCTTCTTTTCCTATAGCAGAACTCAAAATAAATATTTAGTAAACTATGGTTATTTCTCTTTTTTTAATAGATTAAGATATAGTTTATTGTATATCAACAACTACTCATCAGAAGTATTATTATATGTACTTACATATAGTTATAAAAAAATACTTTGTACATCTAAATATAAGATCTAGTAAAAGAAAATTCATTATTTTTACATTAAATTGAGTTTTTTTTTTAGCATATTTAGACAGATCCGTTTTAGGTTAAATTAAATAAAACAGTATTGAGAAAAAACACTTGCAACACAACACAACAGCAAATCATTTGCCTTAGACAGGATGTCAGTAATCACTTGGTGCCAGGTCCGGACTGTAAAAGAACCTCCCAACCAAGCTTATTGAGCTTCTGGCGAGTCACTATCGATGTGTGCAGTCTATCGTTTGACCTGATGGAACACAATTCCTCTCCTACTGGTCAAAGCTGGCGATTTGTAAATGATTCCCCGCCACTCCCACCAAACATATAACAAAACCTCACTGATAGTCAATCTTGACTTGGCCACCGTTTGCGTCGGCTCACCGCATTTAGACCGACAATTTTCGTTTGATATTGTCATAAGTGTCCCACTTTTCAACACCTGTAACCACCTGATTTAGAAATTTATCGACTTTATTACAATTCGATATTTTCGACGATTGGCCTTCCAGAGTGTGGTGCATTTTTGACATCAAAACCAAAATTGCGCTTCATTGGCTGCTAACAGCAGGAGCATAAACACTATTCAAATTTTCAGCCGCCTGGCTTGTGTTTTCGCCTTTGTTGAAGAAAAACTGTAAAATGTGGCATACTTTCTCATTACTGGTGTCCATTTTTGACATGTGATCAAACAATACTGAGCCAAGCAATCACAAAACTGTCCGAGAAGTTTTTTTAGTACGAAATTTTATCTTTCTAACGACATATAGCGTAACATTTATACAATCGAGATATCCAGGACACAAGGGCCATTGGGAAAATAATGGATTTCGTTTTACTAGATCTTATATTAAACCTAAAAAATAATACTAAAATTAAAAAAGCTAATCAGAGTGCGGCTCCTTGGTTTTAGTTTTTTTTTTTGCAGGTGGAGCCTCTGTTATCTCTTGACCTTGGTTCTTATTCTTCTTCTTGTTTTTCTTTTTCTTTTCCACTCCAGACGTTTCTCCATCTTTAGCCACCTCTTCAGTTTCTACCATGGATTCATCTTTAACTTCAAAAGGCGATGATTCCGAATGCTTACGCTTTTTGACAGACAATGTGCTATCAGCTTCAGGCTGATAAGTAAACACCTCGCTAAAAAAAAATATATAAAATGTATTAAAATAATGAACATTTAACATATATTTTTGCAAAATAATCCAAATACACCATCAGACAGCCAAGGTTTATCGTCATTTCATGTGATCAGATACATGCGAAACCTTTTTGATATCATCAAAGTGTCAAATTATTTTACAGAATATAAAGTAGTACAAATAATACCTTTTAGCTTGATATTTTTCGAATTTAGCTTTAGCTTTTCCAGTGCCTGACAGTTTTCGAATGTTGCCTTCTTCCAGTAATCGCAGTCGAGCTTCTAGTTTTACTTTATGTGTTGCCCCAAGTTCACAACTTGCCTCTTCCCCAAAAGCGTCAACACGTGTGGCCAGCGATGCCTTCGCAGCCAGTGATCTCGACATTTTACCTTTATTTTTCAAACTTGCCTGCCCCACTAGTTGAGCGTGGAAAATTAAACCGTATTTTGGCGTATCTTTTTTAGTTTTCAAAGCACGGAATAACGCTTTTTCCGCACCCAAAATTTGTACAGTGGAAGATGGATGTTTAGCCAGATTAATGAGTGATCCAGCATGTGCGATTAAACGCGCTCCTACCGTTTCACCAACAAGAACTGTTAAATTGGGGGCCATAGCCATCATACGAGTTTTTAAGTAATCGTATAGATGTGATCTATATTCGTTAATGGAAAGAACTTCATCGCACAGACTTTGAATATTCATAATATCTTCTTCAGATATTTCAGTTCCCATAGAAATCTCAGCAGCTTCCTTTACTCTCTCTTCCACTTCCTCTGGTAAAATATCAGAAAGATCGGAATGAGCCATATTTTCGCGGGTGCCTACTAATTTAATAGTTTTTACGAATGCTATATTGTCAGTGATAAGCTTTCCAAGTTCTGGAAAATGCCAGCCGTACCATTCACGAGCACGCATCATATAATTATTTAACTCCTTATCCAAATCGTCTAATAGGCATTGAGCTTGTACAATCATTGTGTCAATTTTATCAGGTGAAAACTTCAATTTATAGCGAGACAAAGAGTGCGCTAAGCCTAGTGCCATGGCTGTCATCTCGCGCTTTGGTAGACTACTCAGCAAACTATCCGCCTGTTGACGTATGCATCGCATCAATTCTTGCACACCTGTATTATAAATACATGGCACAGCTAATTTATCCTTGATGGCATTACCCAATTTCGCATCAGCGACCAATAACGATGATTGTACCTCGTCGCTGAACAATTTCTTCAATGTTTTTTTAAGGGATTTAGACATTTTGCCCTCAACTGCAGCCGTAGCTGCTGCCAGTGCTTCTGTGGTATCATTAAATTTCTCAAAATGCTTCAATTTCAGTAATTTATTGGCTTTTTCAGGTGTTTGAAATTCCAAATATAGGTTATCTACTTCCGAAAGTTTCTTCTCGTCTAATAACTTAAATATTGCGTAGCCCGCCGGCGTCTCGTATAAAACAAACATTTTTTTACGGTGATATATCAGTCTTTGCACCAAAAATGTTTCATCCAATTCAAAACGCTTTATATACTTTAAATCTTGCCACAGTATACTTCACTCTGAACGACACCGATGAAAAATCAAATTGAGTGAATAAACCACTCGTGGAAAGCACGTGTATACGCCATTGCGATTACAGCGCCCCTAGCGACTTTTTCGTAAGTTAATCGCGATCCACAAACAATTTTTATTCACAATAATCGGAAAATGAAATTTAAAAATGTGCGAATTCATACACAAAGACTTTTGTTGTCACAACTCGTAATTTAATAGGCGAGGTGGACAACGGGGAAAGGCGAAGGGAACAGAGTTGCTAATGCTCGGCCTGTCGACTCGACTCGACTCGACTCGACTTGTGTTCTCATTCGTAACAGTTCGCTGTACGTAATTTATGATCTCGTTTTTTGTATGTAATAAGCAAATATGTTTACATAATGATAAAATTAGCTAATGGATAAAAATGTAATCAAGAGCACAAGAATTTGAGAAAATTACATGAAGGAGAATGCAAAAAGTTGTCCGACTCGAGTTACCAGTGTGAACGCAATGGGCAACACCAAAAGAGAAGTTGCTGATAATGAGCAACAAAAGTTTCCGTCTATGAACTCAGATTTACACAGTTTTTTATTACACGATTTTCTTTTACGAGGCAGTTTTTCCTTCTCAACAATTAATGCTTCCAAACGCTTTTACTTTTTATACACTGCTTTTTCGTATTATTTTTTCCCACACTCGTACGTAAATTACCTAGATGCGAATGTTTGGAAGATGCTGTTTTGCAAGATAAAGAAATTTTTCTTGTTTTAGATTGCAGTAGAACTGGGTCTCTACCGCTCTTATCGTCTTATTCGTCAAGGTTTAGAAAAGGCAATTGCTGTAAATTTAAAAAATCAATTTCTAAGCCATTATTCAAAAGAAGAACGATCTTCAAAAACTCAGCGAGATCTTAATTATATAAAGAATCTAATGTTTTGTCACAACGAATTATTGTTGATTTTTTCAAAACTTGGCCTTAGGTTAAAATATTTGTGTAATTTTTTTGTTTAAAATTAATTTTTTGCATCAAACATGCAAAAACAATTAGATATGTATCTACTGAAAATTTTTTTTAAATTTTTTATGAACGTTTTAGGGCATTAACAAACAAAAATGTGTTTGATGTTTTCTTTTGCACGCTTATGTGCCGAAATTTTGTGTTTGTATAGAAATGGAGCTTTTACTGCACGGTATATATTTGGTCCCACCAAATCGTGTAAAGTGGAGGACACCTGTATACATTTATTATCATTAATTTCATAGTTAGTGGTCCCTTTTTAAAATGTTTAGTTTCCTTTATGCAAATGTGCAAAATTTGTCATTTATCTGATTCATATGGAAGGTCGATAATCTTGAACCGTCACGTATTGCATGTGCAGGAACGTAACATATTAATTAACGGTCCAAAAGACAAACTGAAAGAAAAATTAGTAAAGATCATCGTTTAATCCCATAATAATTCTCACAACACCCCTTAATAAATTCATGTTAGCGGAATAATTTACCAATATTTTATCCGGCCTAGGCCTGTAATTCGGCAATTTAAACAATTATAAGTCCGATAGTTTACTGAATGCTACAGTTAAATAAACCTTATAAAAGAAACATTTGTTTATGGAAAGTCCAAAATGTAAAGTCAATAATTGTTTAATTCTATCAAGGTTTTTGTTTATGTGAAACAAAATATACGCAACATTACAATTATATAGAATTATGTATTATCGGTAAATCATTGAAATTCTATAAATTTACCGAGTTGGAAACATAAATATTGAGCAAAGGTATACGATATACCATCAGTTAATCTGGGAGAAATATTAATTCAAAACTCTTTTAGGAATGCATTGAAGAGGATGGGCTTATTAAATATTTTATAAATAATTTAACACTCATTTAAAGATAATACATTTAATAAACATGTACTTACCGGCGACGGCTGCCTCGTCGACTATCGCGACGTCTGCATTCTCTAGCATAATGACCTCTTCCTCCACATTCATAGCATTTGTTATCATCTGAATTGTTTCTACGAGAACGATCCCTGATACCACGTCGATCACCACCTCGACCACTTCCACCACCTGCAAACTTTCCCGTAGATAATTCTACCCTTGCACGCCGACCACAAACTGTCCGTCCATCTAAACCGCGAACAGCATCTGCCGCGTCACGGGCACTTTCGAATTCAACAAATGCGAAGCCTGGCGGGTTGCGTGCAATCCAAACACTTCGTAAAGTTCCATAGGCGCCAAACGCATATTCTAAATCATTTTTCCTAGCACTATTGCCCAAATCACCCACATATACCTTTCTGTCGCTGGGGTATCGTGACATTTTTTTTGACTGGTGTTAAAAAAAATATGTAAAATCCAATGAAGATGAGGTGAATGAAAAATCGATTGCGGGTTAGAATATTAACTTACGCCTACAAAAACCACAAAACAGTTGCTTACCATTTTCGCCACTATACACTGCTATAATTAAAAATATCCTCTATTTTCCTCCACAACTGTATCTTTAATTATTTTTCAGGAAGTCTCACAAAATTATTTTCAGAACATCGTCCCTGCAAAAAAAGACCGCTTGCAGAAATATAAGTCGATGCAAAACTTGCCCATTAATAGTGCTGCCATATTTTGCTGGGAAAGAGTAATATATTATTTTAATTTCATTTTAAATTATAATTTTTTTAGAGAAGAAAACAACATTTTTGTATGTTTATCATTTTTTTTTATTATTTTTTAACTACAAAAATACATTTTTAAAAAACTGATATTGCTGAAAGCTGTTTGCAAGCAGTGCCAGAACAGCTTGGTGAAAAATTCTGTTTTTATAATATAATGAACAACAATAAGTCAAGTATAAAGGTGGGATATGCATGTATCAAAAATTCTCAGAATTTTATTTCAAATATTAATTTCCGAGTGCACATTAGACACGTGCAGAATTTTCGTATGTATATACATATATATACCCGGTGGCAATGCTTTAAAAAATCCTTTCTCTCTGGCTATATTCTGATTGATATTAGGTGGTGAATTGCATAGTAAGTATTAATTCACGTTCACATTATTCCGAAACTTATTTCACATATCGCAATATCTCCTAACGTTTGTCAAAATTAATCATATAAATATAATGTTACTTGTTGTTTCGGTAAAAGACTAATTTGAGATTGCTACTATTAAGACAATACACACATAAGAAACATACAGAATATAAATTCGTGACGTTCCAATTGCATAGATCCGATTTTCTTGGTAATTATTGTCCTTATTTGTAAATAATTTTTTGGGTCTATTTTTTTTCGATGAATATTGTTTTAAATTCATCGTAATTGGCGTAAGAAAAAAAATTTTACTCCTTGCATTAAAAAATGTTTAATTCATAACCTTAATTAAAAAACTCAGAAAGTATTCTTATTATATTTTATTTAATATTGGTGCTGCATTACATGGGTAAACTACGTACTCATTTAACTGCAAAAATTGTTTTTCTAATGAGTTTTAGGTTCTGAAAAAGAAATTGGGCAATTGTAGTTTTTCAAATGAATATTATGAAATATAGATTGGCGCATACTAAATGCATATAAGTATGTACAATAATAGCAGTTAAATGAAACTAGGTTTTGTTAATTTTTTCCCTTATTTAAGAAAATTAAGAAACTAATTCAGTTTCAAATCTTATGAACGTTGCTGTTTATAAAAAATATATTTGTTTGTTAGTACTAATACAATATGCTCAAAAATGTATCGATAAAAAATAAAAAATTCCCAAATAAAGAAAAAAATAAAAAATTATTGCAAATATGCGTGAATGTATGTGTACAGGTATATTTTATTTTTTGTTTCCAACCGCCCTTCTCGCGAAAACGCACTGCTGAAAATGTATTGTATATATTTATTTTAAAGAACAAAATTCATATTGCTACATTAATATGTACGTAAATACAGTTGCTTTGTGAATATTTTGAAATGAAAACGTCCTCTATAGACAATTTATATATATGTATGTATGTAAGTGTGCTTAATAAAAAAATTTCTTTCAACATGTAGGGCTCAACGCTTACAAAAAATTATGCTCTCACTACAATAGTTTAGACGTAACAAGATACATACTTATGGTTTTAAACATGTCCATACATATGTATTCATTCATTGTATGTATGTATGTACCTGCAGTCGTTTTGAATAGCGTGTCGGTTGGTTCTGTTTTTATTGTTCCTATTTTGTTTTTTTTATCTTTCTTCAAATCTTAAAAAACGCTCTAAAATTTACCATGACTGCAGTTGTTGTTATATTTTCGTATTATTCTCTGAACTTATTTGGGGTTTATAAATTGAAAACTCTTATATCGAATCAAATACTAAACTGAACACTGACATACATAATAATTTTCAATGTATTTATGATTTTTACTATTCATTACAAGTTTCACATAATCTATTTACTGTTATTTTTTGTTTCTATTCTTTAATGTCGTCTAAAGTGTTTATTTTGTATTTTTTTTTTTTTGTATTAGTGAGGTTACACATACATACACGCAGCGAATATTATTATCTATTTTTTAATTTAATTTAATTTTTTTGAATTCTAACGTTAATTATTCATCGTGGCTAAACAATTACATATTCAGATGCCTCCATTTGTCATTACCAAACAATATCATTCCAAGTAACCAGAATTCATATACGGTTTTATTATATAATACTCAATGAGCGCATTTCCACCATTTATGATTTAAATCATTAAAATTTTATTTTTGCATACCACTTGTTGCTTTTATTTTTAACACTCTTTTTTTCTTATTACGTCAAAACTTTTTACAATTCAATTATTATATTTAGTAACAATGTCCTTGATAGATATTTTGATTACTTAGGCACTGTGTTCATATTATAATTAAGAATTAATTCAATTATAAGTAATCAACTGACAAACTCAATAAGAACTTCCAAACGAAAAATATTATGTATGTATGTAAGTAGAAGGAGAATCAGTAACTAACAAGTCCTTTAATAACAGCTACACCGATATAGCATAAGCATATACTTTTGGGAGTTACTTTTAATTTGATTTTGAAGTTACTACCATATAATCTATAATATACAAATCTATGATGAACTGATGTTTAAGTTGCTTGATATACACATACATAATACATACAACTCTCAATGGTTATACGAGTATGTAGTATAGATAGCTGGGATCAACTACCCACAAGACTGGTGGAAAAACCTAACGGTATTCGCATAAATACAGTTTCAAAGCATCTTTCAAATATTTGTTTTTGATATACATCCGTACATACACATGGATGTGTAGATGTATTATACACTTTTTCGCTAGCTCAAATTCTTTTATAAATATTTTTTACTATATTAGTACTAACCTGAGAGGGCAAACAAAGAAATTTTAAGTTTTATAAAAGCAGTAGATCTTTTGAAAATGTTTAACGTATTAGCAATTTCATTCAAAAAAATTTTAACTGCATGTTTATTATTTTATAAGATTTAAAAAAATGTCCTTTTTTGTAATTGCTGCAAAATTATTATATTAGAAATTTTAAAACTAGAGTTTAGTTCATATGATCGAAACTGAATTATAGATTCCTTAGAGGCTACCTTTTCAAATTAATATTTAGAGCCCGTCTGAATAATAAGAGTATTGGTATACATTTTTTATCTGAAGTAAATAGTGAAAATTATCAATGTAATACAAACATAGATATGCGCAAAATTACAAGGCAGAATTTGCATTAAGCACATAGTTGTTTGGGCGTCAGCGTGGTCATTCATTATAAATATATGTGCTATATATGGAGATTTTTGTTCCCTGGCAAAATCAGTAATGAATTCATTATACTGTTTATATACAATTTAAGATATGAATTTTCAAGTATTCATCTGAAACTGCTGCCATGTGTCTACGTACGTACGAAGTAATTGCTAATTATCCAACATGTATGTACGTATGTACACAAATCACCAAATCAAATAGTAGCACAATCATGTTAAAAATAAATAATTGTCTGTATTATGATTTTAAAGAATTGCGCATAAAACAATTTGTCGGCTCGTAATTTAGTATTGTTTTACAAAAGTATGTGTATTTAAAGCCGAACAAACTCAAGAATAAATTTCGTCAAATAATTGTTCTTAAAACGTATTTAGTTTTCCAGCGGCAATGTGATTAAAAATACACATATGCGTATGCATGTATCTGTGTACATATTTTTTAAATTTTAATGAGTTATGCTAAATTGCCTTCAAACAGTTTTACTCTTACCAACTCTAGCATACGAACTGCACTTGTTTTTATCATTAACACTATTTTCATATCGGTAGTATTTAAACATTTTGTTGCTAAATTTTTAATAACTAATTTTGGTACGAAATTGTCGAAATTCTTATTTAAAAGAGAATATGAATATCATCGTATGTTGTTCCATTTTATAAATACATTTATGTTTATGTATGCATGTTATTATAAATATCAATCTTATATCCACTTAACTGTTATTTTAATTGGCTTTTATTTTAATCTTTTGCAGGCGAATAGTCGATGTTAATGGCGACGATAACAATGAGCTTATTGGCCAAAAAATGCTACGTCGGCGTTAACATCGACAAACGGACAGATGAGCGAACGCTTCGTAGCCATCCATCATCTGTTGTTCTCTTGGAGCCACGCGACACTTCAACACTTGGCTATATGTCATGCTAATGGAAATAAAATTAAGAACTAAATTGCTAACCTTCACTTTTTAAAGAGTTTTTGTTGTTGTAATTTACATTTTTACTATTTTATCTACGGTTTACAATTTGCAAACTGATATTTTCCTTACTTTTAACATTATGAACTTTTAAGTGGGCTTGTTTTTGTTGTTGCTGGTTATTTTTTATTTTTATTTTTTTGGGGAAATGCTTCGTTTTGATTACTTAATTCTTGTTTATATTTTAATTTAATTATACTCATAGCTATGTATTTATGTATATATTTGTGCATTTAGTAAGTTCTACACAAATATGCAAATTTTTTATTAATATTTTTATTTTTTATTCATAAAAATCGTACCACAAATGTTTTACACGCACTAAAAACGTGTAGTACGATATTATAGCCGATCTATCTTATTTCAATTACATGCTGCTCTCACGGTGAAACGTCAATAAAAATAATGAAAATTTGATGAATGAAGCACTTTGCTGGTATTCTGCACTGTAGTTATGGAACTTATCATAAAATAGTCGTACACAAGTGTCGAATTCCGCAAACTTGCCTTAAATTTATGTATTTTCGTATTGAATCAGTTTGTTTATGCTTGTCAACTCAGTGATTATATGTAATTAGTACATTTATTTTGTATGCATTTCGTATATTGTAATCTGTATGTATTATATATATGTATTCTTGTAAGTACTAATGTATACAGTTCGTCGTTAGTTGAATATACTACAATCTTACAACACTTATGCTTATTACTTTTAATAGTAAATCAGTCAGTTCGTTATTAAGTATATGTATGACAAACTGCAATCACTCAGAAGCTGTAAAATGCTTAGAAATTGTAATTTCGTCCACTTTTCATTATTTGTAATTAAACTAACTCTGCCCCCATCCTAATTTAAAATTTTAATTGAAATAGAAAAATCAATATAGTTTTATTACTAATGCTATTATATTATTTCGTTCGTCAAATTTGGTAATGATTTTTTTCGTAAGCAAACTCTCAATGATATAAAAAGTACAAAATAGCGAATACAGGATACGTTAAGTAAGTATGCATGTATGTATGTTTATGAATATCGCCTAAATGTTTGGTTATTTCTGCCCTACTGCGGATGTATAAACAACAGGGTTTATTTTAGTTCAGAACAAATAACAGAAAATCTGTCTTAAGCAAATATATTAGGGATTTCATTTCGTATTCAAAGTTCCTACTTCGTGTACTATAGATTTTAGTACTTATGTATATAAAGCAACAAATTATGCGTCATCCATACCGCTAATGCTATGTACATATGTATATTCAAATATAGTTCCGACTTGTTGGGACCAGTTTCGGTGCTAAGCAAAATTTTTAATTTCTATTTTTTCGTGAATGTAAGTAAATTAATAAAATTAGAATAAACCGTTGAACTATTCGATACTCGAAATGCTTTTAAGAACGTTCTGTTTGACCTCACAACATAAATATTTATACTACACGCGTTCGTTAGTTGAAATTTGTCACGAAAATAGTGCCGTATAAATACTGTCAGACTTACATACGTTCACATCTATTAAGTGAAAAGAAAATCTACATATTTCAATGTAATTAGCTTACAAATACATACGTATAATTAGTTAATTACTGCAAAGTGAGCTCCATTCTAACTGTAATCTGTTTAATGTTCATATGTTGAAATGTTTGACATGAACGCGGTTCCAATGTAGTGTAATATGGTACATCATCATCAACCTGCTGTTAGAAATTATTTGTATTGAATGATAAGCATTTCATGTTTCATACCAAATATTTTTACTCTAGATATTTTGAAATAATTAGCTATTGTTTTCACTTGATTACTTGCTAATATAACAGTTTAGAAAGTTCTAAAGAAAATTATCTTAAAACGCACTTAAATTTGATTAGTAGAAATTTACCTCATTTTATTTTGTTTATATGTCAATATTGCTGACTGAAGACGAAAGCATAACATTGCAGCAATTATACAACATACCAAAGATATGCCTCAAGGCTCATATTACCTATGCTTGCCTCCCGCTTCAACTCATGTTTGGTTAAATATTATTTCATTTAGTTACGATATTTGATAATAAGTATGTATGCATGTATTTAAGTATATGTATATATTAATATATGTATGGATATATTTATATATTCAATTAAAATTTAAACTTTAAAATTTATAGTAAATCATAATCATTAAAGAAATTGTTTTACAATTAACAGTCAGTGTTTGTATTGTGTGTAATCCTCTTTTACTTTACGTTACGTTTACTTTAACTTTGCATCAAGTGGTTGCTTGCATTTTAATTTAGTTTTACGTTAAAATTTTATACTAGCGTACATTAAATTTAGAGTTGTTTCATTTGTAATCGTAATTTAGCATTCGTTCTATCAAATATGTAATCTTATTTTGTTTTGTTAAATTAGTTATCATTATGTTACGATTAATTTTACATAAATTTAAATGTATGTGGTAGATAATAAATTGTATGTTTTCTTTTTTTTTTGTATTCTCCATTTAAATGTAATTTAGTTATGTTTGATTTTAAAGTATGTATGTGTTTACAGTAATTTATTTTATTTTTATATTTAATTTAATAATTACGTCAGGTTTTCTTGTTATAATATACTATTAGCGCTTATTTTTTGCTTTTTTTATCTGAGGCTCTCATCAGTGATATTTGCGAACACTAACTACCACCATCATTTTGTTGCTGTTTAAAATAATTAGAATCTGTATTTTTAGCTTAATCCTTGTAACATCTTTACTCGTAACCATATTTAATTTATCTGAACTGGGTCCCGAAGATAACACAAAAAAGGCATTACAGTTTTCACGAAACACGGCAATAAACTTAGAAAAAAGTGTGTTGAATTAAGTTTCATAGAAAAGATCTACAGCTTATATTAATTTGTTTAAATTAATTGGGGTCATGCTATTAGGATTTTTTTATTGAAATAAAAATGCAATTATTTCAAATAACTATCCTTTTCACAAGGACAACTATACTTCCCCAAAAAACAATTTTACAGGCATTTTGCGTGTTTACTACTATTTATGTTAGTTCGTATTATTTTCGCGGACACCGTATTTAAGTTGCGTTTGTAATTATCGTAGTAATAGTTATGAACTATATATATACTACATCATACAATTGATGACATATATTATTTCTAAATTAAAACATTCCGTTTATTTACTCTTATCAACTTCAAATATAATTTTTGTTCTTTTACCTTCTTTGTCCTCTTGTTTCAATAAATTTTGATAAATTATTGTATGTAAACTATGTTTGTAGGTATATATAATATATATACATATATGTATCTATATATATTGGCGCTTTAATTCACTATTACTACACATAATTCTTGTTGTATCTTCATAGTTATGTATAAAGCGAATATGTGTGTTTACATTTCGTTTTCACCTATTCAACTTTACTCATTTACACACTTCAAAATTGATATAGCAATGTATATTATTTAAATATTATTGTAATTTACTATTTTTATTATAATTTTAGTTGTAACTAAAGATCAAACCATAAGAGTAATTATATAAGAATGTGTGCTGATGTATACAATTTATGCACACAAAATCCAATTTTAATGTAGTTTAACAATACTATTCTCTTGAGATTATGAAATAAAAGAAATCAACTGGAACTGCCAGCTAAGTTAGACTGTAGTGTATTAAATGCGGCAAATGTGCAGATGTGTAACGAATTTACAGTTTAACAAACACCCTAACATAGAGAACTAAAAGTAAACATTACTGGGGAGTGAGATAAAACTCCTTAAACACTAGTAGCTTATTTAATTGATTAGGTACAACTTATAACACGTTAAGTATAAATGTATTCCCGAAAAATATCCATCTAAATTATTGTATTGTGCCTAAAAACGAGTTATTTTGGGCATTCATTCATTAATTCATGCAAAAAATAAATAACTCATAATTAATTCAAAATAAGATCGCCACGACATATAACCATTCGTCTACAGTCTCATATATTCTTATAGCTGTACCAGTTGATTCATTCTAATAAATTTATACTAGATTAATGAACAGTTTACAATTTGTTCTCTAAATGTTTTTCAAATTATTAATTTACTTTTTGCTTGTAATTTTACGCTACGATTTGTTTAATCAATGTCTGTGTATAATGGATGGTAGCAGTGTTTATGTATGTTTTGTTAAGTGCCCTAATGCTCTTCGCTTTATTTTTATGCCTTCACATGTGTTTTTTTCTTTGTCCTTTTTCCTCAATATAAGTAATGTATGTATATAAACTTTATATTTAGTATTTTTTATGTAATATATATATATATATATAGTTAGTAATTAATTTCAACAACTGAACTGAATGAATAGACGCTAAGCTTATAATTTAATCTTGTTTCACTGTACACGACCGAAAGGCAACGTTCACTACATCGGCGAGGACGCTGCAATTTGGACGCGTTAAGTGTCTAGACTAATGCGCCTTAAACTGCCTGCGAGGCAGCATATGGAGGTTGTGTTGCACTGTCATTTCCATACGTTGAACGGGGTCCAGCGCCGTAGTTCGAAGCACCGCCGTCTTGCTTGCCATAGTTACTGTAGTCATAATCATAACCAGAGCCATAACCGCCGTAGTCATATTCCGAGCCAGATTTTGATGCTGAATTACCTGGACCAGTTCGAGGCATGCCACCTACTGGGCCAGTAGTCGAGGGACCACCAGCACCCCATGTTTGAGCGCGAGAATACATATCAGTAGCGCTTCCAGCAGCGGCGCCTGGTGCCCCTGTTGGACCAGCCGAATTTGGTGGTATATTCCAAGAATTCCAGCTACCACCACCTGAAGGACCCGATGGACCTCCAGTTGAGGTCGAATTGTACATATCATAACCTCCATAGCCTTGTGTTTGTTGTGGACCTGCTGCGTAGTTCGACCATTGTGGTGGTGGTCCCTGTGGTCCCGGTGGTGCACCCCAACCTTGATATGATCCAGGGCCGCTGTTTCCATAACCATATCCTTGTTGTTGTGGCGAAGTTCCCCAACCTTGGTATCCGGGCATCATATTTGGAGCTCCAATTGGCATATTAAGTGGCGGTCCTCCCATTTGGCCATTTTGACCCTGCATCATATTAATAGGCGCATGATGGGGGCCCCAATGGTTGCACTCATTGCCAAGTTTTCCATATCCACCACTAACATTACTGTTATTAGCGTTCTGACTACCAGATCCATCACGTGGTTCCGCCTTTTTGATTTCCACCTAAGAATTCATAAATAATATTTTATTAAGAGTATTGTATAAAACAGTAGTACGTTTCTATATATAATTTACTACTTTTCTATATGAATCCTACATATTAAAATATATAATAACAATTCAAGTAGAATTTACGAATTATTAAAGTAGCTATATTATATACCATTTCTTTTTTGCGTACAGGCTTTACATACTATATATGAGATTTAGTACGACAAATTAATAAAATAAATAATACAAAATAAAAATACGTAAAAACCCTCTTCACATTTGAATAAAAGATCTTTCATAAAATATATTGTTTATAAAACGAATTTCTAAACGGAAGACAAACCTGTTTGCCATTAAGATTGATGTAGCGTTCATTGGTGACATGTTCGACAGATGATTCCTCTTCAAAGGATAAAAAGCCGAAACCTCGCGATTTTTTCTTTTCTTGATCGTACATGATAACTACCTCAGTGACTTTGCCATATCGTCCGAAGAATGTACGTAAATCGGTCTCAGTTACATTGGACGGCAAACCGCCAAGAAAAACTTTATATCCGCCACCCTTTTTAGGCTTCTGAAGAGTGCGTGGGTTACATGGTTTCGGATCGATTGTTCGTCCGTCAAGTGTATGTGGACCGCTCTGAAGAACATGGTTCACATTTGCAGGATCTGCAAACGTTACAAAACCGAAACCACGGGAACGACCGCTCTCGTTGTTCTTCATTACTACACAATCGATGATCTCTCCGAAACGGCAGAAATAACGCGATAAATTCTCCTGCGTCGTCTCCCATGAAAGACCCCCAACAAAAAGTTTTCCCCTCTCGTCTTCCTCCATGATCTTCTGAGGACTCTTTAAATATAAAAACATAATATAAGGTTAAAATATGTGTAAGCAAATATTGTAATTTATATTGGTATTGTTCTTACGGTTGCAGTTGTTGAAATCGTTTTTAGGCCGTTATTTCCTCTGTTGCTCCTGCAAACTTTTCTGTACTTTTTGCGCTGGTTTTCTAATCGAATGTAGTATATTCAATACCTTAATGAAGTTTAACTAGTAGTGTTTTAGTTTGTTATCGTTAGTTTTGTTTAAGCAAAGTATAGCTAGCTTAAGTGAAGAAACTCGCTCCGACTACTGAAGGGGCTTGAATATGCTATATCCACACTTTGCGGTTGTTTAGCTTAGAGAACTAAAGCCACGAATTTAATACGTAACTTTCTAATTTTTATTTAACAAACGTAAAAAATAACAGCGTACGCGGTGAATGAATAACATGAAAATAGAAAAATATTATATGTAACACTTTGGTAATACAACTCATATACAAAGTTTTTATCTTTCGAGCTTCATCAACAACTGAATTTTAACACATTTATTCACACACCTTTATGCCTTATTTTAATCAATCAAGTGTCATTTAATTAGTCAAGTGTTGAAAAGTTGTGACTAAAAAATAAACGAGCCAACAGCTATTATTTATGCCGAAAACAAATATGTTACTTCGAATATTCGCGCCGTGTCATCTTTACGTCCGTGTCCGTGTTGATTTAAAATGAATGTATTATTTTAGAAACAGTCGTTTATGTTATTTCACAGAGAACTGTTTTAAAGATATTTAACCCAAAAACAATTATCCGCCTACCTTGGAAATTTACCAATTTTCAGTTTGGTAACATCAGGTATACGGAAAACGGACGTACCTGACTCCGTACTATTCACCTCTACTATCGTTATTCACCATTTGCGGCATTTCTATTCAAAAACAAAATGGATGTCTCATGAGTGCTTAATCACAAAAATACCAGGCTAAAAACAAATGTAGGTAGCATGAAGGTAGTTTAATAAACATTTAACACCTTTATAAATTGTGTATACAAATTTAAATATATTTTTGATGTTATTTACCTAACACACTGAAACCGCCACATTTACAATTTATAACCTAAAAATTCAATCTATACATTTAGCTTTGTCACAAAATGGGGCAAATACATACAAACTTCCACACATATCCCACTACCTAGCCCAAACATATTTGCAGCGCAATGAATGGAATACCTATGCCAATCCATTAAAAAGTAGATGATTTACCGGTTGCACACATGTTAATCCTGACATATTTATATCTTTTAATTATATCTAATAAATATATTACTTCCTGCGCATTATTTACTTTTTAAAACGTTGTAAATTGCTAAATGTACGTACGAATATCTCCAACATATTTCAAAAACCCATACGTAAGTACATGCATGCGTAAATGGCCGACTCGGACTCGCGAGTTGTGCCCTGTATACGCGATATACATATTTGTAAGTGGCGATGTGTGAATCGTGTGGATATACATAGTACTTTGTATGTATAAAATGAAATAAAGAATTTTTCACTTTTCACAAAAATCTGTAGTATATAGCAAAATAAAAGGAGGGAGTTTTGATATTTAACGAAATAAAGTAAAGTGTGAAAACATTTAAATATTTACTTTACTCCAATGTCTCTTATTAAATCCCAGCTAGATTGGGTCAGCGATGATTCTCGCTAAAGCTATCGCGGTACCCATTTCAACATAAATCAAACTAAACACCAATTTCTTTTAAGTTTTTATGGAGCACTAATTTGCGTAAACCTAAATCGAAAGTGGAATCTGTGGTCAGCCGCAAGCAGCTTGCTAATTCACGTAAAATTCCGACACCCGAAAGCGTTATATAAAATCCTTAAATCATAAAAATTTCATTCTCACCGTTTCCGCCAAGTGTTCGTCTGCGAGAATCTCAATTTATTCGCACTGCAAATTCACTAAATTTAAGTTTTTCCTTAAAAAACTAGCTTATAATTAATTGTATGATTTGATGCATACGATTATAACCTAACTTAAAAAAATGATTTCGACAAACTGAAACGCTGCATGCAGGAGGTGAGTTTTCCCTGTACTGAACTGTGGTGAAACAGCCTACGTCGCAGAGTACAATGACTGCTTGTCCAGTTTCAAGTACTATATATCTATCTCTTTTTTTCATATGCAATTTGAAATCTCGCTGTATTCTGCCACGTTTTATTATTGAAAAATTTTCCCTCCACAAAACGCTTGTGCATTCCAACGAAGTTGTCAATCATTAACCTCTGTGTTGATCTACCATTTTTAATAACTATTTTACACAAATAAAATTGTTTAATGCTACTTGGTCTAAAATTTTTTACACATTTTAAAAGAGAACTGTGGTTGGTGTGCTGTACATAATTAGCATTTTATGATTTAAATTTATGTACAAAGGACATTGAAGATATTTAAGAACATACTGAGTTTAAAATAACTTTTAGATATTATTAACTCTTAGTTCTATGTCTAATTAAATTTATAAGATTTAATTAAATATTTAAAGAAAATGTAAGTACAACTCATACTTCGGAATGTTATCAAAATATTTATTTTCGATATGGCAAGTTTTTTAATAGTGAGTATAAAGTAGTGCAAATACAAGATAATATACAATTTCAAAATCTATAAACTGTACCTATTAGTTAGTTAGTTCAATTAAGCATCATACAAATAAACTTTCATAAAATTTAATGGTTTAAATTCTTCACTAACCAGAATTCATCTTTGTGAGATGATGTTAACATATCTGGTTACTGAAATTCCTTTGGTCCGAAATTTCAACTGTAAATTACAGCCAACTTCATGTCTTTAATTTAAGTTCAATTTCAGTTTAACTAGACGGATCTCGAATATCTCTTCGTTCATTGAATTTTTTGTGATTATTTATTGCTTTCGTTGAAGTTTTTTTTTAAAAGAAAGTTAATACGACCTACATAATAGTGGTACATTCCTATCCAACAAATGCTCGAAATGGAAGCGTTTCGGAAGCTTCAACCCGAAAGAAAAAACGACGCTGATAGTTCTCAGGAACAAATTGAATTGAACTCTAGCGTTGAGATGCATTCGCCTTCTCCCGTTTGTCATATTCAACCTCGGAAACTACGTTTTGTATCACCACAGATCAATGAGGAACCACAGAAACGGTCTAGTCCAGTACAGACGCGCTCTTCTACAATTGCAGCTGTTTCGCCTCCTTACCGTAAGGTAAGAGCATTAAGACTATTCGACACCCCCGCCACACCGAAAACGATTCTGCAAAAATCAAGAAACCATCTGTCTGCAGCGGTTGCGGCAGACGTTGCGCAAAAAAGGGAAATAGAGGAACGACCAAGATCGCTGCCATTGCACAGTCGAGTTTTAGACAATTTTCAACAGCAGACCGCAAATGTGAATCCTTTTACACCTGACAGTAAGATATTATAAACATTTACCTTTCCTTAATATCGTCACTGATCATACATTTACTTATTTGTAGGTTTTTTGGCTCGAAATAAAAAGCGATGCCGAACTCAATTTGGTAGAGACGATTTAAGCAATCAATCACTACAGATATTTTTAAACACCGAGGAAGATAATAAAGTTGATGAAGAAGGAGATGAAAATGTGGAAATACTTCAAGCTCCGAAAAGACTAGCTTTGCAAGACACTAATATTAGTCGTTATGAAAAGGAATTCTTAGAAATATCCCTAATTGGTTGGTACATATACGACATATGTCTCCTAACTGATTGTTGTATATTTCTATTAAATTATTTTGCAGGAATAGGAGAGTTCGGCCTAGTTTATCAGTGTCTTAATCGGTTGGATGGTTGTATATATGCCATTAAGAAAAGCATAAAACCGGTGGCAGGAAGTTGTTTCGAGTAAGTTTTATATAAATTGCTATTTTAGGGTTTTCATTAAATTATACCAAAAATATTAAAATTTCTTTTTTAAATCTACCTTTCAGAAAACGAGCTTTGAACGAAGTATGGGCACATGCGGTATTGGGTAAACATGACAACGTTGTACGCTATTACTCTGCATGGGCGGAAGATAACCATATGCTTATACAGAACGAATATTGCAATGGCGGCAGTCTACAATCGCTTATACAAAAACGTTTTCTCGTTGAATCTGAATTGAAAATTTTATTACTTCATGTGGCAGAAGGTCTGCGATATATACACTCAAATGATCTGGTGCATATGGACTTAAAATCAGGCAATATTTTTTTCACGAAAATGCCGTCGTTACATAAGTCCAATTCAACACCGTTAACAAAAGAATACTATGAAGATGGTATGGATGGTATATATGAAGAGCTTAGTAACACAGAATGTATTACAACATATAAAATTGGTGATCTTGGACATGTGACATCAGTAAAGGAGCCACATGTTGAAGAAGGCGATTGTCGCTATTTACCATTGGAAATACTACAAGAAGATTTTAGTAATCTGTTCAAAGCAGATATATTTTCTCTTGGTATAACACTGTTTGAAGCGGCTGGTGGCGGACCATTAACGAAAAATGGGCCAGAGTGGCAGATGCTACGTAACGGCGAAGTTCCAAATATATCGACACTAAGTCCAGAATTTAATGAACTCATTAAACTTATGATACATCCGGATCCGGAAAAGCGCCCTTCATTAACATCAATTTTTAATCATCCGTAAGTATACCACTGGGTTTTCAATGTTTCTTTGGCGGGTCATAATATATGGTTTTTCAACTTTTTTATGTAGTATATTAAACTCATTGGAATCAAAAACAAAATCACAACTTAACCAAGAGTTGACCATTGAAAAGCGAAAGAATGAAATATTGTTACGCAAGTTACGCGAAGCCAAAAAACTACTCAAGCAGTATGAACAAAATGGAGGTAAGAAATTATTATAATGAATAATAACAAAACTGCATTTAACTGTGAAACAACATAATCTTTATTTTTATTTCAAATATTTAATAAATGCGCTTCAAGATGATAATATAAACGCAATATTTTTACATCATTTGAAAGAATATATAATTAAACATTCTTTACAAACCTTTCATAACTAAAACAAGTCCGTTCTAAGTATTTATCTAAATGATAAATAAAAAGTTTAAAAGATTTACATATTCGACGTTCGACGTTCGACGTATATGTTACACTTGACACAACCTTATACAAAATTTTATTTTTAATATTTATACATAATTCTCAATCTTGCAACTATATTTATTAAGTTTTTTTTTGCAGCAAATCAAACGCCAACAGCTTCTATGGAACAGCGATGCTTACGCTCATATTCACGCAAGAAACGCACACCATGCCTTAGCTCTAAATTGGATGGTCTACGCGATCGCAACAAAAATGTTATCAACAAGTTAAATTATTGAATTCAGTAAATGGTGTCAATATTAATTGCAGAAGTTATAAAAATGAATTTTACCCATTGTCCTTATTTTATTTTTATTTTTAACTATAACCAGAGTGTAAATAAGAAAATATATAATATGTATGTATGTACGTCAACTGTACGAATATAGCTTTATTTTTCGATTTTTGTTTCACTGATGGGGACATTACTGGTCTGAGAAAATACTTAAAGGTTATTACTAAACAAGCATGTCTACCTGAATGCAATCAATATATAATTTGACTTCTTTTAAAGGAATTCGAATTATTAGTACGCATACGACAAAAGACAACTAATTATATTACTACAAAAGAAATTACTTACGATATACATACAACGTGGACATGTGTAAGAATGTTATGCAAAAATACAAATGCATTTGTAATACTTTTGTATGCTGGTGGTTATTTGGATTAAAAAGATGTACACTGATTTTACTTGTTTCAAAGTTTTTCATACCATTTAATATGTTTACTTGTATTTTTAAGTTTTAGTTAGACTTTTTATTTTTGATGTAAAAAAAAAATATAACGTGAATATTTCAACATTTGAAACATCTACATATTGGCATTATTATTTTTAATCTTTCATATATATTTTTTTATTTGTATCTTTTATATTTAAACAATTTAATTAGAAAAATCTTTCTCATTATTATATGAATCTACATCATAACAATAAAAACCTTGTTGATACTGTCAGTCAGAATCATTGATATTTTTTTTTCGTTTCTTCGCTTGTGAAATTTTTTGCTTAGGCCAATCCTCCTGAAAACATTTTAAATTAATTATATATATGTGTAATATGTGTAATTTTACACCGTCTCTTTTGACATACTTCACTTGATTCTTCGTCTGATGAATAAATGGTTTTAACGGGATCTGAATTTTTCTTGTTACTCGCATTGTGGTTGTTTGTATCTTTTTTGCTAGTTGGCTGTTTTCTGCCACGCCCGCTACCACCTCGTCTCCCCACTGCTGTCGTGTCATCCTCAGCCGCCAGCGCAAATAAATCGCTGTATTGCTTCTAAAATATTAAAAAAATTATATTATATATATTACTATATAGAATATACAATAGTATACATATATATCATATTCATCATGTATTCACACATATATATGTATATGTATATATATGTACATGTATATATACCTATGTATTATTATAATATATATGTATTATATGTATTGTAATAATAACATGATTGTTCGTTTTTTTTTTGTTTTCGGGTAAATTTTTAATAAAAATGCAAACTTACTTTTGTGCTCTCGTTACTATGTGTATACGCTGCTTGTAGCGCGCGTTGCATTGTATCGTAAACATAAAGCCCTGTACCTGTACCATGCCTGCAACTCCGTCGATAGTGCTCCAAGTGACTCAAGACCTAAAATAGAGAAGAATAATGGCTGTTTTAGTTGTTGCTAATTTCAAATTACTATATATGTATATGCATGCAATACCTGATCGGCGGAGGGTAAACTACTCATTGCAGAACTGCCTTTGGTTAACCTTTTCCGTTTGTTTGGAGAAGAGCTGGGATACTTTGATGTGAGCAGTGATGCTATAATTTCTGACAGTTTCTCCTCGCCTCGCTGACACC
This sequence comes from Bactrocera minax, assembly GCA_021498325.1. Classification (NCBI taxonomy): domain Eukaryota; kingdom Metazoa; phylum Arthropoda; class Insecta; order Diptera; family Tephritidae; genus Bactrocera; species Bactrocera minax. The sequence continues at coordinate 53,932 of JAKEEE010000100.1, forward strand.
AGAAACTAGAAATAATTATGTTATAAATGTATTACATTAAATATATATATTGAAACACTTTTTAAATTTTATTTTCCAAAAAATTGACCATTATAAAAAGTTTAATTGGTAACGTTTATTGTATTGCGCAGACACCGTAAGTATTTATGTGTATGCTTACCGCAATGCCGATGTAACAAAAGGATCACCTCGAGATTTTGTCTCCCTACTCAACAATAGTCGTATCAGTTCATTTGTGGGCTCCTCGTTTTTCAGCCATAAAAGCATATAACTTAGAGCTTCTGGATGACTTGAGGATTCAAGCTCAGGTAAAATATCCTAAAATACAAAAGGAAAGGAGTGCTATTAAGTATAGCTTATTAAAATGGTTAAATATTAAAATTCATTTGTGTCTTTTTGGAAATAATGCCACAAAGTGCACTTTCTGATTAATGTTGAACAATATTATGAACTTGTATCATATTTTTATTTATTTATTATAAAAAAATAATATTGGTGCAAGCATTCGATCGAAGTCAAAAAATTTATATTCGATGGGAATTTTTCTGGTCATAATAATAATAATGCCCATAATAATTTACCTGTAAGCACTTAAGCGGCACATCATGTGCTTGCACCAATTGCCACAGGCTCAGTTGCTCAAATGTTTCATAAATTAAGCTCTCACGCAGGCACTCGATCAGTCCATCCTGCTTGAAGAGTGTCAGTTTGCCCTGCGCCACATAGTAAATAAGATCACGCAAGTTCTTCGCATCAATACACCTCAACGTAATTCGCAACAATTCGCTATTGTTTATGGCTGTACTTTTGAACTCACGATAAATATCTGGCAAAAGCCAAAGAAATATTGTCGTATTTTCTTTCTCCAGTAAATCTAAGTCACGCCCGAGACAATCGTCCACTTTTTCACCACTTGCTTCACATAATAACCGATAGATTGGCGTTTTGAATTGTGTCGCTTGTTGGCTATTTTTACGCGTTTGTAATTTAACGTGAACTTTCATAAAGTAAAGTAGTAAATAACCGATTTCCGGAATTCGTTCGCATATTTCAGCAAGTAAAGTTTGAAATGGTTTTTTACTTTTCTCATCATTTTCGTAGAGAAATCGAAATAGTCCGAAAAGTGGATAGCTTATACTTTTTGCCAAATTTTTTTCATCTGTTTTGCTATCGGTGAAAATATTTTGATGCGGCAATGTTTCACGTAAAATTAAATGCGTATTCGAGATCACATAATTCAATTGGGCTTCATCTAATGCTGCGGCGGGCAATGTCCGAAAATCCGACAAAAATGCTTCCCACGTAAAGGAGTTGCGTTTTGTGACAAATGTTTCGAATGAGTCACTTATAGAGGCGGGTAGATCTATTTTCTCCGGTATTGGTTTCTCTTTTAATCGCACTTTTGATAATGGTAAATCATCATCATCGTCTGTTAGCTCTTCACTTTTGACATCTTTTGCCACCTCATCGTCATCTTCGCTGAAGGCTGCTTCGGTTTCAATATCATTACTTTCGGGTGATATAACCGTTAACTTAGTATCCTCTTCGAGGTTGCATGTAGTACTAACACCACTACTACCTATTGCACTAGCATCAACGCTTTGAGCTTCTGTTAAATCAGTTAAATTGGTACTGAGTTGAAAATTATTTTGTAGATGCAAGTCAGATTGTTGTACTAATTGTCCAGGGAAAAAGTTCTGACCGCGATGTAGTACCCGTGGTTCTGCTTCTTTTTTAAATGGAGGTAACGGTACCATTGCTGTTGCAGGATGCGTGGGAGAAACAAATTCACGGAAATTTTCTCGGATTAAATTACGTAACTCTCGATCCAATTTCGGCGATTCAAATAAGGGTTGTAAATTTGGAATGACCTGCAAATGGGGAATTCTTTAAAAAAGTTTATAAAGCAGCAATATGAAAATTCATTACATCGATAAATACATACTAACAAAAATAAATGAAAATATATAGCAAAAAAAGAAAAAAAAAAACAGATAACGACCAAATTGAAAGTATCAGTTTCGAAACATTTTCATTCATAACGAATCTATTTCGGTATAGTTATTGGCCGCTTCAATAAGATTTTTTAAATGTTTTCGATATAAACTTACAATTATGGATATCATAGTCTAACAGAATATTATATGATATGTTAAATTGAAATATCAAAAGGCTTACTTTGTATTAATTTTTTGTTAATTAATTTCCATACCTGCTTTTCGAGAATCTTATTCAATGAATTATATACACCAGTGCGTATTTTATCCTCGTGCCGTATATCAAAATTTTTCATTATGCGACAGAGAAAATCTAGAAGGGTGCTGCTTACGAATGGATGATTCCGTATTGAATGATACATTACTAAAATGCCAGGTTCAATATTCATTATATTGTCCTTGACCGGATCAAAAAAGAGCCAATCATAAAAAAGTGAAAGTTTAGCGTTAGCCAATGCAATAGGATTTGTACAAGATGATATCAGCCAACCAATGATGGCCCAACGAGGAATGATATCCGAACACAGCATATCATTTGTGGGATGTATGACATTTATAATAAATCTTATTAAATCTGAACGTAAGCTATGCGATTCTGGAGTTGCAAAATATTTATCCTGGAACCAGTCCTGGTAACGTTTTTGATTGCCAAACTTAACGGATGATGCAAGAAATGTTAATTTACGTTCAATTTCTGGCGTTAAACGACTCTGTAGAAATCGTCGGCTTGTTCGAGTTTGCAAAAGTTGCCAAATGCCGGTAAATGTTGGATGTAGACTTTCTGGGGTATGTAAAATATCTCGCCATAACTGTTCGAATTCGGGAACTCGAGCAACATTTTGTAAGAGCCTGTTAAAAACAAAATTTATTAGGTATCTTATGATATTTATGTATATTACTCTAAAATAATGTGGTATACCTTACGAAATCTCTACCCAGTGGTATTATGTCTAAGAAACGATCGCGTATTAAGGATATTATAAATTTTACTTCTTTTTGCCGAAGAGTACTTAATGACGGACTTGCGTGATCTTCTATAAGTCGGACATAGCTATATACTACAGTCTGCACAAGAAAAGCCTGTGATTCTAGCCATGTACGATAATCGATGAAAATTTCAAGAAGACCTTCAACCAGAAAGATATTTTTAATGGAAACATCACCACCACCAGCTTGTCTTAGGCAATTCCACACGATATTTTCCACCAAAAGTACTTGATGTTTCACAAGTTCTCGTAGTAACCATATCAGCTGACGGCGCGCCACTTCCGTTAATTTTCCGTATTTTTCAGCTACAAGCATTGTAAGATTTGAAACAACCATATTCATACCGTCCCTAGCGACAAGAGTCAAATCTCTATAAGCTTTTGGCGCTACGGCAGGGTCTGTTAACATTGTGTATAAAAATCCTATTGAAATATCTTCATGCTGTTTTTCTTTACATACGAGTTGTGACAGAATGTCATGCATATCCTTCTCATTGAGTCCATTGATTTGTTGTTGTAGGCTCACGAACGCACGCTCAAAACGCTGCAAAAATTTAATAATAATAAAGACACATAAAATAAGTTGTTGCAACGCGCATTGAATGCATACTATTTTGAAATATTTTGACAGCGGTTTAATTAAGTGCCTAAAACACTGCGTTTATTTAAAAATATATAATAAAATGGTTTAATCTTTTCTTTCTGTTGAAATATGTGAGACAGACCTCTTCTAATTCGTCTCGAAAATCTACGGCCGTACAAATGAACAATTTCGATTGGTTGTGATTGCTGTGTTGCTCCATTTGAAGAGCTCCCTCCCGGTTGGGACTGTTGTGGTCGTAGTCACAGTCTCTTTGTCGCTTTAGGTACATGCAACTGTTAATTCATAATTCAGGCATCAATGCCGTTTGCTTACTTAACGAGTTTATTCTATGAATTTTGATTTAAAATCTACATCGGCAAATAAATAAAATGAAAATTTTGAGTGAATTTATGAAGCGAGAAAGCCAGCAGTTTTCATCAAACGAGTTAATAGCACAGCGTTGTATTGAATTTCTGAAAAAACTCTTTACCCGTATTAAATGCGGATTCCAAAAATATTATGCCTCGTTTACAATTACATTTCATATGCAATAAAGTAATTGATTGAATTACTGTTAAAGAATTATATAGTTTCTGAAAAAATTTATTTATTTCTCAATTATTAATTTCAAAGTCTATGTTGAAAAGTTTAATTTCTATTTGCTACCTTAAAACTATTCTCTCTTTATTTGATACTACAGGTACTGGAATCTTTTTTAAGAAGCTATTATTTAAATTGAATATGCGCTTGTTGAATTCTATTTACAAATTTTTGACCCCAAAAATGGTTTTAATAAAACTGAAGAATTAATAAATCAAAATGAAATTGTCAAACATTCCCTATGGCTATTATTAGAAAAGTAATAAGTAGAAATAATTCCTGAAATAGTAATAAATAACTTAAATAATATTCTTATGTCTTATATATATACGTGGTGTGTTAAAAAAAATAACGGGAATGTTCTTTGACTGTTCTTCGATTTTAATGGCATAGTGCATCTTGAATTCTTGCTTCAAGGTCAAACAGCCAATAAGGAGTACTACCTACAAGTTCGATGCCGTTTGCGTGAAGCAATCCGAAAAAACGGCCGGATTTGTGGAAAAACAATTCATGGCTTTTGCTCAATTCTGCTCACACTTCGTTGCTTGTTCGTGAATTCTTGACCAAAAACAATACTGTAATAATTCCCTAGCCTCCATTTTCGTCAGATAAGGCTCAATGTGACTTTTTCCTATTTCCAAAAATAAAGAGAACCTTAAAGGGTCGTCGTTTTACAAATACAGATGACATTAAAAGCGCATGGCTGAAAGAACTAAATGCTAACAAAAAAAATGAGTTTGAGAAGTGCTTCGACGATTGGAAGAAACGCTGGCATAAGTGCATAATATCGAATGGAGACTATTTTGAAGGAGACAACATTAGTGTAGACGAATGAATAAATATTTTTTTCAAAAAACGAAAAAACTCCAGTTACTTTTTGTACTCACCACGTATATATATTTTATAAAAAGATTGTAATTCGATATAGAATTCAGATTTGTTTATTCTCGAATTTCGCAAATATATCGATGTTTGTTTATCATCTCTTATCTTTGTTTAGTGTTGAGTTGTCTCATCTATTTTAATTCGTGTTGCAATCAAATAAAATCAGGTGAAATTTATTATAGTTCTGTTTAATATTTAAAGAAATAAAATACAAAGTGGATTTGGAAATAGAAGAAGTCAGAATGATGGAGGAAATGATGGAGACAGTTGTGCCTCAGGAAGATTTTGATGTATGTAGCAAGACTGAATGAATTTTGTAATCACATTATTTTTTTGCAGCGTAATGAACAAAAGTATCTTCGAGAGTTGGGATTGGATGGGCGTGCAAGTGTAGAAGCGAAATTTGGTTACGCCCTTTGTTTGGTCAGATGTGCACACAAGCAAGACATCGCTAAGGTATTGCTATGTATAAAATTAGATATGCAATTCCTTCAATATAATTTTTATCATGGTACCGATTATGAATCATCGTTTGAGTCTAATTTGTAATTGTCTATGTCAATGAAGTATAAATTAGTTAACATTTATAGGGTATTGAATTATTGGAAGAATTAATGGAACAACATCATGAAGGAAGACGTGATTATCTTTATTATTTGGCATTGGGAGAGGCTCGTATGAAAAACTACGACCGAGCACTTCAATATTGTAGGGCTTTCTTGGAAATAGAGGAAAATCCTCAAGTCCGCTCTTTGGAGGTATTTAGAATTTCATTCATATGTACACACATGCATATATCATGTATATATACATATATATATGAAAAAGTAACCCGTTAACCAGTCTGGTAAACCTTATATATTTGACAGTTATTGTTTTCAATTTGTTTTAACCAGTTACTAGACTTGTTTTGTTTCGAAAATCGTTAAGTAATTCCGTTCTTATGCAACGGAAGTTATTTATTTGATTGTCCAATTGTTAAATAAGAACCAGGAAATACTTTCCAGTTATATATATGTATGTGTCGCATTATTTTTAGCGTACATTTGTGTACGATACTTAATTAATTTGCAATATTTGTATACTTTTATAGGAGTGCATTCAAAAACGATATGATAAAGATTTGAAGAAAGGTATGGCTGTAGCCGGAGGGGCAGTACTTGTGTTGGGCGGTATTTTGGGTCTAGGCATAGCGCTTGCCAAAAAGTAATGCTTATTCAAACAAGTAAAATATATTTTTAAATATTATTATAATTATGACATAAACAAAATTAGTTTAATCAAAAATATGTTACTTTTATATATTTAAATATTACCAAATAATTTTATTCTACATATAATTATACTTATAAAATATATATATATTCGCATTATTTATATTTGTAGTAAAAACAGGCGTGATAAATAAATAACTAGCGACCGGGAAATACCAACATCTGAAAAAGTATATGAAGCCAAGTCTTGTTGAAATGTGTAATACAGTGGTTAGATGTGGATTTAATCCTGGATCCGATTTGTAAATTATCGTATAGTAAAGAGTTCTACACGACACAATATCGAGAGCATTACGTACATATGAATGTTCTTTATATGAGTTTTCAACAAAGATGTTTTTGGTAATCAAAACTATTCAGTCTTCTATTATATCGATTATCTTTGTCACATCAACAATTATTTCATTTAAAATTTGCAGTTTTAAAACTAGATTCTGAAATATAGTTTTTTTTAAACAATTCGATTCCATATGTATATACATCAGTAGAGCTAAGCATATGAACTTACATACCTCTTTAATAATTATCAGAAGATAATAGTGATAATGCTATTATTCAAAAACTATAAATGTCAAACTAGAATTTGAGTAAGGGAATTCATATAACGAATATAAACACATACATTATCGGCTTTTTAGACCAAATCAAAAAAATTTTGGCTCTGGTATATGTATTAAATTTTTCCATTCTATCTAACCAATATATTATATAACAAAATACAATTGAAAATGGTTTACAATATTCCACTAATAAATGTCATAGAGATGAAATGTTAAGGTTAGATTGATTACTAGGAGAGTGTATATAAAAAATGAAAATAGTATTTTAAAAACATTTTGAACCTAGCAATTATTATGAATTGAGCAATTTAAGCTGTAATTTCGAACTTAGTTGAAAGAAAATAATTGTTATAATAAATAATTTTTTTACTTTGATTCCTCCTGTAACTACGTATGGTCTATATTTAAAACCTTGTTATGATAGTGGTGAGAACTTTTTTTTTACCTTTTAAACTTATATAATAATTGCACATGTTACCATTAAAAGTAGATAATAAAATTCGTATAAATATATAAACAAATATAAATGCATCCGTTTCCAAAATTTAAGCGTCAATAAATATCGTTGAACGTTACGTCATCGAGTTTCAATAATTCACTAAATCTTTTATGGCCACTAGGCAACGATATTTGTCAGGCAAGTAAAATGTTTCAAAGACATGTGGAAATGGCGTATCCCAGCCGGCAACACGTTTTACAGGTGCCTCCAAATGCAAAAAACATTTCTCTTGAATGGAAGCAGCCAACTCAGCTCCAAAACCTTGAGTTAAAGGTGCTTCATGGGCCACAATAACTCGGCCAGTTTTTTTTACGGACTGAAAATGAAAAAGATATCTTCATGCGCAAAATTTTCATCGTATTACATATGAAAACACTTACTTCATACACTGTATCACGGTCCCAAGGTAAAATAGATACTAAATCAATTACTTCGCAATCTACTTGAAGTTCTTTCTTTGCAATTTCTGCTACCTTAAGTATATTGAAAAAAGAATTTACAGTAGTTTTATTATTTCGTATAATAGTTTTTAAATTACCTCCAATAGTACATGTACTTGTGTTCCCCAGCCAATCAGAGTGACATCTTTACCTTTACGCAATACGTCCGCTTTTCCTAATTCTGACACATAATCGCCAGTAGGTACTTCCTCAACAGCAGCCCGATAAAGTGTTTTCGGTTCAAATACAATACATGGATTGGGATCCTGAATGCAAGCTAGAAGTAATCCTTTAGCCTTCACTGGTCCTCTAGGTACTACTATTTTTAGACCAGGTGTATGTGCAAAGTATGCTTCGGGACTTTGAGAATGATAAAGAGCACCATGACCTACAGCTCCACATGGTACTCGGAATGTCAGAGAGCCGCAATCAAATAAACCCCCGCTACGATAGCGATATTTTGCGGCTTCATTGACTATTTGATCAAATGCTGGGAATATGTAGTCAGCAAATTGTATTTCCGCAATAGCCGTGGAGCCAACATTAGCAACTCCAATTGCGAATCCCGCTATTCCCTGCTCGCACAGTGGAGTATTAAAAACTCGGTCTTTCCCATACTTGTGGCGAAGGTTAAGTGAACATCGGAATACCCCGCCAAAACCTACATCTTCGCCGAAAAGTAAGGCGGTTTGATCTTTTGCAAGTACCAAATCCATAGCATTGTTGATTGCTTGAACCATATTCATTTTTTCGGTGACATTATCAGTGGAAATAACTTCTTTCGGTGACTTGTCAGGATAATAGGTAAAATGAGAGCGACTCCATGGCACCGTAGTACGAGATTTCAGTGTGTTCAATAAATGCCAAAAAGACTTTCTCATTTTGCAAAATAAAATATTTTCGAGTAATAAATATTGACTTTGGCGATATCCTTATTTTCTTATTGTTATCTATTTGAGGTTATGTAAGCTAGCGATCTTTTTGGATAATCATATGTTCGCAATTGTTGCCAATATTATTTAATTTATCTAAATATTATTAAAAAAACAATTAATATTCTAACGGATTTATTAGATTAATCGCCTACGTTGAAACCCTATTCTGATTTCGATTACTTGACTTAATTTTTAATTCAACTAACTTAACATTTTACTCGGCAACACTCGAATTAAAACCCTTATGTAATTGATCGTTACCAACACATCGCCACTCGAACACTTTGGCAACCACGAATTTCGCCGTCTGTTTCCGGAAAGTTTTGCAGAGAACTTACAACATAGAGATGGTGCAGGTTCGACAGCGAAATAAAACAAAGTCTGGAAAATTTCAACCGGGGAATTCACCAGACAACGAGGGAAGTCACCTCATGATAAATTAACAATATTTTGATTCTTAGCAGAAGGGAATCTATACAAATTACGCATTTTCTGTTTTTGAGATTCTCAATCTGGAAATTGTGATGAGGGAACCAGAGAATCCAAATAGCACATATGCTATGTGAATTTTTTAAATTCCATTTAAATTTTTATACTCTCGTAACATGTTGCTACAGAGTATATTAGTTTTGTTCACCTAACGGTTCTTTGTAACACCTAGATCTAAACGAGTTAGATATAAACATATATAAATAATAATATAATAAAATATATAAATGATCAGGATGTCCGTCCGTGCAAGCGATAGCTTGAGTAAAAATTAAAATATTTTGATGAAACTTGGTACACGTGTTCTTTGTCACCGTAAGACGGTTGGTATTGCAGATGGGCGTAATTGGATGAATGCACAAAATGCCATTAATCAAAAACAGATAAAGTGCTATAACTAAGCAGAAAATTGAGTTACAAATGTGTTATTTGGTACAGAGGATCCTAGTACGGTGGAGCACCTGTGGGGAAATATTTTTGTAAAAGTGGGCACTGCCCCGGCCCCAATATGTTTAATATACATATCTCGAAAACTATTAAAGCTATATCAATCAAACTTGCTCCGACTAAGTTCCTCTGGCATCTCTTCCCGTCCCACCCCACGCCCACCTCCCATACAAAAGTTATGTTGAAAACTACTAAAACTGCGATAACTCGCTGAAGGAACACGTTAGAAACATTGAATCTTGCAGCAAATATGATACGGAAGGGTTGCATGGGAATCATTGTAAAGTTTTGGTGGTGAGCGTGGCACCGCCCACTTTTAGGAGATATCCCATATCTCAAGAACCCCTTAACCGATTTCAACAAATTTTGGCTTATGACATTATATTTGCTTTCTAATGTCGCACTGTAAAAAGGGACGCAATCGGATACGGACCACGCCTACTTCTCATATAACACAAGTTTAAGTTTCATCTGATCCTTTTACTTTAAAGCAGATAAATCGAGCAGGAATTAAGATATAAAAATCAAATTCATCAGGAATCATCACCTCTTTCAGGATATGCCATCTCATGTGTAAAAATAGACAAAATCGGATTATAACTTTTCAAGCCACCAGATACCCAATATTAGGACCTCAGTGCCCCTATCTGACTTCTTAACGGGAAATCGGGTAAGTATTACCCCTAGCCCCCATATACCTAATATACGGATTTTCAACCTTCCTGTAGACTTTATATCATATATAACGGTAAATCTGTAAGATATCGTATAGAAATTAAGGATTATCTTTCCATGACAATAATGTAATCTTATGTTAAAAATGGGGAAAATCGGGTAAATACTTCCCATAGTCCCAATGTACCTAATATTCGGATTTTCAACCTCTGGGTAGACTTTATACCATATATTTCGGCCAATATAAAAGATATCGTAGCAAAATTAAGTGAACGTGTAATATCGGATAAACCATAGTTTACTGTCGAAAATATGTGAAATAGGTCAACAAATTATCCCAGCTCCCCATACTACTCCCACTTCCCATATACTACATATAATAATTTTCGCTATTCTAGCGGACTTTATGCCGAATATGTCGGTCAGTGTGTGAGTTACCTTCACAAAATTGCATGAAAACATATTCCCTAATATACTTGAATAATGAAATGAGTTAATGTGATCAGTGCAGATCTTCCTCTATCCCAAAAATGCCCAATATAAGAACTCCAAACTTTGCATCTGACTTTAAACCGTTTATGTTGGTGAATATGTGCGATATTTTAGTGAAATTAAGTGGATATGTTTTCTTAAACACAATGTGATTTCGCGCTAAATATGAACGAAATCGCTCTACATCATGGTCTAAGCCGCTTATTCCTAATATTATTCCCAATATAATGACTTCCTTTTCTCTGGTTGACTGTTTCCTCATGTATCTAATATATTTATTAAACCACTTTGGTTGAGTTTATATCGCATATATCACTTTTGAGTTAATTTGGTAGATTTTAATATAAATATCTCTGACACCAAGCAAAATATAGTAATGAAAGTACGTGAGTTTATTACCTGTAATATAAGTTAATAAGATACCAAATATGATTGCAATCCATTGACAATTTCTTTGAATAATGAATGTTGAATTTTTTAATATAAAGTTATGCCAGCACCTGAAAACATTTCCCCGCCTCCAATCCTTGCACATTGCGAGGGTATAAAATGTTCGGTTACACCCGAACTTTGCCCTTTTTGACTTGTCAAATTTTATTTTAATTCAATTTATGCTCAACTGCGAATAAAAGTAATTATTACTCTATACTCTAGCGCCGTTAGGTGAAAAAAACTAATATACTCTGTAGCAACATGTTCTGGGTATAAAAATTTTAATGGAGTTTAAAGAAATCACATACCATATATGCTATATACATTCTGTGGTTCCCTCACCACAATTCCCTGGTTGAGAATGTTAAGAACAGAAAATACGTAATTTCTACAGATTCCCTTCTGCTAGGAATCAAAACAAAGTGAATTTAACATGAGGTGAATTCCGCCGTTGAAAATTTTCAGACTCGCTGTCGAACCTGCACCTTCTCTATGTTTATAAGCTCTCTAGTTTATAAGTTCTCTGATTGCACATGCGTCAGTAGACATGTTAGCAGAGGGTTGCAATGCAAATGCTAGCACTTTTTTGAGCAACTGGTATACTTTCTCGTATTAACTACTTTCCAACGCTTGGGGAATCGAAGAAAAGTTATATGTTTAAAAATTGCCGTACGAATAGAGTGGAACAAATTAAAAAATTTTCTCTTTGTGTGAGGTGATTATTTTACATTAAATAATTAAAAATAATTTTTTTTTATTTATTTGGAAGTATTTATATATATGAAGTATATGTCTCGTTTACATACGGTACATGCTTCGACGTAGCATTGCGTTGACGCAACGTATTTAAAATACTCGTTATTTGTGTTTCGCCCTTAAAGTAATTTGATTGAATGATATTTGCTTACGTTTTGTGATGGAAGTTAATTCGTCAATCAATACAAATATTTGAATATTTGGTGTAGTTTCGGAGAGCGATTATTTTCACATAATATTATATTTCGGTGTCAGGATATTTATATATTATATTTTTTATTTATTTGAGATGAGTGTTAATAATCACATAAGCATAGATTTAGATAATACTTTAGAAGATGGTGCATGGTTGGATTCTTTTGACAAGTTATTGGAACCAAGACCGTTCGTATATATAATAATAAAAACAGGTGGGGCAAATATGATTTTTTTTGTGTATATATCTTCAGAATACTGCGAGAGTTAAATGTCTTGAAAAAGGAGGTGCATGCTTCATTCAATCGAGACTCCAGTGTGGAAAACAGCTTAAACAGTAGAGGAAATGAATCGGATCTTTTGAAATCTTCGCAGGTATTGTCAAGCGATTTTAACAAAGAAGCACAACAAAAATCAAATTCAATTTCTACACCACTGGTGCATCGTGGACTTAAAGTCGACCCGTTTAAATGCTCATTATCACCTATTGGCGCCTGGCGACTTTTATATTTTGATAAGGGTAAAAATATCAACGAGGACGATATATGTGTAGCGAATCAAAAAAGGCACTTACATTGCACACCTTTAACACCTAGTATACAAGTAGTTGGTATGTTATCGGAGATAAATTTGTATAATTATTTTAAATAACATATTCCACATGACATAGAATGCGATGAGCCGGTTAAAAAAGCCGCTTTAAACATAATTGAGTCTCAGGACTCAAATCATCAGCTCAAATATGCTATACGGACGAGAAATACAAGGCAAGTATGTTTTGAAGCAACTAATGACAAGGGGACCCAAATTTCAGTGGGAAAGTCAGTAAACATGTTTTTGGAAAATGCTAAAGATGGTGACAAAGAAGACATCACAAACCAACCAGTTCCTAGTCTTACATTGCAGCCAGGAAAGTGGCGAAAATCAATCAGTGCTTGGCGACGCAAACAAAGTATTTCATAAGTGTAAATATAAATATAAACCTTTTAACAATATTATTTCAAAATTTAGTTGAAAAACGACCAAGTTCGGTGGCAAGACGAGAATCAGATAAACGAAATAATTCTGTGCAATTTGTTGGTTTCGTTGGAACTATTGTTGGTAAAAGAAAATCTGTATATTTAAAACCTGAGCGTATTTCCGAAAATCTGATAACGATAACATCACCTGAAAGTGATGACGTCTGGGAGCGTCGTGTTTTGAACCGTTGTAGTCAATCATTTCCTCTACCATTTGAGGAGGTATATTCGGCAGATAAATTAACGCATTGTATAAAAATTGGTGAAGGTGCTTATGGTGAGGTATTTTTGAATACAATGAGCAAACGTAGAATGCCAGATCTGAACAGTACGGTTATGAAAGTCATACCAATTGAAGGAGACATTGATGTAAATGGTGAGAAACAGAAGACATTTGAACAAATATTGCCCGAGGTAGTGATTTCAATAGAATTGGCAAACTTGCGAAAATGTGTAGATTCAGCCAATTATACAAGCGGGTTTGTGAATGTTAAAAAGGTTAGATATTTTATTTTTACTTTGTAACCATCTTACACTATGTTCATACCATATATTTTATATCAGGTTGCTTGTGTTAAAGGCCAGTACCCTCAACATTTAACAAAACTTTGGGAATGTTTCGAACAAGAAAAAGGCTCCGAGAACGACCATCCTGAGATTTTTGATGACACTCAAATTTATGTAGTACTGGAATTGGAGTTTTGCGGTCGAGATTTAGAGAGTTTTCAGTTCCAAAATGCTGAGCAAGCTTATTGTGCACTTCTTCAGGTAAGCCTATTTCATTTTGTACATGGTGGAAAACTGTATCCGGAGCCCAGCTCAATTATAGTTCCTTACGATATTCTACTTTTATAAAATTTTATTTTTAGATTGTGCTAACATTAGCAGTAGCAGAAGAAGCATTTCAATTTGAACATCGTGATTTACATTGGGGAAATATTTTATTACTGAGCACAAAAATAAAACAGTTGAAATTTACATTGGACAATCATACATATGCTGTGCCTACAAAAGGTGTTAAAACTACTATAATCGATTATACACTCTCGCGTATGACTTTTGATAACTGTTGCCACTATAATGACATCTCCTCTGACGAAGATCTGTTCACCGCTACCGGGGACTACCAATTTGATATTTATCGTATGATGCGCGACTTATTAGGGTATGTTTTTTAATTGCCATATTAGTTTAAATAAATACGAACTCATTACAGCAATAACTGGGAATATTTTGAACCACGCACAAATATATTTTGGATTTCATACATAATTACGAAAATGACTAACGGTGTTAGATATAAAACTACTAGAAGCAAAGCACATTCTACATATTATTCAAAGCTAAATAACCTCATTGGCAGTGTGATGAATTTCAATAGCGCTATCGAATTTTCTAAATATTTAATGGATTCACAAGTTTAGCATATTTTATATCGGTACTTATTTTTTATATTTAGCCATTGTAAATTTTATTCTTTAAGGTCTTGCCAAGTATGAAATTTTTAAATATGAAGGTTAGCTTGACTTATACAAGTATTTTTATCTCAAGTTGACAAGAGCATCAATAATAGCAAAGGTTATATTTTACGAATTGATTTGAAATATGATTATTATAAATTATATCTTTTTTTATCTTTATTTTGCAGTAAAGAGTTTTTCTCTTCGTTTTCTGTTCTTACTTCTAATTTAAAACACTTACATTTATTATTTTGACAAACAAACATTATTTTATTAAGGGTTAATTTTGAGCTAGCTTGTTTCTTTTTCTTTATTTGTATCAACTACCTTTTGAAAGCCATCAATATATTTATTTGAGATTTTATGCTTCAAACACAAAAATCAATGCAAAAGATAATGCTCATTAATTCGGGATCAAAAGTAACAAAATCTTTCTCATTAGAATAAGATATTTTCCATTGCTCTGATAGTAATTTAGTTTGTGTATGTAAATATGTTTAGTGTGGTGAAGAGACGATGGAATAGCAATAATATACACATTTGTTCTTGCTAAGCAAATTAGTTTTTTTTTAATTTTACGCATTGTACGTAAGTATTCCTTACAATGGATACTAATTCTAAAATTCTGAATTTTTTTAATAACTTTAATTTTCAGCAGGAAACTTACACGAATATTGCCCATGAAAATACATAAGGTGGTTGTAGCGGTTTGAAACAATCCTCAAAAAGTTTTGGCGTATATTGCTGAGTCCTTGTCAGAATAAAAATTCGTGCCTGCTCCCGTATCAGTAAGGATGTTAATAGTTCCACTGTTAATGGCGTTCAGTGCTTGTCTGATTCTAACAGAAACTGCCTGGAGAGGAACTCGCTGTGTTCCTTGATTGAAAGCATACGGACCTGGCTTTGTAGGTGTTCGATGGGTGACATCAAGGGACATCCCCTTATTGTACGGAGTGCAGTGTTCTGACATATCTGAAGCTTTCTCAACCGTGTCCTACTGCTTCCAAGCGACCATACGTTGGATATAATCCCCGTCGTATGTAGAGCGAATGAGTACAGGCTGTCGAGCATAACAACCAAAATTTTAGGGTTGTTCACCGTCGGAATTTTAATACTACCTAGGATTCGTATTCCTATTCATTGTAAGAGGATTGACGGGAGTAATCCTCGCCAACTCTTCTGTTGACATCATCCTACATGACACTTACTACGTAGTATCCCACTTCCACTACGTATTATCCATAGGAGCAGTATTCGCTAGGGTTAGGGAGTTAGGGCTCCTTGCAGTGAAGAAGGTCGTGGAGATAGTGGTTTACCTTCGAACACATGTCATTGGTTCCCTCTGGGGAGTTTCTTCTCAACTTTGAATTTTGACCTACAAATACAACGGATGATTGACGACCGCTCAGATGATTCATGGTCAATCTCTTCAGCCTTAGAAGGAACGTAGATAACATTGACTGCGCCGAAAACTTTTGACAAGTCCAACGTTAGGATAGGAATAGTTAGGATTAGGAACGCTTAGGACAGTCCTTTCACGGTGGTTTTAGAGTGAGGTCACTAGTTATCCGGGCGTTTATGACGCTGCTAAGTGCGTCTAAGTGCTGGTGCTACTAAGACGGTGCTAAGCGTTTTACGGAAACCATGTTGATCTGTTAAGCTCAGGGGGTGTGTGAAAGGCGGGAGTAGCAGGGCCTAAAGTGTATTCACTACTGGGGAAAGTAGTGGCCTAAGTTGGCCGATTTCCCAAGTCTCAGTAGTGAGACCGCTCTTCCGATTCCCCTTATGTCGGGTATGTTAATAGTGGAAAGCAACAAGTTAAAAACCTTGGTGAGATAATTTACTCCCGTCGAGCCTAAGTGCTTTAGCATCAACATGCTTATGCCGTATGGGCTAATGGAATTAGAGGATTTTGCCTTATTGATGACACTTTGAACCTTCGTCAGTGTAAGTAAGCTGTGTGCAGTCTTTTGGCATTTTACGCAGCCGTCTGGTAACACATTTATTTTGCCTTATCCAATGAAGGGTGCAGCATAAATTACCGACTAAAATAGCTCGCGCAATTCTTCGGGTTCGAGGAGGCATGACCATCAAATTGAATTTCAACATAGTCATCATGTCTCCTTGGATTGGACGGGGATTTGGCAGTAGTCCAAACCTTAATCACACCGGCGGATAGGTTAGAAGATTTCAAATGCTCCACCCACTTCGTCCGCTTATGATATTTTACCAGATGTCGAATCTCCAAATTGAGATCTCTTTTATGGGGATCACAGGGATTGACCTGGCGTAAGGTGTCGTGCTTGTTTCTTAAAACTACTGCCTCGGCTGAGAAGTTGGGGTGGATTTCCTCTATTCTTGGAATCGTAGGAATCGGTAATGTGGTGAAGGGGGGTTCGTCGTGCTATTCATCTGTTTCGGGCCGTTCATCAGAACGGTCTATCTGTTTCGCATGCTCCATCCCCTTAAGATCGTTTGACAAGACACCAGAGATCATGATGCGCGTTAAGGTCGCCTAGTACCAAACGGTTCTCATCACGAAACAGCGCGCTATGTTGAGGTGATATCCTGTTGGACAACATATAACTGGGGTATATTATACGTTAAATTGGTCGAGTTCAAGATCGCCTGACCGGATAGCTATGCCCTGACATTCTAGAGTAGTATCCCTTCGAACGTCATCGTGGAGACGATATTGCATAGTGTTGTGCGGTATGAAGGTTAACCTTCCACCATTATCTCGCTAGCGATCTTTACGTAAAACGTTGAAGCCTCCACAACTTAGAAGATCTGAGTGACTGTTTAGCTTGGTTTCTTCGACCGCAGCTACCAATATGCCTTCCCGCTCATAAACTCAACTATCTCTTCAATCTTACTCGGGATTCCGTTGTAGTTGAATTGTAAAATTTTGTTATGTCTAAGTTGTCTAGTTGTGATCCTGGGTGTGAGGGAGTGGTGCACAAGTGGTGATTGTTGCTGCTGCAGCACCCGCGGAGGTGGTTGTCGTAAAGTGGAGTTGTTTGGCGACGCCATTAAAAGCTGTAGTAACAGACTGTAGACAGATTCCTGCAGCATAGGACAACATATGACACACACCTCTCACCTGTGGTGCGGAGGTCGGAACACGTCGGGAAATGACACCAGCCAGCCAGGAGTTGCACTTGACTGATGTGATGTTCTGACGTTGCCTTGTGGTTCTAGCAAGGGGTTTGCAGCGGGATGAAGATTGGGGGTGGGACTGAGCAGACTGAGAGTTATGTTGTCTAGTTGAGTTCCAGGCCATCGTTGAAGACCTTTAATGGCCACTCGGTTGGAGTGGCGGCGCAGTGCGCGAACTGGTTGCTATTTGCTATTTACAGAGTGGCAGTGATGCGTTGGCAGCATGAGGCCACATAACTTGTGGTCCACTCCTTTTGTGTCTTAAGGCCTGAGAAGCTCCTGAGATGACTTCATTCAAAGATGTGGATTTTAGATAGAGATTTTTGGCGCAAACGCAACGGAAAAATTCCTCCGGAAGAAAGTTTTAACTTGCTACTTACCAAATCTAATCTAACCCCAAACAGGGTTAGATCGCCAAAATCACAGCCCTTGGCCAGATAAAATCAGGAGGTAAAATTGGGGTCAATTTCGATGCCGTAGAACCGGCTGTGGTTGGAATTTGCTTTTGTTTCTTAATGCCGATCATTGTGGGCTTAAAGTCGTCGGCTGCGACGAGAAATAATTTAATAGTCTTTCTTTATTTGGGTAAAGATTGTTCAAACGAATCATGTATTTAGTTAAAAGAGGAACCCACCAAACATTGAGTTTTTATGTGTGTAATGGAAGCCTGTTGAAACAAGTACAAACTTGTGTTGTTCCATTTGCTTTAAATACGTAATTCTTTCTCTTATTTGTGAAAAGTTTCCAAGTTGAGCGGCATTTCGATATCATCGGCTTCTAAAATATATCTGCTATTTATGACGTCCTTTGAACGCAAAACTTTGCACAAGTAGTGCCTCTGACAAGTGGCAGCTGTCATCTCAAAATATGTAAAATAATCTATACCATTTTAGCACCTATATACCGAATATGAGGATCTTCTTGACTATATGTTCATTACGTTGACTTTACACCGAATGTATTGGTTAATATGTGTTAATCCGTATTGTTAGTGCTAAAAATGGGTGACATCGGTTCGATCGTTGACTTTATATTATATATTTATGTATATTGGTTGTTTCGTTTCCTTATTCTTTTGCCAAATATATTAATTTCTGTCAATGCGCTTAACTTTAAAGTTAATATTTCATTTATTAAGCAATATATAGTTACCGTGCGTAATATACCTATAGTATAAGTTAATACGAAACTAAAACTGAAAACAATCGGTTGACAATTTTGCCAAATAACGAATGTCAATGAAATAGAGCAAACGTTTTTATACTTTAGTAACATGTTGCCACAGAGAATAATAGTTTGGTTCACCTAACAGTTGTTTGTAACGCCTATAACTAATCGAACTAGATATAGAGTTATATATTATATATAAAAATGATCAATAGCCGAGTTGAATTCCGGATGATTCTCTGTCCGTCCGTCTGTGCAAGCGATAAATTAAATAAAAGCTTAGATATTTTGATAAAAGTTGGTACACGTGTTTTTGCTTATCACTCTGGGGAGGTTGGTATTGCAGATGGGCGAAATCGGGGCATTGACCACAAAATTCCGTTGAGTGAAAAATTGTACAGTGCTATAACTAAGCCACAAATTAAGATACAAATCTTTAATTTGGTTCAGGGCATTGAAATAGGAAGGGGAGCCGTGGTTTAAAGGTTTTTAAAAAATTGGGTGAGATCCCGCCCATAATAGGTCTAATGTACATATCTCACTTAGTACTAAAGCTACAATAAGCAAACTTGCTGGAAGCAACTTTCTCTAGCACCTTCTCATATAGTGTGAAAATTAGTGAAACAGCGGAATGAACAGCAAATGAGCAAAATCGGGCTATAACCGCGCCTATTGCCCGTATAACACAATTTTAAATTCCATCTGATTATTTCACTTTACACTAGATAAATCAAGCACTAATGAATATATCAAAACAAAACTTTGCAAAAATAGAATCTTCAAGGCATGTCATCTCATGTCTTAAAATGGTCGATATAGATCCTCAGTGCTTAGAACTGACTTTTACTGAAAATATCGGTTAATCTTCGAGATATTTTTTTGAAATTCGGATAGCATCTTTTTCTGATAATAGTGTGTTAAACCCAAAAAAATTGGTTAAATCAGGTAAATACCTTCTCTAGCCATCCTATATGTAACATGAAGAGATTCGAATTTCTGGTTGATTTTACACCGCATTTGTCGACCAATATGTTAGACATGTTAGAAAAACTAAGTGAACGTTTAATATTGGTTATATTATAGTTTAATGCTGAAAATGGGTGAAAACGGTCCACGAATTACTTCAGCTCCAATTGAATACACATTATTATTTTCGTTATTCCACCAAATTTTATCCCGAATATATCGGTAAATGTATGGGTTATCTTAGTAAATTTGCGTGGAAACGTGTTCTGAAGCCTACATTAGTTTACTGCCAAAGGTTAAGCTTTTAGTCCAGACCTTCCCCTAGCCCACAATATAAACCCATCCTTACTTGTTATAACAATTGTTTTCCATACTCGTATTTAGATTATGAGCGTTTGTAATATTCGGCCATAATTAGCGGCCTCGGTAATAATTAGCCATTCGTTAATTGTTGTAATTAATTTTAATAAAGGACATGTTTGATTATTTAGGATCATATGCATATATATCATACAAAAACGTCTATGAAAAATACATATGTAAATAATGTTCAAATGCAGAGTTCTACAAATCTTGGTCATTAATACATATTTTCATTCTGTCAACGCACTTGTCAATTTATTCGAGGAAGGAAAAGCTTTATTTTCAGTTCGCTCTCTCTCTCCTCTCGCTCTCTTTGCCTCACGTAGCTTTGCATGTCCTGAGCTTTACATTCTATCGCTATATTTCAGTCGCCGCGAAGGATACCTGGTATTTGCCGTTGCTCGCTTTGACACATATTCATAGCAGTGGAAACTGTTTTGTTGCTTTGTTGTAAATATTAAGAAGAAAACGCAGATGAAATTGCATTTATAAAATGTGCTAAACGTATTAAATACTTAACACATAAAGTCTATATCATTTTCGTAGTAAATACAAACAATTATACATATGCATATACATACACATGTATATTGTATATTAGTTATACAAATGATAGAAACAATTGAAATTAAGTCTGTACTATGAAAGTGTAGCAGATTGTAAATTCGTAAGTCAAGTATTTCATACACGATTTTGTACGTGAAACAATAAAAAAAGAAGTGAACTAACATCCTAACAACTAAAATTCCTAACATCATACGTTGTACAAAATCGATATCTCGCTAAATCTCGGAAGTGCGTTTTGGTCACGTTGAAGCCAAACAAAGCGGGGAGTGGCAGAGTACTGCATTTACTCAGCTTGCGTGTGTGTGTGCTTTTATCGAGTTACCAGTTATTATTATAATTACAAATGAAATATGAAATATAGGATATGTATCATAATGCGGAAATCTAGTTGATTGTGTGAATACATTGAGAATATAAGGGGAGTGAAAAAATATGCGAATAAGATGGTCCTTAAGGCCTGAAATTTAACTGCCGCAGACTGTATGTATGTAAATTTCTAACAGTGAAACATTTAAATCAACCGCTAATAACTTAAAGTTTAAGGTAAGCAAAATGAATGTTTTAAATATATTAATTTATTATTTTATGCGGTATTTATAATTTTTTCGCCTAGGCGTGAGCATGACACTGAACACCATGAAACTTTTTGTATCACACACACCTTCATACAAATACTCATTTATATGTATATGATTGAGTTGGCAAAGTTTCTAGATTTAATGTGCCATGTATGTAGCTTACACATCTTTACACAGAAACATATAAACACGTATATGTGTATTTTGTTATAATCATAGTATTTCGCAGGCGTAACAAAGACCGAAGCTGTCCACTTTAGATTTAAACAGCACCACCAGGTTTGGGGGTAAACGATTCATAGTGTTTTTGTTGTTAAGTTGAAAAGTTGACATTTTCATTTTCGGAAGGTATACTATGTATGTATATATGTATTTGTGTGTGCAAAAGAGTTGGTTGCCTATAGTGCTTTGAAACGGTGAAAAGTTCGTTTTTCTTCCTTTCTCCATACATGCAACTGGTAAACTTTAACAGGTGCTATTTTAGTTTATACAAAACATCTCAAGCTTGCACACTGCAAAAATTGTCATAGAGGTAAAATACTAAGATCAAGTTTGCGTAGTTTAAAAAAAATTACGATAGTGATTAAACAATAGTTATGCGTAAAAAAATAATGTGCGTCCCATAACCGGAAAATGGTAGTTCGAGAAATATACGATTAATCTCGAAGCAATGCTGCTAGTTTAAGAGTCAATGAAGATATCCAAATAAAACCTTCTACAAATAGTACTCTGACATGTGGTAACTCTGATAAAAAAATATGCGAAATCGGTTCTCATCTCCCTTTAATCAAATATAAACATCTACGCCCCTCTACGCGACTTTATACTATGTATGTATATATATATATGAGCGTGTATCAGTAAATATGTTAATATTATTAGCTTATTTTCATGGTTACAATGTTGTCTGGTGTTGAAAATGTATGGAATTGCTCCTTACCTTCTCCTAGACCTGTATACCGACTATGAGGTTATCGGCCATTCCAGTTAACTTTACTATATATATTAGTAATTATGTAAGATATTAATATCTTAATGAACTTAAGTGGACGCGGTGTTTAAGCAGTTATGGTGGTTTGGGCCAAAAATTATATGAAATCGGTCTAAGTCTTTATCCAGCTGTCATATGTTCAATGAAATGATTTTCGTTCTTCGAATTGACTTTATACGATATAAATCGAGCAATAAGTAAACGGCTATATACGCGACCTTTCTCTCTTCTTCACTGACACTCTACCTGCTAAATCCACAGCGAACCTATTCCCTAACTGTACGAAGGAGTCGCCGAAGCAAAATTTTGGGTGTTATATTCTACACAACAAGAAACAAAAGATAAAGAGACGTCGGTCGCAACAACAAGGCAATTGGTCTTAATTTTTTTCGTTTTACAAGTTCTTAACTCTACGAGGGTGGGCCGATAAGTTCTTAGCCTCTTCTTCTTCGCTTCGCTAGCTTCTTAGCTTAGTTACAAAAAAAATTTTTTTAAGAGGTGATTTAACCTCGTCGGTTTACTAACATTTTTGGTCGGTGAGTGACTTTTTAAAGTTTGGAAACAAAACGAAGTCTCTAAATCTGGAGAATACAGTGAAAGGAGAAACAGTTCGTTGACTTCTTTGACATATTAGTCTGTGGCGACGGAGGCGGACGGAAGTGTTAGTCCGTGCGTGATCATGGCGATTTTTTATGCAATTCAATGTTAAATTGGCGCAATAAGTCGTCATGATAGACTCTTGTGACCATTTGCCGGCGAAGTAGATCCCACTTTGTGAATCACAGAAAACTATGGGCATAACATTTTCGGCCGATAGTTCAGTCTTCGCCTGATTCGGAGCAGATTTTCTATGAGAAGCTCACTATTTCGACTATTCCCTGGTATCTGGTGTATACCAGTGGATATAGCCCATGTGATCTTTTGAGATGCCTAATGTCTCAGTTATCTAGCGTACCTTCAATCGAGGCCATTATGACATCGAGGATATCATAGGCTGTTTTCAGGGCATTTGGGAGTGGCTTATCAAAATCCGACTTGCGAACCGCTTAAACTCGTTAAACTAATTTTTGAGGGTAGTCGACCGATATTGCGTTAGTTGAAAAAAATTGCTTAAATCGAAATAGCACGTTGCTAAGTGTTAAAACTGTAGAGTTTTTGTGAATTATAAAACACAATTGGTTTATTTGGTAAGAAACGTAATATTCGATCGGCAGAATTCATATGTTCGTATTTGTAGATTTTAAAGTTGATTACACTGAAGCACAGCATCTGAATTCGGTATCTCAACAAAACATGTTATATATATGGTTAAGTAACATCTTCAGACGAATTTCAGGATTAATTTATATTTAAGCAAGTTCAGATAGATTGGAATTTAATTTAAGAGATGGAAGATGATTAATTCTTATTTATTATTGGTAAAATTAGTTTGATCAGCAAAACTGAACAACGCTTTTTATATATTCCATGTTTAAAATTTGGTTATTCTTCTCGAATTGGCGATAGAATTTAAAATTTAATGTATTCAACCTAAACACAAAGCAACCTATAATTCATTCTCGACGTGTTTTTATCAGTGCACTCAATTGTGTTGTTGAAGGCCAACTGTCAACTTTTAATTCGCACCGCTATTCAATTTGGTAACTTTAAAGAAATATTCGCAATTACCTGTGTTCTTTTTTCGTAGCGAAATGCATTCCGTTGGCATCCATTCGGCTATGGCAATAAAACGCCAACGTAAACGACGTGATGAACAGAAACGCGCGCGTGAAAGACGTTACAGTACGCAGAGTTCCGAAAGTGGAGAAACATTTCATTCACCAAGTGGTTCCTTTCGACGTAAATTTCATCATGCACATAGCGTTGCTAAGCCCGGACCAGGCATGCTGGACAGTCAGGTCAGTTAAGTCTAAAAACTAAAGGTAAGTACGGGTGAACTTATTAGAATATGTTTTTAGGTTGTTACCAGCATCGGTATGCTGCACATTGGCATCGTATTTATAGTATTTGGTGTATTCTTATGCGGCGCTGGTATTATACCGGACGAAACTATGTCATGGAATGTGTTCAGTAAGTACAAAAAAATATTAAAAATATTTAAAATGTAAAATTTTTTTAATTCATTTTCATTCACATGCATTTTTTGCAAGTATAAGTTAGGAAGTAACTATGGTTGGTTATAGGGCCTTAAAGAGGGACTAGCCAATATAAAGGGCCATAGTCAAGTATAAACTATATGCACGTATTCTTCCAGTAGATTTCTCCTAGCAGTTTTTAGGCATTCTCTTTAAATACAGGACTGTTTGTAAAATATTACGTATAAATAAGTAAGGAGGAGTTAAGTTCGGGTGTAACCGAGCATTTTACACTCTATATCAGGGGTGCTTACCCCCTAGCTCAGTTGATTTCGTTTGGCTCGCAACATCACTTACAACAAACAACATTTTTTAAGAACAATAATCAAACTGATCTCAAGTTGACAAGTTAAGGCGTTGGCGCCATCTGGCTCGCGCTGGCTCACTCGAAACTGAAATCTATCGTCATTCAGTCTCTGCTGGCTGACATTGATTCGCATTCACTTAGCTGTAGCAAACGTATTTGGTTTGGCATTGCTTTGTTGTTACTTCAGTAGAAATTCAGTTTTGGGCCGAAGTATTTTTATCATTTCGAGAACTATGTTGTTGTAATTTTTATACTCTCGCAACATGTTGCTATAGAGTATATTAGTTTTGTTCACCTAACGGTTGTTAGTAACTCCTAGAACTAATCGAGTTAGATATAGACATATCTATATATGACAGACATATATATAAATGATCAGGATGAAAAGACGAATTGAAATCCGAATGACTGTCTGTCCGTCCCCTTCCGTGCAAGCGATAACTTGAGTAAAAATAAGATATTTTGATGAAACTTGGTACACGTGTTCTTAGTCACCGTAAGACGGTTGGTATTGCAGATGGGCGTAATTGGGCATCTGCCACACTCACAAAATGCTATTAATTGAAAATAGAAAAGTGCTATAACTAAGCAGTAAATTAAGATATAAACGTGTTATTTCGCATAGAGAATCCTAGTAGGGCGGGGCATCTGTGGGCGAAAAATTTCGTAAAAGTCGGTATGGCGCCGCCCTTCAATAAGTTTAATGCACATATCTCTGAAACCGTTCAAGCTATATCAATCAAACTTACTTCAACTAAGATTTTCTGGTATCTGCTCCCCATATACTGAGAAAATGAGTGAAATCGGATAATAACCACCTCTACCTCCCATACAAAAGTTATGTTGAAATACTAAAAGAACACGTCAGAAACATTAAATCTTGCAACAAATATGATACGGAAGGATTGCACCCATGCAAATTCCCAAATCCGTGTAAAGGTTTGGAGGTGAGTGTGGCACCGCCCACTTTTAGGAGAAATCCCATATCTCAATAACGCCTTAACCGATTTCAAGAAAATTTGTTGTATGACATTATATTTGAATTCTTATCTCACATTGTGAAAATGGGCGAAGCCGGATAAAAACCACGCCTACTTCTCATATAACACAATTTTAAGTTTAATCTGATAATTTCACTTTAAAGTAGATAAAACGAGAATCAATTAAGATATTGGAATAAAGCTTTTCATGAATAATATGTTCAAGATATGCCATCTCATGTGTAAAAATAGTTGAAATCGGATTATAGCTTTTCAAGCCCACCCACCCAATATTAGGACCTCAGTGCCTCTATCTGACTTTTTACCGAAAATATCGGGAAATCTGTAAGATATGAAATTGGAGGAGTATCTTTGTATGATAATAATGTGGTCTGGTATCAAAAATGGGAAAAATCAGGTAAATACTTCCCTAAGCCCCCATATACCTAATATAATGATTTTCAACCTTCCTGCAGACTTTATACCATACATAACGGTCAATATATGAATTATCTCTTTGAAAGTTAGAGAGCGTCCCTTTCTGATAACAGTGTGTCCATGTGCTTAAAATGGATAAAATCGGGTATGCACTTCCCCTAGCCCACATGTACCTAATATAAGGACTTTCAACCTCTGGATAGACTTTATACCACATATTTCGATCAATATGTAAGATATCTTAGCAATTAAGTGAACACGTAATATTGGATATACCATAATTTACTGCCGAAAATGTGTGCAATAGGTCTACGAATTATCCCACTTCCCATATACTACATAATGATTTTCGCTATTCTAGCAGACTTCATTCCGAATATGTCGGCCACTGTGTGAGTTACCTTCACAAAATTGCATGAAAACATGTTCCCTAATATACTTGAATAATGAAAAGAGTTAATGTGATCAGTGCAGATCTTCCTCTATCCCAAAAATGCCCAATATAAGAATTCCAAACTTTCCATCTGACTTTAAACCATTTATGTTGGTCAATATGTGTGATTTTTTAATGAAATTAAGTGGATACGTTTTCTTAAACACAATGTGATTTCGCGCTAAATATGAACGAAATCGCTCTAGATCATGGTCTAAGCCGCTTATTCCTAATATAATGATTTCCTTTTCTCTGGTTGACTGTTTCCTCATGTATCTAATATATTTATTAAACCACTTTGGTTGAGTTTATATCCCATATATCACTTTTGAGTTAATTTGGTAGAGTTTGATATAAATATCTCTGTCACGAAGCAAAATATAGCAATGAAAGTACATGAGTCTATGACCTGTAATATAACGTGGGAACGCCATCTTTTCGGTGAAATGCCCTATCCCAGGAAGGGCTTCACACATTTTAACTAAATTGGATGCGTGCTACTACACTTTATGTAACAGTGTGAAAATTAGCGATTTCGGAGCATAACCACGCCCAGTTCTCATATAACACAATTTTAAATTTTATATGTTTCTTTCGCTTTACAGCATGTAATGCAATCACCAATTTAGATATCGGGATAAATCTTTACATAAATCTAGGTATGCCCTCTAGGTATGCCATTTCCTACCCATAAATGGTTAAAATCGGAAGATATAATTTTAAGCCCTAGATACGGGATATGTGGACCTCAATGCCAATATCCGATTTCTTACCGAAAATACCGGTCAATCTGATTAATAATGAAATTTAAAGAGCATCTTTCTCAGGTAATAATGTGCCCCTATCAAAAATTGTTAAAATCGGGTCAAATACTTCCCTTAGCTTCCATGCTCGTAATATGAAAAATTTCGAACTTTCGGTTGACTTCATACCGTCGGTCAATATGTATCTTCATCTTGAATGTATTATAGTTTGGTGGCAAAAATGGCTGAAATCGATCTATGAATTACCCCCACCTACTTCTACATATAATGATTATAGTTATTCTAGTGAACTCTATGTGGAATATGTCGGTCAAATTTTAAGGTATCTTAATAAATTCGAGTCGATATATGTTCTCGAGCATACTTTAGTTTAATCCGAAAAGTAAATGTTATCTGTTCAGCCCTCTAACCCTAATATAGTGATTTGCGACTTTCCAGCTGAACTTAAACCGTTTATATAAGTCAATATGTGTGATGTTTTAAAGGAATTTAGTGTTTTCTTAACTATAATATGGTTTAGCGCTGAATATGGATGAAAATTCTGAATGAAATGAAATTTAGCGCTGAAAAGGTCTAGACCCTTGATCTGAACTCCATACCTCTAATATTATGATTTACGACCCTTTGGTTGACTTTTTCCTCATATACATAGTATATTAAATTTCGTTGTTTTGGTTGAGTTTATATTACAAATATCTCCATAGAAGATGTCTTACCAAAGTTACAAAAGAATATTTCTAACAATATTATGTCATTTGGTAATAAAAATTATGACTGTTGTACCTTCCCACAGCTCTAATATCACGTATATACATGATTTGTCTTAGTTAGATTCACTTTACGAGTATATGACTTAAAGTAAAAGTTACTATGATGCTAAATATGATTGCAACCCATGCAAAAATTCGTTGATTAATAAATGATGAATTCCTACGCAACATATTTTAATATAAAGTTTTCCCAACACCTGCAAGCATTTCCCCGTCGACAGCATAAAATGTTCGATTACACCCAAACATAACAATTTTTTACTCGCGAAAACCAAAAAGTGCAAGTTTTTAACTACTTAAATTACTTTAAAAGATCCGGACATTGCCGAAAATAATTTTAAAGAACATTTTACCCTGCAGTACACAAAATAATACTTAATATTAAGTTCTCAAGTGAAAATTAATGTACATTGTATAGTACATATTTTATTTTCGGCACTAAATTTGACATTTATTTTGGTAACGCCATAAATTTATATCAATTGATATCTTGTTTCTAAGGTAGCAGCTCGGCATGGTGGAATGAAGTGACTTGCACTGGGCTTTTTTCACTTGGATTGGGTCTATTTTTGCTTGTACTGAATTGCTTGATTAGCCGCAAAGAAGAAGAAGATCTCGAAGATTATGTGCAAAGACAATTAACTAGGTCACGATCTGGTCATCGTCTGGAGCGTGATGTCGAAACAGGTGTTCTAACTACACGTCATGCACGCAAAGCTGTGGCTTTGCAAAAGAACATGCGCAATGGAACTGCCACTGACGTCGCACTAGTGAACAGCGCATCGGTGGAAGAAGTAGCAAATGGTCCGTTAGCAGGAGGTAACTGTTAGTCTCTAGTCTATTAATGTTACACAGATTTTTTAATAATAATAGTGTAATATTTTATTTATATTTTTTTTGTATACTATTTTCTGCGTACAGGTTTAGCCAACTCCGGTGATATAGTGCTCGAGAAAATCGTGGAGGAAGATAATACGTATATTAATGATCGTAGCGCCGGTATATCTCCTATTGATATTGAGAATGATACCAAGCAACTGCTGAGGAGAGAATCATTAAATGAAACAATCAATATAACAAGAATATAAAACGTAATGATGCATCTACACTTTAATATTTGAAAACAAAATATTGAATATTTTACTATTTATTATAAAGACTTTTATTTAAACTTAAGCCTTTAAACTATAAGTGAAATATTTAAATAAAAAAAAAACAACATATACACATATATAACATAGTTTAAAAAAAATCCCATGTGACCATATTTTTTAACAAATGTCTTTTCTAAGTATTTTCGTATTTGCATGTATACTATTAATCAATAACTCAAAAATAGTAACTATACACAAAAAACATGAAAATCGATTTGTCGTACATAGCCTAAAGAAATAATGGTTTAAATTACTTTAACTATAATAAATAACAGAATAGATTATATACACACAACTATATAATGAAAAAGAAAAGAACTTATCGAATAACTTCAAATTATGTAATAATCGAATACACACATTGCACTTGAAATTCATACGACTTTAAGAAAATCACAGTTTATTATACATATGCCGAGTTATTAAAATAGCACACCAAAGTAAATTTTAAAAAGAATATATACATACATATATGTATAATTTAAAAGATAATTTTTTTGTAATCACACGAACCGTAAGCATTTGCAACACTGTTAATGTATAAATTTGCTAAAAACTGGACATATTATTATATATTGAAATGGAAGCTCGATTTATTACAATTAGACAATGCAGTAAAACATAATATTTGCACAATTCGAACTCATGTGAAAAGACTTTTAAGCATAATATGTACGAAATATATATGTATAAAAATTAAAAATATCCCAATATAGCTGTAACTAAATTATATCTAATGCATAAACTATGCCGTATACATACATGTATATATTTTATAACGCTCTAGTTAAAACTCAGATATGATATGATGTACATATATACCGACTAGTTCCATAAATATTTTTCGCATTATTTATCAATAACAGCCATAGTGCTTTAGCATTAATTGTCAAAGGGATTGCCTATCTGATAAAATTGAATTATAGCTCGTATTGTGCAAGCAACATTTATAAGCATATTATTTTGAATACTATAAGATATTTTTAACAAATTCATTTTCTCTTTTTCTTCAACATAATTAGTTTGTAATTTCTTTAGGGGACAGATGTAGAGGTTCAATAAGATATATGCAACAACACACATACCATAACTTCTTTACTTTGATATTATTATGAATGCTAATTTTGTGTTTAAATTTTGTGATCAACTTTGTAACGTATAATATATCTACTTGGTTTAAAAAGCGCTATTAAATAATTATTTTCATTTTATACAATTACGTTTTTCCCCACTTTAGTTTTCGTTGCGGTCTGCTTTCATTGATGTCGACCTGTCAAAAATGCTAATACCGTTCTTATTATCAATTATCATTGCTTGAGATGAAAGTATTTGATAAAGTATTTGATTGATTTGATAAACGCTAGATACTTATCATGCGTATATGAGAAACAAAACTTTAAACAATAACGGTTTAAAAATAATTAATCAAGTTCTGAAAATAGTAAAATAATGACAAAGTGTGAGCTAAAAAGTATTACTCTGCTATTATAGCAGTTTAATTTTTGTATGGAAACTTTAGATTCATAAAAATTATGTTTTACTTTTAGTAACTCAAAGTTAAGTTTTATTGCAAAGCTTAGCAAAGCACTTAATCACAAATCGAAATTGTAAACACTGCCCACTGCTCATAATCTCAAAATTTTCCTTCGAAATTTTAATAAATATATGCTGTTTTCGAAATTTGTGCAGCTTAAAATAGAATAAAACGAAAAATCTTTTCTGCAACCGGTTGTTTTGTTATTCTTTTTTTTAAAGCTTCGATGCACTGTTGATTTTGTCTTATGTCTTGAAAATTGTGTTGATATTTTACGACTGACTGACGTCAATTAATTTTAATTTAAACGAACTAAGTTTAAATAACAGGGGGATTTAATCGCGAACTAAAAAATTGTGTCTCAACAAATACCAATTCAGGGCAAATTTGATGCCGACGTCAACAGCAGCAACGTAACTTGTAGTTGCTTTGGTTTCTTTTTTCAAATATTATATTGCTACCTACAAAAATCGATGAATTTGCTAATGAACAGCCCTTTCATATCATCAAGTGTGATGACTGATCTTAATATTTTAGTTAACAAAATGCTTTACTTTTCTAAAAAGCTGATAATTTGTGTGGCAACTATTCCACTTTAATACATATTTTTAATAAAAAAAAACTTGTTGGAACTAACTTTATTATAAAATGAAACAATCAACAAAAAATTTACACTTTGTATAAATAATAATTTAATATTTTACTAAAAAGGAAAATAGCCTTTTTATTTTTAAGTCTTAAAGTAATAAGTAAAATATTTCAATTGTATTAGCTCGTAAAATATCCAATATTAGCATATTTTTAATAAAGCATTTTTATAACTATTTTCATATATCCCTATAGACCCTAACAAAAAAGCAAACAGCCGTAAAATCATTATTAAATGGTGTGCGATAAGAAATAGCTACTCGAACTATAACAAATGTAAACGTATATTACATACACAACAGTTTATTAAATATACTAAAGAAAAATAAACAATAATGTCGCACTTTGCTTGTAGGTATCCATGGTAATCATATAATTTCTTAACATAAATAAGATTTATGTTATTATTATTAATATAGAACGTCAACGTCAGAGAAAAATGAGTTTAAATTAAAAAAACTGGTTATCTTCAATACTCCTAAGGTATTAATATATAAAACGCAAATCGAAAACATATTTAACACTGAATGTGCGAAATAATTGCTATAAAATTTAAATATTACTTAAATTTACTTCGAAATTTATTTTAATATAGTTAAGCAAGCAAAAAATATTTGCATAATTTAAAATCATGTGAAAAAGACTTTTTTAAATAAATCTATATGCATAACGAAAATATAAACTTTGTTTATATGGACTAACTTCTACTCTGTGCACTTCACAAATTCAACATTTTTCCAATTTATGGAGATTTTATATTCTGCGTAACAAATAAAAAGCTCTTCATAAATTGTCAATACGTCAAATGTTCTTGACTGCGATTTTTACAAATATAACATCTATTTTAATTTTTGTGCAAATCAATTTGTTGGAATAGAAGACATTTTGCTTTTATTGTTGTGGATAGGCGAAGAAAATTGCGAAAATAGAGATCGCACGCGACTTAAGGAAGTTTACGATATGTTAGTGTTCGATTTTAGTTGAGTGATAATACGTCAATGCAAAATTTTCGTTTGACACGAGGAATTTGCCGTCATCTCATTGATGAACTGGCCCCTCATGACAACCAAAACATCTCACTGCCTTTAACTTTAAGAGTTCTGGCCTGGTAGCTTTAAATGAACACGGCTAATACCAAAAATTTGTAGGCAACAAATTCAATTTGTCCATGTAGTCTTGTGTCAGTCGTTTCTTTCCAGAAGTTTGCTGGCTGTGGCGAAGCTTATTGTAAAGGTGAAGGGAAGAAAAATATAATTTCCCAGTTCGACGAAGGAACAGGAAGAAAATTTTATGAAATACGGTATGCATGCAATACAAAAAAATACCGTTTAAGCTAAATTATCTCAAAAATTAATTGAATAAATTGATTTTTTATAGAATTCGACATAAAACACACAATATGAGCTATTGACTGCACTAATATTGCTATTTTTGCTCCACCATCAAATACTGTTGAACATTCTCTTAATTTAATTTAAATAGAAAAGGGTACAGTTAATGTCGAGCTAGTAAGTTTTGTTGTATGTATTGTATGTTTGTTGTATGGCCAGCGCAATTTATAAATGTACCGTTTCTCAGGTGTACGATTACCGTTTATGCTTCACATTTTTAAATAATTACAAAATTTAAGGGTGCAACACATGATTCTGGGATTTAGGCAACTTCTGACCTGCGGGAACATCACATTGGTTAGCACACTGATATGTTTGGACAACGTCGGATAGTATCTTGGTTTTTTGGCGATCAAGGTTATCCTTTAGAGCCTTGGCTGGATAGGATGACAGTGAGATTAGACACTAGGATGATAAAGCTAGGGTTGTAGAAGACCAGATTATCCAATTAATGATCAGTACATACGCGAAGGTGAAAGAACGAGAAATCAAGCCAGAAATGTGAACATTCTCACATTTAACTTTGGAAATATACCACTTAGTTTGACTTTATAAACGGAAAACTTTGTTTCTCATTATTGGGAAATTCTCTTTTGGTGTTACCCATTGCATTCACATGTGCGACATGAGCCCGGCAACTTATTCAATAATTACTAAAATATTTCTATTATTTTATGCATATTTGTGTACATATTTATATATTACATAAAAAAAATTTATGATAAAATTAAAATTTCCAAACATGTTATAAATATTTATTTGAAACTGAGCGCAGCGCTGCTGAATTACGTAGCAGTGAACTGTTACGCACAAGAACAAAAAGCATGTTGCCCGAGCACGAGAAACTTGGTGCCTCGTCTTTCCCCGTCGCCCGTTTTCGTGTATGAAAGCACTCTTACTTGCATTATTTGTTTATTTATTTTTCCTTTTTTATAAAAGAAATTAAGGCAATCTTAAACAATTTGAATTATACTTTCTTACAGTCTTTCTTACAGTTTTTTTACTTAGGTAAAAAAAGAAAAAATTAATTTTTGTAGACTCCAAGCAACTTTGTCGAAATTGTTTTCCATATTTTAATTTTAGCTTAGCTTTAGCTTTTAATGTTAGCTTACAGCATAGCAAATTTTAGCCAAACGAGGCAATAAATGACAAAGTTTAGATTTATATAATTTTTTATAAATTATATTTATAATTTTAATTTTAATATAAACCATGTAAGTAAATTTCTGGAATTAACTGAAATTCGTGAATTAAGAAGTAACCCAATTATTATTTTATTCCGACCTATTATGAAGATTTTGCTTCAGTACATTAAGAAATTCAGCAACAGTGTTAGTTGTGCCTTGGATGGCCTGCGTCATCTGCTGGTGTTCCTGTCGCCTTTCGTTTTTAAAGCGTCTTTCCTATTCAGCAGCATTCCTTTTTGTTACATTAGCTATCAATGTGCTAATAAGTTTATTGCGATCATCCTGTGATAGCCGCGATGTGGGAGCACCCTTATAAAGAATAAAATGTAGTTGAAAAAGTAAGTAAGGCAAAGAAAGACTAAGTTCGGGTGTAATGAAACATTTTATACTCTCGCTCGCTTTTATACTTCAAAGATCTAAGCCGGGGGTGTACTTTATTAAAAAGTGGTGTAAAAATTCAGCATTCATTATCCGACGAAATTGTGATTGGATTATAATTATATTTGGTATCTTACTAACTTATATTAAAGGTCATAGACCCTCATTGTTTTATTACTACATTTTGCTCGTGTCTGAAATATTTATATTAAAGTCAACCATATTAACTGAGTATATAGGAAAAAGTCAACCAGAGAATCGGAAATCATTATTTTAGGCATATGGGGTTTAGACCAAGGCTATGTCATTCATATTCAGCGCTAAACCACATTCTGTTTAAGAAACCACGTCCATTTAATTTCATTAAAATATCACACATATTGTCCAATATAAACGGTTTAAAGCCAGGTAGAAAGTCGGAAACACTTATATCGTGTTATTGCGGCTAGGGGAAGGTCTGGACTGATTGCAGTAACTTTTGACATTACATAAGTATAATCGAAAATATGTTTCCACGGAATTACATAAAGATAATTGACGCATTGACCGACATACGAAGTGTGTTCAGAAATTAACGGGAATTTTAAAATGTCGCTTTCTTTGACTTTAATGGCATAGTGCATCATGAATTGTTGCCTCAAGGTCACACGGTTAATAACGAGTACTACCTAGAAGTTCAACGCCGTTTGCGTGATGCAATTCGAAAAAAAAAACACCCGGATTTGAGGCAAAACAATTCATGGCTTTTGCACCACGATAATGCACCTGCTCAAACTTCGTTGCTTGTTTGTGAATTCTTGGCCAAAAACAATACTGTAATAATGCCCTAGCCTCCATTTTCGTCAGATAAGGTTCAATGTGACTTTTTCCTATTTCCAAAAATAAAGAGAACCTTAAAGGGTCGTCGTTTTACAAATATAGATGACATTAAAAGTGCATGGCTGAAAGAACTAAAGGCTATCCCAAAAATCGAGTTTGAGAAGTGTTTCGACGATTGGAAGAAGCGCTGGCATAAGTGCATAATATCAAAAGGAGACTATTTTGAAGGCGATAACTTTAATATAGTCGAATGAGTAAATCTTTTTTTCAAAAAACTAAAATTCTCTTTATGTTTTGAACATACCAGGTATGTTTCAATATTATGTGTTCACTTAACTTTGCTAAGATATCATATATATTGACCGATATGTACCAAGCTGTATGAAGTCAAGCGGAAGTTTGAAATTCTTTTATTAGATATATGGGGAGTAGTTTTGATACGATTTTATCAATTTTTGGCATCACGGGATATTATTACCAGGAAAAGATGCTGTCTGATTTTCATTAAGATAACTCACAGTTTGACCGATATATATGGTATGAAATCAACCGGAGGTTTGAAAATCTTTATATTAGGTATATGTGAGATATATGTGAGCTTGATTATGTACTCGATTTTATCAATTTTTGGTTCAAGGAAACTCTGTTATCAGAACGAGACGCTTTCTGAATTCTACTGAGATAACTTATATATCGACCGATATATACTTTACAAAATTATCCGGAAGCTCGAAATTCTTTATATGAGATATATGGGCACAAGAGGAAGTATTGATTCGATTATACCCATTTTTGACAAAAGGACAGACAAAGATTTGTTCTGAGTTTCAATAATATATCTCAAAGATTGACCTATATTTTCAGTAAAAAGTCAGCCACAGGAACTGGGTCCACAGAGTCGGTATCTGGGGGCTTGAAAAGTTATATTCCAATTTGGACAGTTTTTAGACGTGTTTTTATGGCATACCCAAAAGGCGGTCTTTGTGCAAAGTTTTGCTCCGATATTTTTATTATGATATATGGGAAGTAGGGGTGGTTCGATTGCGATTATGTTAATTATATAAAGATGCAAATATAATGTCACGCACCTACTTTGATTTGACCCGATTTTTACATCGATTCCTTTGAAGCCCTAACGCACCATCTTGGCTGTGAAATTTAAAGCTTCTGACTTGTTTCTTCAGTGAGTTAACGTATTTTTAGTAGTTTTCAACATAACCTTTGTGTGGGAGGTGGGCGTGGTTATCTTCTGATTTCACTCAGTTTATGAGGAGTTTATAGAAGACTTGTTCCGACCGAGTTTGGTTAGTATAAGCTTATTGGTTTGAGAGATATGTACATTGAACCTATTAGGGTCAAACCTACTTTTTAAATTTTTTCAACTCACATATGCCCCTCCCTACAACAATTCTGGTCTCAAATTACAGATTTAATCCGATTCTGCCCATCTCCAATATCAACCTCTATATAAAAAATATGTATGTATACCAGTGGTCGACAGGAGAGGAAGCGACGAAATAACATCGCGCATAATCGGACGCATAAGGCAAATGTGCTCTACGCGAAATTATTTATGATTATGAATGCTTTTTGGTGTTATATTTACATGTTATGTTTGGTGTTATGTTTGGTGTTGCATTTTGTGTTTTAGTAATTTAAAGGAAATAAAGTTAATGATTTTAGGGTCCAATATAATCTTTTTAATCGTAAAATATAAAAGATGAAAAAAAAATTACGAAAATACTTGCTTCACGGGAGAATGAAAAAAAAAATTCTCAAAATATAAGGTTACATAGTTCTCACTGGGTGTCTTTTCTTTCGTGCTCACTCACTTACACAGTCGCAGTTCCTGTCATGCCGACCCTGCCATAAAGTAGCAGTGTTGCCAACTTCAACCACGAGATCGTGGACTCTCTTAACAAAAAAAGAGAAGAGTTTCGCATCATATTATGCGTTTATACTCGAAAACTTTGTTGTTGTTGTAGCGATTATCCAGACGCTGTTTGGGGGCTTGGAGAGGAGTGCGTTGTGCTCCCTAACCGGTAGTATACAACCCTCACTATGTTGGTGCTCGATTGGCGACATCAAGAGGCCGTCATCCCGTGATTATCCGTAGTGGGGTGTTCTGATAAGCTTGTATCTTCCCCAGATGCTGCATCCAGGCGATCATATTGGGGCTGAATAGTTCACCTTCGAAATAATACGAAATAATACAGACGATTGACGACGGCTTAGATAGTCCATCCATAGTCCATCTCTTCAGCCCTGGAGTAAACGTGGTTTGCTCAGTATCTTCTAGTAACGTTGTATGATTAACTGTGTCAAATGTTTTTGCTCTACTTTGCGCTCTACTCATTTCGTGAGCTTATGATGATTTACCAGTTGTCGAATATACAAACTAAAGTCTCTTTTATGGGGATCACAGGGATTGACCTGGCGTAAGGTGTCGCGTTCGTTTGCTAAAACTGCCGCTTCAGCTGGGAAATTTGGTTGGATTTCCGCAATTCTTCCAGTGGGAATAAAGCGGGCGGTAGCAGCAGCGATCATCTAGCGGAATCGACGTTCGCCAGCGAATACGTCCGTAGGAATGGGTAGTGCTATGACGGCGCTTTCGATGAATTCTGTGAAGCCGTCCCAGTCAGCTTTGTTAAACTTAACGAAGGAGCGGTTGTTGACAGAAATAAAGTCGGGGGTTTTTCGATAGTGAGTATTATGGGCAGGTGGTCTGATGCAAGAGTTAGCATAGGTCGCCAGGTTATGCTGTTTATCAGGTCACCACTAGCGATTACAATGTCGAGTTCGAGATATTTAATATCTAAATCCCCCAATTACGTGTTGCCCTACAGGATATCACCCGAACATAAGTGCGCTACTTCGTGGTGAGAACCGGTTAGTACTAGATGACTTTAATGTGCACCACGATCTTTGGCATTCCAGCCTGTCAAATGATCGTAGAGGGATGAAGCTGGCGGAAGAGATAGACGATTCGACATTCTGCACAATAAACGACGAAGCTCCCACCAGAGTTATGGGTACATGTAATAGCTCGCTCGACAAGGTCGTCGGGAAATGACACCAGTCAGAGCAAAAATTGCATCTGACTGATGTAATATTCCGACGTATTGCGGTCTGACACACGGAACAGACAGTACTAGGAATCAGGAGTTGCTCTGTGGCTCTCGCACGGGGGTTGGAGCGGGAAGAGGGTTGGGGGGATATAAGTCAGGATGGGGGTCATGCTGCCTAATTGAGCTCTAGGGGACCGTTGAGGTCCTTTGTTCGCCACTCGTCTGGACTGGCGGCGCAGTACGCGATTTAGGTGTTAGCACGGCCGTAGAGGCTCGCTGTGATGCACACTCCCTGTGTGTCTCAAGGCCTGAGTGGGTCTTAAGATGGGTCCACCCATTGTATGTGTTACATCTAACCGAGGTGGAGTGTGGTTGAAGCCTTTTAGCCCATATGCAGCAGAAAAATTCCTCTGGGCTCGGGTAGGACCCCATACCAGCACGGATTAGGAGGATGTAGAGCAATTCTGCTGCTAGGAGTTGCTCTGTTGTTGACAAATTATGTTTTTTCCGATCCAAACAGGGATGGATGATCGAAGTAACAGTCCTTGGTCGGAGGTCGGGGTCAATTCCGGTACCGTAGAACCGGCTGTTGTGCGAATTGCTCAGCAACTTTTGTTACTCTTTATCGGGAAACTCTCTTTTAGTGTTACCCTTTGCATTCAAATGAGCGACTTGAGTCCGACAACTTATTCACCAATTTCTAAAATATTTCTTTTATTTTATGCATATTTGTGTATTACGTAAATAAATTGATGATAAAAGCCCCGAACATGTTCTTAATATTTATTCGAAACTGAGCGCAGTTGCAACCATGAAAAGATTTTCAAAATGAAAATGAATGCGGATTTACGTAGTAGCGAACTGTTGCGAACAAGAATGCAAAGCACGTTGCCCGAGCACGAGCAACTCAGTGCCCTTCGTCTTTCCTCGTCCGCCTTCGCCGACAAACTACGAACCTCCACAACAAAAGTTTTCGTGTATGAACGCGCTCATATTATCTATGCAGAAGACGTCGCTTTATTTGAATGTGTTGATGCAACGGAGTTAATGTACTCATTACCATAGTGGTGTTACCAAATCAATAAATAAATACTCTATTAACATAACGCTTACAGCGTTTATTAACTATATGATGCGTAAAACAAATATCTGGAGTGTGTCCGTAACTAAATCAGAAAGTTGGATTTTGAAATACAGTTGGAAACATATATGTACACATTTTCAACTTAATTGTAGATATCGGGTAGATGTTAAGAAAGGCATATTTATTTGTTTAAAGATTTCATTTAAAAGCAATTTATTTCATATTTTATAAATTCATTATAAGTTGTAGGAGCATTGTGTGGGCGCTGTACACGTCACGAAAAATAAAATATGTCCTCAGTATGGCAAGGCTGCTGCTAGTTGACAGCGCACAGGTGCCCCTTCATCGCTTAATTTGCAAATAGAAATATTATATTTTGGATTTGTAATGTTTGCGCTGGAATAATAATTGCAATTATAATTATAGCACATGAACGACTACAAACGATTTTAAATTTACACTACTCAGCTTACTCATTTAAATACAAATTGGAAATATGACGAGCAAAGTGAATGGAGCGAACCATCAGAACAATGAAATAAAAATCGATCAACCACAAGAATTGTGTTTTGAAAAATGTAAGCAATGTTCATATATAAATTGGTTGGATATGTATGGTTAATGTTACATATTAATTTTGTTTAGGCCCAGAAAGTAGTGAAGAGCAACAAAAACGTTTAGAAATTGAATGTTTACTGAAGGAACACAATGGCTATATTCCACTTCAAAAGCTGCAGGAGATTGCACGTTCAAATCATGGATTAGTCAATGATGAATTGCGACGTTTGCTGTGGCCACAATTGGCTGGCGTTGATATATCCTGTTTAGAACCTGCGCCCAGTCTAGAAGATTTACAATCACATCCAGAATACCAACAAGTGGTACTTGATGTCAATAGATCACTTAAGCGTTTTCCGCCCGGCATTCCATATGAACAACGTATTGCATTACAAGACCAATTGACTGTTTTAATATTGCGTGTGATTAGGAAGTACCCAAATTTACGCTACTATCAAGGGTATCACGATGTAGCTGTTACATTTTTGTTAGTCGTTGGCGAAGAGGTGGCATTTGCGGTAATGGAAGAATTATCGACTAACCATTTCTCGGAATGTATGCAAGAAACAATGGATGCCACTCAAAAACGTCTGATGTTTATATGGCCGCTTGTAAATTTTGAAAATCCGCATTTGTTTAAATTTTTGCAACAATCTGCAGTTGGAACACTTTTTGCATTGCCTTGGTATTTAACATGGTTTGGACATAGTTTAAATTCATATAAAGATGTAGTGCGGCTATATGACTATTTTTTGGCGTCGCCAATTTATATGCCAATATTTGTGACTGCTGCTATTATATTACATCGAGCTGAAGATATATTGAAAGTTGACTGTGACATGGCCTCAGTACACTGCCTTTTATCTAGGGTAATTGCATAGAATAATAAAATTTTCGTTTTTGTACTATAACTTTTATATTTTCAGCTGCCCGATGATCTGCCCTTTGAAGAGCTTTTATATACTGCGAGTTTATTATATGATAAATACTCGCTGACTGTAATTGAAAAACGTGTCGAGGAACTAGTGCGGAAAGAGTAAGTTCTCTCAATAAATTTTTAATATTAAGATATTAAAATTAATGAAATATGTTTTACAGAAAACTTCAAAGACAATTGGAAGAGAAACGAATACTAGAGCGAAGGAAACAACTTGCACGTAACGCACGTGCTGGCAACAACAACTTTGCACGTTGGCTTCCACAAATGCTCACACCGAAATCAATGATTGTGACAACAGCTTTTTCCATTCTGGTTGGAATTTGTGCATATTACTACAAAAATCAATATCTGTCTGCTGGTGTTAGTTGAGTGAGTATATACATGCAGCCCAACCAAAATCATGCGCTACGGCATGCTACAGCACCTCTTTGGAATTGGATGATCGGCTTCTCATTTTGCTAAATACATGAGTAATAAAATATAATATTATAAAAGGGTTAACCATTCGTAAACGAATGATTAAAGTTAGTTTCACTACATTATACGTTTTTCTTTGCTCCTTCTAAATTGGTTTTTAAGGATAATTTTTTATTGTTAGCTAATTTATTGTAGCTAATTTATATATGTTGATAAGAATATTGTTATGAATAAAAATTGTTGTCCATGAATGGCTTATAAATTATAAATAAAATAAGTATACTTAGCATAATACATGGCAATTGCTATAATTTCATTACCAAATATACTCGTATCAATCCATTGTATTTATATCACACAAATATGTTGCAATGTACATTTTAATCGAAGTTCACGAGATTTAACGTGAATAAAATAAACTGAAGACAAATGTTAGAAACGAAAAATATAGTGTTTAAAGTCGTAGGTTCCATGTAATTTGTTTTGCATGTGGTAACCATATTTAGAGCTATTTCTATGTACAATCTTTTACCCTGCAAAAGCATATTCGACTATTTGCATATTCTGTTAAGTTAACTAATGTTAACTAAGATGTTACGCACATTATATGCCATATATTGATTACCACATATTTAGTAAAAGCACTGGTTTTAGGCATTTTCGGAGCAATGCTTTTGGTCACCTCTATCCAATGCTAGTTGTAAAACAGTAATAAATTCATCCAATTTACTTAAATCCATTTCGAAATGTAGCTTACTTTGTTTTCCATTTTCATCGCAACAATTAAAGTATAACCTTATTAGTTTTCGAAAGTTTTGTGCGAAGCTACTATCGCCAATCACGACACGAGCATCGTAGTCGAACGATAGTACTAAAGGATTTTCCCGAGCATTATGAAGCTGCAGCATAAACTTTTCAATTTCCGATTTACGGGCTTCATACACGGTTGGAACCAAACGTTGAAATTCAGGATTTAAATTGCTAAATTCATAAAGCAATTCTGCTTCGGTGGAATTCTCATTTTCATAATGAGATTTATATGCACGTGCAATTTTTCGTGTCATCAACATAAAATCGTAAACATTCTGAAATCCATATTTATGACAATGTTTTTCCATTTGATGTTCATCGCTATTTCCCAGTAGCACGTCCACCGAGTAGTTCAGAATCTACGAAAAGTAAAATTACCAATGTATGTATATTGTGCATTATGTACTCACTTCATAAAGTATTTCCTTGTTGTCGATGTTTACTAAAAGGGGACAGCCTAAAAATATGTAGCCCAGAGACATATCTGTTCTAGAATTAAAACTGTAAAAATATATTGATGTAGTCTGAAAAAAGAAAAGTACAGCCCAAAAATTTAATTTGCTATTGTTATTCCGTGTTTACTTACACAGTCTGGGTTCTGACGTGAAACTTTTCATCCTCATTATTATTATTATTAAAAGAGTACAAGCAACTATTCCTTTAGTGTTGCTCATACTGTTCTGTTTCCGGAAACTTTCTCCCATTATTCTTCATATCTTTTCCACAAAATATTGTAATTTTTATTTCCTCGGTACACAAACATATTTTTCATTAACTAATTTTTATTCTTATTCACCATTTTCTAAAATATTTCTATTTCGTTACACATATTTGCATTTTAAATACAAGAAATAAATAATAAAATAAAATTTTCCGAACATATTGTGAATATTCATTTGAAACTGAGCGCAATTGCAACCATCAAAAGAAAGATAATTTAGAGCAGCTAACATTTGCGCCTTCTCTATTTATGAACATTCTCTGCCGAAAGGTTACGAATTTTATTGTTGTCTTTTAACGCAGTTTGCTTTTTCAGAACAGTGCACGTCTCACGGAGTTAAGGTCACATTATTTAAAATAAATTATCGGTTTCCATTAGGGTGCTTGAATGTTGCTTAAAATAAACTAATCTAGCGGGATAATAAATTCGAAATAACGTAACGCGGATTAGCGTATGTTTATTCGACAGATGAGTAGAAAATACTTTATTTTTCGATTGTTTAAATTTTACTTTCTTATTTTCCCAAGTCTTTCAGCTCTGATCAGTGGATTGTTGAATAAGAGTCACCAAATTTATTCTAAGGAACTTCAAATTTTCTCAACAACATTATTCCAACTAACATTATTTCAACTGAACTCCTAGTAGCCGGTGACTTCACCCTTAATATTCAATCAAAACATGGTTGAATGGGTATATCGATCTATCTCTTTTGTCTGACATCCGTATTTAGAATTTTTCTTACACTGCTTACTACTAAAGTCTGATCGTCTCTATTAGACACACCGATAGTCCGTCCAAATGGACCACACTCATCTGGTTCCTTGATCTCAATGATCTGGACTCCAAACATCGCGTCATTCAGCTATTTGACAATTATATGACCTTATTATAGGACCTTCCCTACTGCAAAGCAGTCATGGCGAGAAATTCTTCCTTCGTTGCGGATTATGTTATGATTTATCTTTTCACTCATGATAATAATATACAGAATCATGCACTTCTCACAGCTCTTCTTCCGGAATATTGACGTTTCCTCGATACCTTTCTGGTATGACGGCTTATTCCAAACTTAGGGTCGCTGGTTAAGCAACGTTCACTATTAAATATTTACTTTGCTGCCCACAATACCGTAAATGTTCATCTAAGGTCTGATTGAACCGTTCTATCATGTCAGCTGATTGAC
Source organism: Bactrocera minax (assembly GCA_021498325.1). Classification (NCBI taxonomy): domain Eukaryota; kingdom Metazoa; phylum Arthropoda; class Insecta; order Diptera; family Tephritidae; genus Bactrocera; species Bactrocera minax. The sequence continues at coordinate 98,166 of JAKEEE010000100.1, forward strand.
TATATAGAACTCGTTTGAGTTTTCTTTATACCCAGTATTTGGCATATTTCTTGGAACACCACTCATTCAAAATTGCTTCTTTGTTCACTGTGCATTTTTGTTGGTACTCCATACAATTGGTTTAACTTATTGGTTCCGCTATTACCGTACAGTACTCTGCTACTGATATTTGACAGGCAACCTAATAGAATCATTGATTAATTTTTTTAGAGTATTTGTAATCCACTAGGATCGTTGTAGAACACTGTTAGAACGTCTGAAATTTGGAGGCTTGGAACAACGATTAGATTTGGAGCATTGATAACCCTCGCGTTTCCATATTATTTTCATATTTGGGTTCGGAACCGTGTTTATTTCTAACTCAAGCATCAGGCGTTTCAATTCTCTGTCTTCCTGCCATTTCTCATTCATCTGCGGGTGGTATTATCATTTGCTGAACCTCTTTAGATGAACCCTTCTTTTAATGTTGGAGTACTACTTGCTGTCGTATGCGAAATGGCCTAACTTTTCGTAACTAAAATTCATTTTAGTACTAATTTTCCTGGTGGTAAATACAAGACATATTTGTCTTTGATAAACTTAAGTCTTCTCAGAATTTTATATCCAGGATTTACATTCCAACGGGATATATTTTGTAAGCTTTCAAAGAAAGTGTTTTTATTCTGGGTATTTTAACAGGAAAAATTAGACGATTTATCTGAAAATTATGGATACGATTATCTAATTCGTATACTTTTACCTTTTCCTCGAGCTTATCTTGATTCTCTTTAATGGGTACGTTAATCTAGTATTTTGATCCATAACATCGATTTTTTTGGCTTAAAGCACATTTCATTATATTAAAATCTTTAATGGAAGAACATTGAAAAAATCTATCCTTTCCAACTCTCTGTAGTGTTGAAGCCGATTTGAAAATTAGACGAAATTAGATGAAAATAGAAAAATTAGAATTTGTTAGACGTAGAGCTAAACACATATTTACGTACTGTGCCAAGAATGATAGAATTAGAGATTAGGCCAACTTTTTACTGTTACTTTTTTGGTCTCGGCTGTGGCAGATGTGACGTCATAAATAACAGGAAAATGCGAGCAAAACAATAAAAAAAAAACAATCGAAATGGCCTGTTGTGTTTATATAAAATTATAAGTAAACAAGCAACCGCACATTTTATACTCTCATAATGTGCAAGGATCGGAGGCGGGGAAATGCTTTCAGGTGCTGGCATAACTTTATATTAAAAAATGTTGCTGAAGAATTCAACATTCATTATTCGACGAAATTGTCAATGACTTGCAATTATCTTATCTATCTATCTATTGGTATCTTATTAACTTATATTACAGGTCATACACTCATGTACTTTCATTGTTATATTTTGCTTCGTGTCCGAGATATTTATATTAAAATCTACCAAATTAACTCAAAAGTGATATATGCGATATAAACTCAACCAAAGTAGTCTAATAAATATGATACATGAGGAAAATGTCAACCAGAGAAAAAGAAATCATTATATTAGGAATAAGCGGCTTAGACCATGGTCTAGAGCGATTTCGTTCATATTTAGCGCGAAATCACATTGTCTTTCAGAAAACATATCCACTTAATTTCATTAAAATATCACACATATTGACCAACAATAACGGTTTAAAGTCAGATGGAAAGTTTGGAATTCTTATATTGGGCATTTTTGGGATAGAGGAAGATCTGCACTGATCACATAAACTCTTTTCATTATTCAAGTATATTAGGAAACATGTTCTCATGCAATTTTGTGAAGGTAACTCACAGACTGACCGACATATTCGGCATAAAGTCTGCTAGAATAGCGAAAATCATTATATGTAGTATATGGGAAGTGAGATAATTCACTTAATTTTGCTAAAATATCTTACATAATGACCGAAATATGTGGTATGAAGTCTATCCAGAGGTTGAAAGTCCTTATATTAGGTACATGGGGGCTAGGGGAAGTGCGTACCCGATTTTATCCATTTTAAGCACATGGACACACTGTTATCAGAAAGGGACGCTCTCTAACTTTCAAAGAGATAACTCATATATTGACCGTTATGTATGGTATAAAGTCTGCAGGAAGGTTGAAAATCATTATATTGGGTATATGGGGGCTTAGGGAAGTATTTACCCGATTTCTCCCATTTTTGATACCAGACCACATTATTATCATACACAGATACTCCTCCAATTTCATTATGATATTTTACAGATTTCCCGATATTTTCGGTTAAAGGATGTTAGATGGGGGCACTGATGTCCGTATATTGGGTATCTGCTGGCTTGAAAAGTTATAATCTGATTTCAACTATTTTTACGCATGAGATGAGTCTTGAACGTACTATTCGTGAAAAGATTTATTCCAATATCTTAATTGATGCTCGTTTTAGGTACTTTAAAGTGAAATTATCAGATGAAACTTGGTTATATGAGAAGTAGGCGTGGTTTTTCTCCGACTTCGCCCATTTTCACAAAGTTACATAAGAATGCAAATATAATGTCAGATACCAAATTTTGTTGAAATCGGTTAAGGCGTTCTTAGATATGGGATTTCTCCTAAAAGTAGGCGGTGCCACGCCCACCACCAAAACCTTACATGGATTCCTATGCAAGCCTTCCGTATCATATTCGTTGCAAGATTTAATGTTTCTGACGTGTTCCTTCAGCGAGTTAACGCACTTTTAGTAGTTTTCAACATAACTTCTGTGTGGGAGGTGGGCGTGGTTATTATTCGATTTCACTAATTTTCACAGTATATGAGGAGATGCTGAAAAAACTCACTCGGAGCAAGTTTGGTTGATATAGCTTTAACGGTTTTCGAGATATATATATTAAACCCGTTGGGGACTGTACTCACTTTTAGAAAAATTTTTGCCCACAGATGCCCCACTCTACTAGGATCTTATATACCAAATAACACGTTTATATCTAAATTTTCTGCTTAGTTATTGCACTATCTGTTTTCGATTAATTGCATTTTGTTGGCATGGCAGTTGTCCAATTTCACCCATCTGCAATACCAACCGTCTTACGGCGACAAAGAACGTGTGTATCAAGTTTCATCAAAATATTTAAATTTTTACTCAAGTTATCGCTTGCACGGATGGACGGACGGAGAGACAGTCACTCGGATTTCAACTCGTCTTTCCATGCTGATCATTTATATATACATATATGTCTATATCCAACTCGACTAGTTCTAGGTGTTACAAACAACCTTTAGGTGAACAAAACTAATATACTCTGCAGCAACATGTTGCGAGAGTAGAAAAATATATTGACTTTCAAAATGAAGTGTATGGGTTGTAATTACGATAATGCAACTAAATCATTGAAGAAGATTTTTTTTTCGGTTTTCCTTACGTTGTATAAGTTGTCAAAAAGAAAAATAGGTATCTTTTTTGTAGGCAGAATGAAAATTTTAATCAATTGTTCTTTTATTTCCGACTTATAAACGACTTACGACTTTATAAACCTGATGCAATTTAAAAATGGTAAGTATTTATTTGAATTAATAAAATGAATTATAATTACTGAATTTTTCTTAATATATTAGGTTTTGCAAGTAGACTTCAGCTAATATTAATGTAAGAATAAGAATTAGGAATATATTTATTAAAATATAAGAAACTATTGCTGGAGTCATCGTAATTACATCACATCGCTTAATCATTTACTTTATTGGCAATTATGTGGACAACAGATAAATATATTTATTTAAAATTGACTTAAATATTTTCCTGAAATATTTTCCAACAACCAAACTAATAAACTAAGTTTTTACGAGTTTCCAAAAGTGCTTAACTTTTTGTTTACAACTTACAGACAAATTGACATTTTTTTCATGCTGTTTCTTCTCATTCTATAATATAAAACGTCATCGTTAGTGGGGCGGGGCAATCTTGTCTCTATCACTCTTGGTATTTTACTAAAAAGCCTTATGTAGAATAATATACCATTTTTTATTTTGTTTCAGAACGGACAAACTTTTAGAATCAGCGTCGCCCATCGCTGGTTTTTTGAAATCGGTGATTCTGAAGATTGACCCTGTAGCTGCCATTTTGCATCGAATGTTAATATATGTATATTATTTTATTAACTCAAATACGTACTTAATAAAGCCTGATATAGAGAAATTCGATTCCTTTTTTTTACTCCCAGAATAAATTGTCAAAGCTAGGTCTAGGTTTGCTAGGTTTGAGGAGTCTAGACTGGCCTAACACCTTAAACAAGTATGCCGGTATATCGATCGATCCTCTTAACATTTAATAACGGTAGCATCGTAATTTATTATGCATTTATAATATAATTTTTGCATTTTCAAACAAAAATGTCGTTGAACGGGAGATAGTGTGTTTAAAGTTAAGTCTTTCTTCGTAACATGCATGTTGCCCCCCTTTTGTAGAAATAGTTAAAGTGGTTTATGATATATGTGTTTATGGCGTTCTGCAATATTTAGCGAACTTATCGAATACGAACTTTAAGCTTCTTAGTTACCAGTTAACTGAATTACAGCGCTTTTTTGTGTTTTGAATAATAACTATTTGTGGGCGCACACGTCAAAGAAATCGTTCCATCCATAAATACCTTATATGTTATTGTTATATACTTTGTAACAAATAAATAAACATATTTTAAATTTTGATGGTGTTTTACGACTTGAAGTTGTTTGTTGACATTGGTGTGAAAAGAAAGGTAATACAAGTGAGTAAAATCTAAAAATGTAAGAATATGTTACAATAATCATATTTTCTTTGAAATATGTGTTTTTAACTTTATATCAACACTATTTCTTTCTTACTGAGCTGTACGAAATATGATCAACTTCGAGAGTTGTTTATTGCGTTGACACTCGTTAGCGTTATCAAACTCAACTCTTGACACTTCAAGTTAGCGATGACAGAAAAATATTTCCGATTGAGCACTTATACTCAGCTGCTTTGACAACACTCTGTATTTATTACAGCATTAATACATACACTATTGCTACAAACAAAGGTAATCTTAATTACAAGTATCCATATATATATATACATATATGGTATACATAAAAAGGGGAATCACATGGCGAATCGCCACGTCTTATAGCAAATTTGATTGTTAAGCGAAACATCACACATCGATATTTTTATTGAATCGCTGCTATTGCAACACGTACAGTTGTGAAATAAAGTGTAGAAAAAGTTGAACTTTACTTTCAAGTAATCGGCATTATCAATTTGATCCATCGAAGTAATTTAAATTAATTATGTCTGGACCAAATCCGTTGGGAGCGATTGCTGTTGGCGTAGGGGCTGGGTTACTATATCACTTTCTGTCCCAGAATTCCGAGAATAAAATCGAATTGATTGAGAACATCCAACAATGTGTTGAAGCCGTTAAGATTTTACGGAAGTGAGTATAAATTTCTTTTCATTACAAATTATTAGATATTATATGTATGTATTGCAATATATTAACATTAAACATTTTCTGCAACTGTGTTGCTAGTATGCTTAATATGGGTGTTAGTGCACTAATATATCTATTACTCGAAAATGTTGCATCGCCTATATATACATATATACATATGTATGTATATACATAATTTGGTTGGTTAATTTACAATTAATGTACAGTTACTTATGCTTGATTTTATGCAACAACAAATTTTTCCATATTTGAGCGCTGCTGTATTGTCAAAAAATTTACAAGTGAAAGCAACAATACAGTTATCTAGTTAGAATCAGTACAAGAGTGCTGCAGGGATGCCGCATTAAAATGGTATAGCTGCTATCTACTATACTATCTACTATCTAAGTCAGTATATACACAGCAAGCCAACTATCGGTTAAATCATACCAGAGAATCCTATCAAAGATTCCTCTTAAAGTTTCTATAGGTTTTCTTTTTAGGGTAAGGCAAGTTGGGATTTATGAAAACTTAATTATTATTCTTTTTGTTTTTGCTTAAATAATACTTTAGGGCCCTAAAAACATTATTAAGGGCGTTCAGTTCAGTCAGCTCAGCACTTAAAACTTGAAGACGCTGCTCTCGAAAGTGCATTTTTCAAATCGGACGACGATCGTATCCGCAGACTATTGTACGTATTCACTTGAAATTTTAACTGTAGTGTCATAGTAACATAATCTGGTAACCTATGTACGACTTTTTGTTGTTATCGTTACTTTTTTATAAAAAATTTCCTGCTAATTTTTTCAGTAAGAAATTGTATACCTTTTTACAAGTTCGCCATTTTGGGAAAAATTATGCATTTTACTAGCAAGACTTATTTAGATTAAGATCCGGTTTTTTATTTTGTTTCAGTCACGGTTCCTAGAATCACCGCTGTCCGTAAAGGGCCAGTTGAAAAAGGTGTTTCGAAGAATAAATTGTCAAAGTTAGGTCCCCCTTTCCTTTCCTTAAGGATAAATAATTTTACAATGTGTATGTATTAGTTTCCATGAAATTACTTTCGTTTTATTGGAGTTTCTGGTAGTCTCGTCTTGTTACGAAGTTTGGCGAATCGCCGATACTTCGTTTAAAGTATCACTTCCATACTACTTCCATACTTACTTCCATAATAAAATTACAGGCAACAGGGATTAATTTCATAATGACCACAGTTTATTTTAGCCCTTACAAAGGAATTTTATAAACGTTTTCTGGTGTACGGGTCTCTGAACTCAGAACTATTTCTTCTGATAAAAGCTAGATACAAAAGCCTTAAGAGTACTTAAAGTGTTTGGTGAAAATCAGTCAATCAAAAGTTATACCAAGGTCCCGGAACTTATCAAATCTAAAACAGCTTTTTATATATAATATAAGTAAATATGTCTTTGTTTATTTCTACCTCCAGGCATTGCGCTGAAGTGCCGGTACTTGGCTTTGACTGTGAATGGGTGGATCCACCGAATGTGTCGTTATTACAGTTATGCAGTCACAAGGGATATTGCGCTGTTATAAGACTGTGTAAATTCCAAACACTACCCTGGTCTTTGAGGGATCTATTAAGTGATGGAAAGGTGGTTAAAGTTGGTGTTGGCACCACTATTGATTCCCAATATTTGAAGACTTGTGATCTACCGACAAATTCTTCATTGGATTTACGCTTTGTGGCCAAATTGACCGGCGAAAAGGCCCAAAATTTGGCCGATATGTATAAGGCTATTGTGGGTGGCACTTTGAAAAAAGATTTACAGTTAAGCTGTTCCAATTGGGAGACGTATGCGTTAACGCCTCAGCAAGTTCAATATGCTGCTGATGATGCTATAGCAGGCATACAGATCTATATGGTATTAGCTAAAAGGGTATCAGATGTAAAAATTTTCAAAAAATATTATGATATAGATTACGTACCTTATCGGCACGACAATTTGGAAAGTGTTGCATCAACTGAATGTCGGCTCCAATGAATATATTATGTATAAAAATATTGTTTGTAAATACATAAATATATTATATTATTTTTTTCTTATTAATATTTAGTATGTCCAATTGCTTACGGGCGGGTCACCAGATTTTGTGTTTGCAATGAGAGTAATCCGCAGTGACACAAATATACACTTGTTCGAGTCGGAATTTTTAAATTTTCACGTACCTTTCCTGCTGCGACTTGTCTTCTTTGTACCGAATCACAAGGAAACCTTTATATTCAGTATCTAGTGACTAGGTAAAGATTTGTAATAGCCTAATCCAATTTTGGAAGAAAGTTTCCAATAGCAGGAGGGTACTATACAGTTATTTTTGTTATTATTCACACCTCATAGTGCGTAAGTTCGCGGCTTGCAATAACATTTTCAGCAACTGGTTAAATCGCAGAACGTGCAACTTACGGATTAAAAAGAAAAAATCCGTTTCGTTCCGTAAAATCTGAATTTGAGTTCAAAACCCATCGGTGGACCACACATCCTGCCAGGTTCATCCGCAGGATAGCTCCGAATCAGTACTAGTCGCAGGATCCCTAGTAAGAATCGGTAGAGACTAAAAAGGATGACATACGGACGGTCAGCGAGAGTGGCCACATCGACTACCTTAATGTAAGTTAATGAATAAGAAAATTGCTAAAGAATTCAAACAAAAAACCAATTTATTAATTGTTGAATAATTGAAACTATTATTATTACCTGAAAAATTCAAGACGATAATTGATATAAAAATTCTGAAGTATAAGAAACAACCGATAATATAATTAGAATCGGGTAGATTATATTACATAATTAATTACTTTTAAACCATATGTGAGCTAATACTATTTTACTATTTACAACAAACTCCCATTGTGATATAAACTCCATAATTTTTAATTTTTAATAATTACACGTTCTCTGAACCGTCATTGAATTAATAATTCCGTGTTTGCCCTGTTGGCCACTCAAAATGACTTAATCAGGTCTTCAATACTTAGTGCAGAATCCATAAGGAAACGCCAGGAAGAACAAGCACGAAACATAAATATGGTCGAAAACGTCGACCGAGCTGCTCTTGCAGCTACTATTAGTGAAATTATAACACAACAATTGCCAATGTTATTAAGGCGACAGAATTCACCGGAAGAATTTGCCAATGTAGCCGATCAGGTGATTGCACCAGGACATGCTAGGAATTTAGGTGACCTAGATAGGGTACCAGATATAGGAAACACAATACGCGAATTTTCAGGAGACCCATCAAGTCAGGAAGTCAGTTCCTGGAAAAAGGCAGTAGATCGTGTATTAGAAGCGTATACTGCTTATCAAGGTATACCAAAGTACTATGGCATTTTACATACCATACGTAATAAAGTAATAGGATATGTCGACATGGCATTGGAATCGTACAGTACTCCACTTAATTGGTCAGCAATTTTCAAGTGGCTGACACTTCATTACGCGGACAAACGCGGCATTAATACTCTTGAATACCAAATGACTATGTTTGTTCAAGCCTCTAATCAATCAGTGGAAAAATTCCACCAGGCAGTTTATAAACATTTATCCCTCATTTAAAATAAAATTGGTTGTAGGGTGGTATAGAGACAAAGCTCTAGACACTTTTGCGCGCGGGTTGCGAGGTGACCTGCCCCGTCTATTACGAATCAAAGAACCGGTAGATTTACCTTCAGCACTACATTTGTGTTTGAAATTGGAGAATCGAACTTTTCGTGCAAACCACGCCGTAAACAAAGGTCAATCAGGCAACTTCACGAACCAGAATTAAAAACCTATACCTGATGCACGCAATATTCTATTTATAAATAGGCAGCAACCTCCAGTCCCACCAAGACTTTATCAATACCAACAATACGGACAACACTCACTAATCGCAGAACCACGGGAAAACATTAACAATTTCTGTTTCCAGCCTATTGCCGCTCCTAGACAACTGTTTCCTAATAGGCAATTCCAGGCTCAGCAAATTGCACCACCTAGGCCTATGGCCCAAAAACCACTGCTCCATCCAGAACCAATGGACATGGACCCTAGTGTACAAACGAAAATGGTAAATTACATGAACCGACCTCGGTTCGAAGTTGGCAAAAGACCACCGGGTCCAATGATAGACATAAGCGTCAAAGAAACTTTAAAATACACACTTCTAATAAAGACGCTACAACTACGCAATACGAACAGTCAGTCACAGGGACAGGGGACAAGGGACAATTTAGGCACAGCCTAAAAATATGTAGCCCATATTGTAAATATTATTAATTATTTACTCGGTACACAAACATATTTTTCATTAACTAATTTTTATTCTTATTCACCATTTTCTAAAATATTTCTATTTCACTACACATATTTGCATATTAAATACAAGAAATAAATAATAAAATAAAAATTTCCGAACATATTGTGAATATTCATTTTAAACTGAGCGCAATTGCAACCATCAAAAGAAAAATAATTTAGAGCAGCTAATATTTGCGGCTTCTCTATTTATGAACATTCTCTGCCGAAAGGTTACGAATTTTATTGTTGTCTTTTAACGCCGTTTGCTTTTTCAGAACAGTGCACGTCTCACGGAGTTAAGGTCACATTATTTAAAATAAATTATCGGTTTCCATTAGGGTGCTTGAATGTTGCTTAAAATAAACTAATCTAGCGGGATAATAAATTCGAAATAACGTAACGCGGATTAGCGTATGTTTATTCGACAGATGAGTAGAAAATACTTTATTTTTACAACAACCAGAGAAAAGGAAATCATTATATTGGGAATAAGCGGCTTAGACCATGGTCTAGAGCGATTTCGTTCATATTTAGCGCGAAATCACATGGTCTTTCAGAAAACATATCCACTTAATTTCATTAAAATATCACACATATTGACCAACATAAACGGTTTAAAGTCAGATGGAAGGTTTGGAATTCTTATATTGGGCATTTTTGGGATAGAGGAAGATCTGCACTGATCACATTAACTCTTTTCATTATTCAAGTATATTAGAGAACATGTTTTCATGCAATTTTGTGAAGGTAACTCACACACTGACCGACATATTCGGCATAAAGTCTGCTAGAATAGCGAAAATCATTATATGTAGTATATGGGATGTGGGATAATTCGTTGACCGATTTCACACATTTTCGACAGTAAACTATAGTATATCCGATATTACACGTTCACTTAATTTTGCTGAAATATCTTACATATTGACCGAAATATGTGGTATAAAGTCTACCCAGAGGTTGAAAGCCCTTATATTAGGTACATGGGGGCTAGGGGAAGTGCGTACCCGATTTTATCCATTTTAAGCACATGGACACACTGTTATCAGAAAGGGACGCTCTCTAACTTTCAAAGAGATAACTCATATATTGACCGTTATGTATGGTATAAAGTCTGCAGGAAGGTTGAAAATCATTATATTGGGTATATGGGGGCTTAGGGAAGTATTTACCCGATTTTTCCCATTTTTGATACCAGACCACATTATTATCATACAAAGATACTCCTCCAATTTCATTACGATATTTTACATATTTTCCGATATTTTCGGTTAAAAGATGTTAGATGGGGGCACTGATGTCCGTATATTGGGTATCTGCTGGCTTGAAAAGTTATAATCTAATTTCAACTATTTTTACGCATGAGATGAGTCTTGAACGTACTATTCGTGAAAAGATTTATTCCAATATCTTAATTGATGCTCGTTTTAGGTACTTTAAAGTGAAATTATCAGATGAAACTTGGTTATATGAGAAGTAGGCGTGGTTTTTCTCCGACTTCGCCCATTTTCACAAAGTTACATAAGAATGCAAATATAATGTCAGATACCAAATTTTGTTGAAATCGGTTAAGGCGTTCTTAGATATGGGATTTCTCCTAAAAGTAGGCGGTGCCACGCCCACCACCAAAACCTTACATGGATTCCTATGCAAGCCTTCCGTATTATATTCGTTGCAAGATTTAATGTTTCTGACGGGTTCCTTCAGCGAGTTAACGCACTTTTAGTAGTTTTCAACATAACTTCTGTGTGGGAGGTGGGCTGATTTTCACAGTATATGAGGAGATGCTGAAAACACTCACTCGGAGCAAGTTTGGTTGATATAGCTTTAACGGTTTTCGAGATATATATATTAAACCCGTTGGGGACTGTACTCACTTTTAGAAAAATTTTTGCCCACAGATGCCCCACTCTACTAGGATCTTATATACCAAATAACACGTTTATATCTAAATTTTCTGCTTAGTTATTGCACTATCTGTTTTCGATTAATTGCATTTTGTTGGCATGGCAGTTGTCCAATTTCACCCATCTGCAATACCAACCGTCTTACGGCGACAAAGAACATGTGTACCAATTTTCATCAAAATATTTAAATTTTTACTCAAGTTATCGCTTGCACGGATGGACGGATGGACAGACAGTCACTCGGATTTCAACTCGTCATTTCATGCTGATCATTTATATATACATATATGTCTATATCCAACTCGACTAGTTCTAGGTGTTACAAACAACCTTTAGGTGAACAAAACTAATATACTCTGCAGCAACATGTTGCGAGAGTATAAAAATATATTGACTTTCAAAATGAAGTGTATGGGTTGTAATTACGATAATGCAAGTAAATCATTGAAGAAGATTTTTTTTTCGGTTTTCCTTACGTTGTATAAGTTGTCAAAAAGAAAAATAGGTATCTTTTTTGTAGGCAGAATGAAAAATTTAATCAATTGTTCTTTTATTTCCGACTTATAAACGACTTGCGACTTTATAAACCTGATGCAATTTAAAAATGGTAAGTATTTATTTGAAGTAATAAAATGAATTATAATTACTGAATTTTTCTTAATATATTAGGTTTTGCAAGTACACTTCAGCTATTATTAATGCAAGAATAAGAATTAGGAATATATTTATTAAAATATAAGAAACTATTGCTGGAATCATCGTAATTACATCACATCGCTTAATCATTTACTTTATTGGCAATTATGTGGACAGCAGATAAATATATTTATTTAAAATTGACTTAAATATTTTCCTGAAATATTTTCCAACAACCAAACTAATAAACTAAGTTTTTACGAGTTTCCAAAAGTGTTTAAATTTTTGTTTACAATTTACAGACAAATTGACATTTTTTTCATGCTGTTTCTTCTCATTCTATAATATATAACGTCATCGTTAGTGGGGTGGCGCAATCTTGTCTCTATCACTCTTGGTACTTCACTAACAAGCCTTATATAGAATAATATACCATTTTTTATTTTGTTTCAGAACGGACAAACTTTTAGAATCAGCGTCGCCCATCGAGGGTTTTTTGAAAACGGTGATTCTGAAGATTGACCCTGTAGCTGCCATTTTGCATCAAATGTTAATATATGTATATTATTTTATTAACTCAAATACGTACTTAATAAAGCCTGATAGAGAGAAATTCGATTCCTTTTTTTTACTCCCAGAATAAATTGTCAAAGCTAGGTCTAGGTTTGCTAGGTTTGAGGAGTCTAGACTGGCCTAACACCTTAAACAAGTATGCCGGTATATCGATCTACTGTCCTCTCAACATTTAATAACGGTAGCATCGTAATTTATTATGCATTTATAGTATAATTTTTGCATTTTCAAACAAAAATGTCGTTGAATGGGAGATAGTGTGTTTAAAGTTAAGTCTTTCTTCGTAACATGCATGTTGCCCCCTTTTGTAGAAATAGTTAAAGTGGTTTATGATGTATGTGTTTATGGCGTTCTGCAATATTTAGCGAACTTAGCGTATACGAACTTTAAGCTTCTTAGTTTAACTGGTAACTGAATTACAGCGCTTTTTTGTGTTTTGAATAATAACTATTTGTGGGCGCATACGTCAAAGAAATCGTTCTATCCATAAATACTTTATATGTTATTGTTATATACTTTGTAACAAATAAATAAACATATTTTAAATTTTGATGGTGTTTTACGACTTGAAGTTGTTTGTTGACATTGGTGTGAAAAGAAAGGTAATACAAGTGAGTAAAATCTAAAAATGTAAGAATATGTTACAATAATCATATTTTCTTTGAAATATGTGTTTTTAACTTTATATCAACACTATTTCTTTCTTACTGAGCTGTACGAAATATGATCAACTTCGAGAATTGTTTATTGCGTTGACACTCGTTAGCGTTATCAAAATCAACTCTTGACACTTCAAGTTAGGTATGACAGAAAAATATTTCCGATTGAGCACTTATACTCAGCTGCGTTGGCAATCTTAATTACAAGTATCCTTATATACATACATATATGGTATATATAAAAAGGGGAATCACATGGCGAATCGCCACGTCTTATAGCAAATTTGATTGTTAAGCGAAACATCACACATCGATATTTTTATTGAATCGCTGCTATTGCAACACGTACGGTTGTGAAATAAAGTGTAGAAAAAGTTGAACTTTACTTTCAAGTAATCGGCATTATCAATTTGATCCATCGAAGTAATTTAAATTAATTATGTCTGGACCAAATCCGTTGGGAGCGATTGCTGTTGGCGTAGGCGCTGGGTTACTAAATCACTTTCTGTCCCCGAATTCCGAGAATAAAATCGAATTGATTGAGAACATCCAACAATGTGTTGAAGCCGTTAAGATTTTACGGCTGAGAGAAGTGACGGAAGTGAGTATAAATTTCTTTTCATTACAAATTATTAGATATTATATGTATGTATTGCAATATATTAACATTAAACATTTTCTGCAACTGTGTTGCTAGTATGCTTAATATGGGTGTTAGTGCACTAATATATCTATTACTCGAAAATGTTGCATCGCCTATATATACATATATACATATGTATGTATATACATAATTTGGTTGGTTAATTTACAATTAATGTACAGTTACTTATGCTTGATTTTATGCAACAACAAATTTTTCCATATTTGAGCGCTGCTGTATTGTCAAAAAATTTACAAGTGAAAGCAACAATACAGTTATCTAGTTAGAATCAGTACAAGAGTGCTGCAGGGATGCCGCATTAAAATGGTATAGCTGCTATCTACTATACTATCTACTATCTAAGTCAGTATATACACAGCAAGCCAACTATCGGTTAAATCATACCAGAGAATCCTATCAAAGATTCCTCTTAAAGTTTCTATAGGTTTTCTTTTTAGGGTAAGGCAAGTTGGGATTTATGAAAACTTAATTATTATTCTTTTTGTTTTTGCTTAAATAATACTTTAGGGCCCTAAAAACATTATTAAGGGCGTTCAGTTCAGTCAGCTCAGCACTTAAAACTTGAAGACGCTGCTCTCGAAAGTGCATTTTTCAAATCGGACGACGATCGTATCCGCAGACTATTGTACGTATTCACTTGAAATTTTAACTGTAGTGTCATAGTAACATAATCTGGTAACCTATGTACGACTTTTTGTTGTTATCGTTACTTTTTTATAAAAAATTTCCTGCTAATTTTTTCAGTAAGAAATTGTATACCTTTTTACAAGTTCGCCATTTTGGGAAAAATTATGCATTTTACTAGCAAGACTTATTTAGATTAAGATCCGGTTTTTTATTTTGTTTCAGTCACGGTTCCTAGAATCACCGCTGTCCGTAAAGGGCCAGTTGAAAAAGGTGTTTCGAAGAATAAATTGTCAAAGTTAGGTCCCCCTTTCCTTTCCTTAAGGATAAATAATTTTACAATGTGTATGTATTAGTTTCCATGAAATTACTTTCGTTTTATTGGAGTTTCTGGTAGTCTCGTCTTGTTACGAAGTTTGGCGAATCGCCGATACTTCGTTTAAAGTATCACTTCCATACTACTTCCATACTTACTTCCATAATAAAATTACAGGCAACAGGGATTAATTTCATAATGACCACAGTTTATTTTAGCCCTTACAAAGGAATTTTATAAACGTTTTCTGGTGTACGGGTCTCTGAACTCAGAACTATTTCTTCTGATAAAAGCTAGATACAAAAGCCTTAAGAGTACTTAAAGTGTTTGGTGAAAATCAGTCAATCAAAAGTTATACCAAGGTCCCGGAACTTATCAAATCTAAAACAGCTTTTTATATATAATATAAGTAAATATGTCTTTGTTTATTTCTACCTCCAGGCATTGCGCTGAAGTGCCGGTACTTGGCTTTGACTGTGAATGGGTGGATCCACCGAATGTGTCGTTATTACAGTTATGCAGTCACAAGGGATATTGCGCTGTTATAAGACTGTGTAAATTCCAAACACTACCCTGGTCTTTGAGGGATCTATTAAGTGATGGAAAGGTGGTTAAAGTTGGTGTTGGCACCACTATTGATTCCCAATATTTGAAGACTTGTGATCTACCGACAAATTCTTCATTGGATTTACGCTTTGTGGCCAAATTGACCGGCGAAAAGGCGCAAAATTTGGCCGATATGTATAAGGCTATTGTGGGTGGCACTTTGAAAAAAGATTTACAGTTAAGCTGTTCCAATTGGGAGACGTATGCGTTAACGCCTCAGCAAGTTCAATATGCTGCTGATGATGCTATAGTAGGCATACAGATCTATATGGTATTAGCTAAAAGGGTATCAGATGTAAAAATTTTCAAAAAATATTATGATATAGATTACGTACCTTATCGGCACGACAATTTGGAAAGTGTTGCATCAACTGAATGTCGGCTCCAATGAATATATTATGTATAAAAATATTGTTTGTAAATACATAAATATATTATATTATTTTTTTCTTATTAATATTTAGTATGTCCAATTGCTTACGGGCGGGTCACCAGATTTTGTGTTTGCAATGAGAGTAATCCGCAGTGACACAAATATACACTTGTTCGAGTCGGAATTTTTAAATTTTCACGTACCTTTCCTGCTGCGACTTGTCTTCTTTGTACCGAATCACAAGGAAACCTTTATATTCAGTATCTAGTGACTAGGTAAAGATTTGGAATAGCCTAATCCAATTTTGGAAGAAAGTTTCCAATAGCAGGAGGGTACTATACAGTTATTTTTGTTATTATTCACACCTCATAGTGCGTAAGTTCGCGGCTTGCAATAACATTTTCAGCAACTGGTTAAATCGCAGAACGTGCAACTTACGGATTAAAAAGAAAAAATCCGTTTCGTTCCGTAAAATCTGAATTTGAGTTCAAAACCCATCGGTGGACCACACATCCTGCCAGGTTCATCCGCAGGATAGCTCCGAATCAGTACTAGTCGCAGGATCCCTAGTAAGAATCGGTAGAGACTAAAAAGGATGACATACGGACGGTCAGCGAGAGTGGCCACATCGACTACCTTAATGTAAGTTAATGAATAAGAAAATTGCTAAAGAATTCAAACAAAAAACCAATTTATTAATTGTTGAATAATTGAAACTATTATTATTACCTGAAAAATTCAAGACGATAATTGATATAAAAATTCTGAGGTATAAGAAACAACCAATAATATAATTAGAATCGGGTAGATTATATTACATAATTAATTACTTTTAAACCATATGTGAGCTAATACTATTTTACTATTTACAACAAACTCCCATTGTGATATAAACTCCATAATTTTTAATTTTTAATAATTACACGTTCTCTGAACCGTCATTGAATTAATAATTCCGTGTTTGCCCTGTTGGCCACTCAAAATGACTTAATCAGGTCTTCAATACTTAGTGCAGAATCCATAAGGAAACGCCAGGAAGAACAAGCACGAAACATAAATATGGTCGAAAACGTCGACCGAGCTGCTCTTGCAGCTACTATTAGTGAAATTATAACACAACAATTGCCAATGTTATTAAGGCGACAGAATTCACCGGAAGAATTTGCCAATGTAGCCGATCAGGTGATTGCACCAGGACATGCTAGGAATTTAGGTGACCTAGATAGGGTACCAGATATAGGAAACACAATACGCGAATTTTCAGGAGACCCATCAAGTCAGGAAGTCAGTTCCTGGAAAAAGGCAGTAGATCGTGTATTAGAAGCGTATACTGCTTATCAAGGTATACCAAAGTACTATGGCATCTTACATATCATACGTAATAAAGTAATAGGATATGCCGACATGGCATTGGAATCTTACAGTACTCCACTTAATTGGTCAGCAATTTTCAAGTGGCTGACACTTCATTACGCGGACAAACGTGGCATTAATACTCTTGAATACCAAATGACTATGTTTGTTCAAGCCTCTAATCAATCAGTGGAAAAATTCCACCAGGCAGTTTATAAACATTTATCCCTCATTTAAAATAAAATTGGTTGTAGGGTGGTATAGAGACAAAGCTCTAGACACTTTTGCGCGAGGGTTGCGAGGTGACCTGCCGCGTCTATCGTAATAGATTCCAAACTCCAAACCTATACCTGATGCACGCAATATTCTATTTATAAATAGGCAGCAACCTCCAGTCCCACAAAGACTTTATCAATACCAACAATACGGACAACACTCACTAATCGCAGAACCACGGGAAAACATTAACAATTTCTGTTTCCAGCCTATTGCCGCTCCTAGACAACTGTTTCCTAATAGGCAATTCCAGGCTCAGCAAATTGCACCACCTAGGCCTATGGCCCAAAAACCACTGCTCCATCCAGAACCAATGGACATGGACCCTAGTGTACAAACGAAAATGGTAAATTACATGAACCGACCTCGGTTCGAAGTTGGCAAAAGACCACCGGGTCCAATGATAGACATAAGCGTCAAAGAAACTTTAAAATACACACTTCTAATAAAGACGCTACAACTACGCAATACGAACAGGCAGTCACAGAGACAGGGGACAAGGGACAATTTAGGCACAGCCTAAAAATATGTAGCCCATATTGTAAATATTAATAATTATTTACTCGGTACACAAACATATTTTTCATTAACTAATTTTTATTCTTATTCACCATTTTCTAAAATATTTCTATTTCACTACACATATTTGGATATTAAATACAAGAAATAAATAATAAAATAAAAATTTCCGAACATATTGTGAATATTCATTTTAAACTGAGCGCAATTGCAACCATCAAAAGAAAAATAATTTAGAGCAGCTAACATTTGCGGCTTCTCTATTTATGAACATTCTCTGCCGAAAGGTTACGAATTTTATTGTTGTCTTTTAACGCCGTTTGATTTTTCAGAACAGTGCACGTCTCACGGAGTTAAGGTTACATTATTTAAAATAAATTATCGGTTTCCATTACGGTGCTTGAATGTTGCTTAAAATAAACTAATCTAGCGGGATAATAAATTCGAAATAACGTAATGCGGATTAGCGTATGTTTATTCGACAGATGAGTAGAAAATACTTTATTTTTACAACAACCAGAGAAAAGGAAATCATTATATTGGGAATAAGCGGCTTAGACCATGGTCTAGAGCGATTTCGTTCATATTTAGCGCGAAATCACATGGTCTTTCAGAAAACATATCCACTTAATTTCATTAAAATATCACACATATTGACCAACATAAACGGTTTAAAGTCAGATGGAAGGTTTGGAATTCTTATATTGGGCATTTTTGGGATAGAGGAAGATCTGCACTGATCACATTAACTCTTTTCATTATTCAAGTATATTAGAGAACATGTTTTCATGCAATTTTGTGAAGGTAACCCACACACTGACCGACATATTCGGCATAAAGTCTGCTAAAATAGCGAAAATCATTATATGTAGTATATGGGAAATGAGATAATTCACTTAATTTTGCTAAAATATCTTGCATAATGACCGAAATATGTGGTATAAAGTCTATCCAGAGGTTGAAAGTCCTTATATTAGGTACATGGGGGCTAGGGGAAGTGCGTACCCGATTTTATCCATTTTAAGCACATGGACACACTGTTATCAGAAAGGGACGCTCTCTAACTTTCAAAGAGATAACTCATATATTGACCGTTATGTATGGTATAAAGTCTGCAGGAAGGTTGAAAATCATTATATTGGGTATATGGGGGCTTAGGGAAGTATTTACCCGATTTTTCCCGTTTTTGATACCGTATCATATTCGTTGCAAGATTTAATGCTTCTGACGTCTTCCTTCAGCGAGTTAACGGACTTTTAGTAGTTTTCAACATAACTTCTGTGTGGGAGGTGGGCGTGGTTATTATTCGATTTCACTAATTTTCACAGTATAGGAGGAGATGCTGAAAAAACTCACTCGGAGCAAGTTTGGTTGATATAGCTTTAGCGGTTTTCGAGATATATATATTAAACCCGTTGAGGACTGTACTCACTTTTAGAAAAATTTTTGCCCACAGATGCCCCACTCTACTAGGATCTTATATACCAAATAACACGTTTATATCTTAATTTTCTGCTTAGTTATTGCACTTTATCTGATTTCGATTAATTGCATTTTGTTGGCGTGGCAGTTGTCCAATTTCACCCATCTGCAATACCAACCGTCTTACGGCGACAAAGAACATGTGTACCAAGTTTCATCAAAATATTTAAATTTTTACTCAAGTTATCGCTTGCACGGATGGACGGATGGAGAGACAGTCACTCGGATTTCAACTCGTCATTTCATGCTGATCATTTATATATACATATATGTCTATATCTAACTCGACTAGTTCTAGGTGTTACAAACAACCTTTAGGTGAACAAAACTAATATACTCTGCAGCAACATGTTGCGAGAGTATAAAAATATATTGACTTTCAAAATGAAGTGTATGGGTTGTAATTACGATAATGCAAGTAAATCATTGAAGAAGATTTTTTTTTCGGTTTTCCTTACGTTGTATAAGTTGTCAAAAAGAAAAATAGGTATCTTTTTTGTAGGCAGAATGAAAAATTTAATCAATTGTTCTTTTATTTCCGACTTATAAACGACTTACGACTTTATAAACCTGATGCAATTTAAAAATGGTAAGTATTTATTTGAAGTAATAAAATGAATTATAATTACTGAATTTTTCTTAATATATTAGGTTTTGCAAGTAGACTTCAGCTATTATTAATGTAAGAATAAGAATTAGGAATATATTTATTAAAATATAAGAAACTATTGCTGGAATCATCGTAATTACATCACATCGCTTAATCATTTACTTTATTGGCAATTATGTGGACAGCAGATAAATATATTTATTTAAAATTGACTTAAATATTTTCCTGAAATATTTTCCAACAACCAAACTAATAAACTAAGTTTTTACGAGTTTCCAAAAGTGTTTAAATTTTTGTTTACAATTTACAGACAAATTGACATTTTTTTCATGCTGTTTCTTCTCATTCTATAATATATAACGTCATCGTTAGTGGGGTGGCGCAATCTTGTCTCTATCACTCTTGGTACTTCACTAACAAGCCTTATATAGAATAATATACCATTTTTTTATTTGTTTCAGAACGGACAAACTCTTAGAATCAGCGCCGCCCATCGCTGGTTTTTTGAAATCGGTGATTCTGAAGATTGACCCTGTAGCTGCCATTTTGCATCAAATGTTAATATATGTATATTATTTTATTAACTCAAATACGTACTTAATAAAGCCTGATAGAGAGAAATTCGATTCCTTTTTTTTACTCCCAGAATAAATTGTCAAAGCTAGGTCTAGGTTTGCTAGGTTTGAGGAGTCTAGACTGGCCTAACACCTTAAACAAGTATGCCGGTATATCGATCTACTGTCCTCTCAACATTTAATAACGGTAGCATCGTAATTTATTATGCATTTATAGTATAATTTTTGCATTTTCAAACAAAAATGTCGTTGAATGGGAGATAGTGTGTTTAAAGTTAAGTCTTTCTTCGTAACATGCATGTTGCCCCCTTTTGTAGAAATAGTTAAAGTGGTTTATGATGTATGTGTTTATGGCGTTCTGCAATATTTAGCGAACTTATCGAATACGAACTTTAAGCTTCTTAGTTTAACTGGTAACTGAATTACAGCGCTTTTTTGTGTTTTGAATAATAACTATTTGTGGGCGCATACGTCAAAGAAATCGTTCCATCCATAAATACTTTATATGTTATTGTTATATACTTTGTAACAAATAAATAAACATATTTTAAATTTTGATGGTGTTTTACGACTTGAAGTTGTTTGTTGACATTGGTGTGAAAAGAAAGGTAATACAAGTGAGTAAAATCTAAAAATGTAAGAATATGTTACAATAATCATATTTTCTTTGAAATATGTGTTTTTAACTTTATATCAACACTATTTCTTTCTTACTGAGCTGTACGAAATATGATCAATTTCGAGAGTTTTTTATTGCGTTGACATTCGTTAGCGTTATCAAACTCAACTCTTGACACTTCAAGTTAGCGATGACAGAAAAATATTTCCGATTGAGCACTTATACTCAGCTGCGTTGGCAATCTTAATTACAAGTATCCATATATACATACATATATGGTATATATAAAAAGGGGAATCACATGGCGAATCGCCACGTCTTATAGCAAATTTGATTGTTAAGCGAAACATCACACATCGATATTTTTATTGAATCGCTGCTATTGCAACACGTACGGTTGTGAAATAAAGTGTAGAAAAAGTTGAACTTTACTTTCAAGTAATCGGCATTATCAATTTGATCCATCGAAGTAATTTAAATTAATTATGTCTGGACCAAATCCGTTGGGAGCGATTGCTGTTGGCGTAGGCGTACACCAGAAAACGTTTATAAAATTCCTTTGTAAGGTCTAAAATAAACTGTGGTGCTATCATTATGAAATTAATCCCTGTTGCCTGTAATTTTATTATGGAAGTAAGTATGGAAGTAGTATGGAAGTGATACTTTAAACGAAGTATCGGCGATTCGCCAAACTTCGTAACAAGACGAGACTACCAGAAACTCCAATAAAACGAAAGTAATTTCATGGAAACTAATACATACACATTGTAAAATTATTTATCCTTAAGGAAGGGAAAGGGGGACCTAACTTTGACAATTTATTCTTCGAAACACCTTTTTCAACTGGCCCTTTACGGACAGCGGTGATTCTAGGAACCGTGACTGAAACAAAATAAAAAACCGGATCTTAATCTAAATAAGTCTTGCTAGTAAAATACATAATTTTTCCCAAAATGGCGAACTTGTAAAAAGATATACAATTTCTTACCGAAAAAATTAGCAGGAAATTTTTTATAAGAAAGTAACAATAGCAACAAAAAATCGTACATAGGTTACCAGATTATGTTACTATGACACTACAGTTAAAATTTCAAGTGAATACGTACAATAGTCTGCGCATACGATCGTCGTCCGATTTGAAAAATGAACTTTCGAGAGCAGCGTCTTCAAGTTTTAAGTGCTGAGCTGACTGAACTGAACGCCCCTTAATAATTTTTTTAGGGCCCTAAAGTATTATTTAAGCAAAAACAAAAAGAATAATAATTAAGTTTTCATAAATCCCAACTTGCCTTACCCTAAAAAGAAAACCTATAGAAACTTTAAGAGGAATCTTTGATAGGATTCTCTGGTATGATTTAACCGATAGTTGGCTTGCTGTGTATGTACTGACTTAGATAGTAGATAGTATAGTAGATAGCAGCTATACCATTTTAATGCGGCATCCCTGCAGCACTCTTGTACTGATTCTAACTAGATAACTGTATTGTTGCTTTCACTTGTAAATTTTTTGACAATACAGCAGCGCTCAAATATGGAAAAATTTTTTGTTGCATAAAATCAAGCGCAAGTAACTGTACATTAATTGTAAATTAACCAACCAAATTATGTATATACATACATATGTATATATGTATATATAGGCGATGCAACATTTTCGAGTAATAAATATATTAGTGCACTAACACCCATATTAAGCATACTAGCAACACAGTTGCAGAAAATGTTTAGAGTTAATATATTGCAATACATACATACATATAATATCTAATAATTTGTAATGAAAAGAAATTTATACTCACTTCCGTAAAATCTTAACGGCTTCAACACATTGTTGGATGTTCTCAATCAATTCGATTTTATTCTCGGAATTCGGGGACAGTCTCTGAACTCAGAACTATTTCTTCTGATAAAAGCTAGATACAAAAGCCTTAAGAGTACTTAAAGTGTTTGGTGAAAATCAGTCAATCAAAAGTTATACCAAGGTCCCGGAACTTATCAAATCTAAAACAGCTTTTTATATATAATATAAGTAAATATGTCTTTGTTCATTTCTACCTCCAGGCATTGCGCTGAAGTGCCGGTACTTGGCTTTGACTGTGAATGGGTGGATCCACCGAATGTGTCGTTATTACAGTTATGCAGTCACAAGGGATATTGCGCTGTTATAAGACTGTGTAAATTCCAAACACTACCCTGGTCTTTGAGGGATCTATTAAGTGATGGAAAGGTGGTTAAAGTTGGTGTTGGCACCACTATTGATTGTCAATATTTGAAGACTTGTGATCTACCGACAAATTCTTCATTGGATTTACGCTTTGTGGCCAAATTGACCGGCGAAAAGGCGCAAAATTTGGCCGATATGTATAAGGCTATTGTGGGTGGCACTTTGAAAAAAGATTTACAGTTAAGCTGTTCCAATTGGAAGGCGTATACGTTAACGCCTCAGCAAGTTCAATATGCTGCTGATGATGCTATAGTAGGCATACAGATCTATATGGTATTAGCTAAAAGGGTATCAGATGTAAAAATTTTCAAAAAATATTATGATATAGATTACGTACCTTGTCGGCACGACAACTTGGAAAGTGCATCAAATCATCAAAGCATCAAATGAATGTCGGCTCCAATGAATATATTATGTATAAAAATATTGTTTGTAAATACATAAATATATTATATTATTTTTTTCTTATTAATATTTAGTATGTCCAATTGCTTACGGGCGGGTCACCAGATTTTGTGTTTGCAATGAGAGTAATCCGCAGTGACACAAATATACACTTGTTCGAGTCGGAATTTTTAAATTTTCACGTACCTTTCCTGCTGCGACTTGTCTTCTTTGTACCGAATCACAAGGAAACCTTTATATTCAGTATCTAGTGACTAGGTAAAGATTTGGAATAGCCTAATCCAATTTTGGAAGAAAGTTTCCAATAGCAGGAGGGTACTATACAGTTATTTTTGTTATTATTCACACCTCATAGTGCGTAAGTTCGCGGCTTGCAATAACATTTTCAGCAACTGGTTAAATCGCAGAACGTGCAACTTACGGATTAAAAAGAAAAAATCCGTTTCGTTCCGTAAAATCTGAATTTGAGTTCAAAACCCATCGGTGGACCACACATCCTGCCAGGTTCATCCGCAGGATAGCTCCGAATCAGTACTAGTCGCAGGATCCCTAGTAAGAATCGGTAGAGACTAAAAAGGATGACATACGGACGGTCAGCGAGAGTGGCCACATCGACTACCTTAATGTAAGTTAATGAATAAGAAAATTGCTAAAGAATTCAAACAAAAAACCAATTTATTAATTGTTGAATAATTGAAACTATTATTATTACCTGAAAAATTTAAGACGATAATTGATATAAAAATTCTGAAGTATAAGAAACAACCAATAATATAATTAGAATCGGGTAGATTATATTACATAATTAATTACTTTTAAACCATATGTGAGCTAATACTATTTTACTATTTACAACAAACTCCCATTGTGATATAAACTCCATAATTTTTAATTTTTAATAATTACACGTTCTCTGAACCGTCATTGAATTAATAATTCCGTGTTTGCCCTGTTGGCCACTCAAAATGACTTAATCAGGTCTTCAATACTTAGTGCAGAATCCATAAGGAAACGCCAGGAAGAACAAGCACGAAACATAAATATGGTCGAAAACGTCGACCGAGCTGCTCTTGCAGCTACTATAAGTGAAATTATAACACAACAATTGCCAATGTTATTAAGGCGACAGAATTCACCGGAAGAATTTGCCAATGTAGCCGATCAGGTGATTGCACCAGGACATGCTAGGAATTTAGGTGACCTAGATAGGGTACCAGATATAGGAAACACAATACGCGAATTTTCAGGAGACCCATCAAGTCAGGAAGACAGTTCCTGGAAAAAGGCAGTAGATCGTGTATTAGAAGCGTATACTGCTTATCAAGGTATACCAAAGTACTATGGCATCTTACATATCATACGTAATAAAGTAATAGGATATGCCGACATGGCATTGGAATCTTACAGTACTCCACTTAATTGGTCAGCAATTTTCAAGTGGCTGACACTTCATTACGCGGACAAACGTGGCATTAATACTCTTGAATACCAAATGACTATGTTTGTTCAAGCCTCTAATCAATCAGTGGAAAAATTCCACCAGGCAGTTTATAAACATTTATCCCTCATTTAAAATAAAATTGGTTGTAGGGTGGTATAGAGACAAAGCTCTAGACACTTTTGCGCGAGGGTTGCGAGGTGACCTGCCGCGTCTATCGTAATAGATCAAAGAACCGGTAGATTTACCTTCAGCACTACATTTGTGTTTGAAATTGGAGAATCAAACTTTTCGTGCAAACCCCCCAAATTCCAAACCTATACCTGATGCACGCAATATTCTATTTATAAATAGGCAGCAACCTCCAGTCCCACAAAGACTTTATCAATACCAACAATACGGACAACACTCACTAATCGCAGAACCACGGGAAAACATTAACATTTTCTGTTTACAGCCTATTGCCGCTCCTAGATAACTGTTTCCAAATAGGCAATTCCAGGCTCAGCAAATTGCACCACCTAGGCCTATGGCCCAAAAACCACTGCTCCATCCAGAACCAATGGACGTGGACCCTAGTGTACAAACGAAAATGGTAAATTACATGAACCGACCTCGGTTCGAAGTTGGCAAAAGACCACCGGGTCCAATGACAGACATAAGCGTCAAAGAAACTTTAAAATACACACTTCTAATAAAGACGCTACAACTACGCAATACGAACAGTCAGTCACAGGGACAGGGGACAAGGGACAATTTAGGCACAGCCTAAAAATATGTAGCCCATATTGTAAATATTATTAATTATTTACTCGGTACACAAACATATTTTTCATTAACTAATTTTTATTCTTATTCACCATTTTCTAAAATATTTCTATTTCACTACACATATTTGCATATTAAATACAAGAAATAAATAATAAAATAAAAATTTCCGAACATATTGTGAATATTCATTTTAAACTGAGCGCAATTGCAACCATCAAAAGAAAAATAATTTAGAGCAGCTAATATTTGCGGCTTCTCTATTTATGAACATTCTCTGCCGAAAGGTTACGAATTTTATTGTTGTCTTTTAACGCCGTTTGCTTTTTCAGAACAGTGCACGTCTCACGGAGTTAAGGTCACATTATTTAAAATAAATTATCGGTTTCCATTAGGGTGCTTGAATGTTGCTTAAAATAAACTAATCTAGCGGGATAATAAATTCGAAATAACGTAACGCGGATTAGCGTATGTTTATTCGACAGATGAGTAGAAAATACTTTATTTTTACAACAACCAGAGAAAAGGAAATCATTATATTGGGAATAAGCGGCTTAGACCATGGTCTAGAGCGATTTCGTTCATATTTAGCGCGAAATCACATGGTCTTTCAGAAAACATATCCACTTAATTTCATTAAAATATCACACATATTGACCAACATAAACGGTTTAAAGTCAGATGGAAGGTTTGGAATTCTTATATTGGGCATTTTTGGGATAGAGGAAGATCTGCACTGATCACATTAACTCTTTTCATTATTCAAGTATATTAGAGAACATGTTTTCATGCAATTTTGTGAAGGTAACTCACACACTGACCGACATATTCGGCATAAAGTCTGCTAGAATAGCGAAAATCATTATATGTAGTATATGGGATGTGGGATAATTCGTTGACCGATTTCACACATTTTCGACAGTAAACTATAGTATATCCGATATTACACGTTCACTTAATTTTGCTGAAATATCTTACATATTGACCGAAATATGTGGTATAAAGTCTACCCAGAGGTTGAAAGCCCTTATATTAGGTACATGGGGGCTAGGGGAAGTGCGTACCCGATTTTATCCATTTTAAGCACATGGACACACTGTTATCAGAAAGGGACGCTCTCTAACTTTCAAAGAGATAACTCATATATTGACCGTTATGTATGGTATAAAGTCTGCAGGAAGGTTGAAAATCATTATATTGGGTATATGGGGGCTTAGGGAAGTATTTACCCGATTTTTCCCATTTTTGATACCAGACCACATTATTATCATACAAAGATACTCCTCCAATTTCATTACGATATTTTACAGATTTTCCGATATTTTCGGTTAAAAGATGTTAGATGGGGGCACTGATGTCCGTATATTGGGTATCTGCTGGCTTGAAAAGTTATAATCTAATTTCAACTATTTTTACGCATGAGATGAGTCTTGAACGTACTATTCGTGAAAAGATTTATTCCAATATCTTAATTGATGCTCGTTTTAGGTACTTTAAAGTGAAATTATCAGATGAAACTTGGTTATATGAGAAGTAGGCGTGGTTTTTCTCCGACTTCGCCCATTTTCACAAAGTTACATAAGAATGCAAATATAATGTCAGATACCAAATTTTGTTGAAATCGGTTAAGGCGTTCTTAGATATGGGATTTCTCCTAAAAGTGGGCGGTGCCAAGCCCACCACAAAACTTTACATGGATTCCTATGCAACCCTTCCGTATCATATTCGTTGCAAGATTTAATGTTTCTGACGTGTTCCTTCAGCGAGTTAACGCACTTTTAGTAGTTTTCAACATAACTTCTGTGTGGGAGGTGGGCGTGGTTATTATTCGATTTCACTAATTTTCACAGTATATGAGGAGATGCTGAAAAAACTCACTCGGAGCAAGTTTGGTTGATATAGCTTTAACGGTTTTCGAGATATATATATTAAACCCGTTGGGGACTGTACTCACTTTTAGAAAAATTTTTGCCCACAGATGCCCCACTCTACTAGGATCTTATATACCAAATAACACGTTTATATCTAAATTTTCTGCTTAGTTATTGCACTATCTGTTTTCGATTAATTGCATTTTGTTGGCATGGCAGTTGTCCAATTTCACCCATCTGCAATACCAACCGTCTTACGGCGACAAAGAACATGTGTATCAAGTTTCATCAAAATATTTAAATTTTTACTCAAGTTATCGCTTGCACGGATGGACGGACGGACAGACAGTCACTCGGATTTCAACTCGTCTTTCCATGCTGATCATTTATATATACATATATGTCTATATCCAACTCGACTAGTTCTAGGTGTTACAAACAACCGTTAGGTGAACAAAACTAATATACTCTGCAGCAACATGTTGCGAGAGTATAAAAATATATTGACTTTCAAAATGAAGTGTATGGGTTGTAATTACGATAATGCAAGTAAATCATTGAAGAAGATTTTTTTTTCGGTTTTCCTTACGTTGTATAAGTTGTCAAAAAGAAAAATAGGTATCTTTTTTGTAGGCAGAATGAAAAATTTAATCAATTGTTCTTTTATTTCCGACTTATAAACGACTTACGACTTTATAAACCTGATGCAATTTAAAAATGGTAAGTATTTATTTGAAGTAATAAAATTAATTATAATTACTGAATTTTTCTTAATATATTAGGTTTTGCAAGTAGACTTCAGCTATTATTAATGTAAGAATAAGAATTAGGAATATATTTATTAAAATATAAGAAACTATTGCTGGAATCATCGTAATTACATCACATCGCTTAATTATTTACTTTATTGGCAATTATGTGGACAGCAGATAAATATATTTATTTAAAATTGACTTAAATATTTTCCTGAAATATTTTCCAACAACCAAACTAATAAACTAAGTTTTTACGAGTTTCCAAAAGTGTTTAAATTTTTGTTTACAATTTACAGACAAATTGACATTTTTTTCATGCTGTTTCTTCTCATTCTATAATATATAACGTCATCGTTAGTGGGGTGGCGCAATCTTGTCTCTATCACTCTTGGTACTTCACTAACAAGCCTTATATAGAATAATATACCATTTTTTTATTTGTTTCAGAACGGACAAACTCTTAGAATCAGCGCCGCCCATCGCTGTAGCTGCCATTTTGCATCAAATGTTAATATATGTATATTATTTTATTAACTCAAATACGTACTTAATAAAGCCTGATAGAGAGAAATTCGATTCCTTTTTTTTACTCCCAGAATAAATTGTCAAAGCTAGGTCTAGGTTTGCTAGGTTTGAGGAGTCTAGACTGGCCTAACACCTTAAACAAGTATGCCGGTATATCGATCTACTGTCCTCTCAACATTTAATAACGGTAGCATCGTAATTTATTATGCATTTATAGTATAATTTTTGCATTTTCAAACAAAAATGTCGTTGAATGGGAGATAGTGTGTTTAAAGTTAAGTCTTTCTTCGTAACATGCATGTTGCCCCCTTTTGTAGAAATAGTTAAAGTGGTTTATGATGTATGTGTTTATGGCGTTCTGCAATATTTAGCGAACTTATCGAATACGAACTTTAAGCTTCTTAGTTTAACTGGTAACTGAATTACAGCGCTTTTTTGTGTTTTGAATAATAACTATTTGTGGGCGCATACGTCAAAGAAATCGTTCCATCCATAAATACTTTATATGTTATTGTTATATACTTTGTAACAAATAAATAAACATATTTTAAATTTTGATGGTGTTTTACGACTTGAAGTTGTTTGTTGACATTGGTGTGAAAAGAAAGGTAATACAAGTGAGTAAAATCTAAAAATGTAAGAATATGTTACAATAATCATATTTTCTTTGAAATATGTGTTTTTAACTTTATATCAACACTATTTCTTTCTTACTGAGCTGTACGAAATATGATCAATTTCGAGAGTTTTTTATTGCGTTGACACTCGTTAGCGTTATCAAACTCAACTCTTGACACTTCAAGTTAGCGATGACAGAAAAATATTTCCGATTGAGCACTTATACTCAGCTGCGTTGGCAATCTTAATTACAAGTATCCTTATATACATACATATATGGTATATATAAAAAGGGGAATCACATGGCGAATCGCCACGTCTTATAGCAAATTTGATTGTTAAGCGAAACATCACACATCGATATTTTTATTGAATCGCTGCTATTGCAACACGTACGGTTGTGAAATAAAGTGTAGAAAAAGTTGAACTTTACTTTCAAGTAATCGGCATTATCAATTTGATCCATCGAAGTAATTTAAATTAATTATGTCTGGACCAAATCCGTTGGGAGCGATTGCCGTTGGCGTAGGCGCTGGGTTACTAAATCACTTTCTGTCCCCGAATTCCGAGAATAAAATCGAATTGATTGAGAACATCCAACAATGTGTTGAAGCCGTTAAGATTTTACGGCTGAGAGAAGTGACGGAAGTGAGTATAAATTTCTTTTCATTACAAATTATTAGATATTATATGTATGTATTGCAATATATTAACATTAAACATTTTCTGCAACTGTGTTGCTAGTATGCTTAATATGGGTGTTAGTGCACTAATATATCTATTACTCGAAAAGGTTGCATCGCCTATATATATATATATACATATGTATGTATATACATAATTTGGTTGGTTAATTCACAATTAATGTACCGTTACTTACGCTTGATTTTATGCAACAACAAATTTTTCCGTCTTTGAGCGCTGCTGATTGTCAAAACATTT
The DNA here is from genome assembly GCA_021498325.1 of Bactrocera minax. Classification (NCBI taxonomy): domain Eukaryota; kingdom Metazoa; phylum Arthropoda; class Insecta; order Diptera; family Tephritidae; genus Bactrocera; species Bactrocera minax. The sequence continues at coordinate 129,209 of JAKEEE010000100.1, forward strand.
ACAAGTGAAAGCAACAATACAGTTATCTAGTTAGAATCAGTACAAGAGTGCTGCAGGGATGCCGCATTAAAATGGTATAGCTGCTATCTACTATACTATCTACTATCTAAGTCAGTATATACACAGCAAGCCAACTATCGGTTAAATCATACTAGAGAATCCTATCAAAGATTCCTCTTAAAGTTTCTATAGGTTTTCTTTTTAGGGTAAGGCAAGTTGGGATTTATGAAAACTTAATTATTATTCTTTTTGTTTTTGCTTAAATAATACTTTAGGGCCCTAAAAAAATTATTAAGGGGCGTTCAGTTCAGTCAGCTCAGCACTTAAAACTTGAAGACGCTGCTCTCGAAAGTTCATTTTTCAAATCGGACGACGATCGTATACGCAGACTATTGTACGTATTCACTTGAAATTTTAACTGTAGTGTCATAGTAACATAATCTGGTAACCTATGTACGATTTTTTGTTGCTATTGTTACTTTCTTATAAAAAATTTCCTGCTAATTTTTTCGGTAAGAAATTGTATATCTTTTTACAAGTTCGCCATTTTGGGAAAAATTATGTATTTTACTAGCAAGACTTATTTAGATTAAGATCCGGTTTTTTATTTTGTTTCAGTCACGGTTCCTAGAATCACCGTTGTCCGTAAAGGGCCAGTTGAAAAAGGTGTTTCGAAGAATAAATTGTCAAAGTTAGGCCCCCCTTTCCCTTTCTTAAGGATAAATAATTTTACAATGTGTATGTATTAGTTTCCATGAAATTACTTTCGTTGTTTTGGAGTTTCTGGTAGTCTCGTCTTGTTACGAAGTTTGGCGAATCGCCGATACTTCGTTTAAAGTATCACTTCCATACTACTTCCATACTTACTTCCATAATAAAATTACAGGCAACAGGGATTAATTTCATAATGATAGCACCACAGTTTATTTTAGACCTTACAAAGGAATTTTATAAACGTTTTCTGGTGTACGGGTCTCTGAACTCAGAACTATTTCTTCTGATAAAAGCTAGATACAAAAGCCTTAAGAGTACTTAAAGTGTTTGGTGAAAATCAGTCAATCAAAAGTTATACCAAGGTCCCGGAACTTATCAAATCTAAAACAGCTTTTTATATATAATATAAGTAAATATGTCTTTGTTCATTTCTACCTCCAGGCATTGCGCTGAAGTGCCGGTACTTGGCTTTGACTGTGAATGGGTGGATCCACCGAATGTGTCGTTATTACAGTTATGCAGTCACAAGGGATATTGCGCTGTTATAAGACTGTGTAAATTCCAAACACTACCCTGGTCTCTGAGGGATCTATTAAGTGATGGAAAGGTGGTTAAAGTTGGTGTTGGCACCACTATTGATTGTCAATATTTGAAGACTTGTGATCTACCGACAAATTCTTCATTGGATTTACGCTTTGTGGCCAAATTGACCGGCGAAAAGGCGCAAAATTTGGCCGATATGTATAAGGCTATTGTGGGTGGCACTTTGAAAAAAGATTTACAGTTAAGCTGTTCCAATTGGAAGGCGTATACGTTAACGCCTCAGCAAGTTCAATATGCTGCTGATGATGCTATAGTAGGCATACAGATCTATATGGTATTAGCTAAAAGGGTATCAGATGTAAAAATTTTCAAAAAATATTATGATATAGATTACGTACCTTGTCGGCACGACAACTTGGAAAGTGCATCAAATCATCAAAGCATCAAATGAATGTCGGCTCCAATGAATATATTATGTATAAAAATATTGTTTGTAAATACATAAATATATTATATTATTTTTTTCTTATTAATATTTAGTATGTCCAATTGCTTCCGGGCGGGTCACCAGATTTTGTGTTTGTAATGAGAGTAATCCGCAGTGACACAAATATACACTTGTTCGAGTCGGAATTTTTAAATTTTCACGTACCTTTCCTGCTGCGACTTGTCTTCTTTGTACGGAATCACAAGGAAACCTTTATATTCAGTATCTAGTGACTAGGTAAAGATTTGGAATAGCCTAATCCAATTTTGGAAGAAAGTTTCCAATAGCAGGAGGGTACTATACAGTTATTTTTGTTATTATTCACACCTCATAGTGCGTAAGTTCGCGGCTTGCAATAACATTTTCAGCAACTGGTTAAATCGCAGAACGTGCAACTTACGGATTAAAAAGAAAAAATCCGTTTCGTTCCGTAAAATCTGAATTTGAGTTCAAAACCCATCGGTGGACCACACATCCTGCCAGGTTCATCCGCAGGATAGCTCCGAATCAGTACTAGTCGCAGGATCCCTAGTAAGAATCGGTAGAGACTAAAAAGGATGACATACGGACGGTCAGCGAGAGTGGCCACATCGACTACCTTAATGTAAGTTAATGAATAAGAAAATTGCTAAAGAATTCAAAGAAAAAACCAATTTATTAATTGTAGAATAATTGAAACTATTATTATTACCTGAAAAATTTAAGACGATAATTGATATAAAAATTCTGAAGTATAAGAAACAACCAATAATATAATTAGAATCGGGTAGATTATATTACATAATTAATTACTTTTAAACCATATGTGAGCTAATACTATTTTACTATTTACAACAAACTCCCATTGTGATATAAACTCCATAATTTTTAATTTTTAATAATTACACGTTCTCAGAACCGTCATTGAATTAATAATTCCGTGTTTGCCCTGTTGGCCACTCAAAATGACTTAATCAGGTCTTCAATACTTAGTGCAGAATCCATAAGGAAACGCCAGGAAGAACAAGCACGAAACATAAATATGGTCGAAAACGTCGACCGAGCTGCTCTTGCAGCTACTATTAGTGAAATTATAACACAACAATTGCCAATGTTATTAAGGCGACAGAATTCACCGGAAGAATTTGCCAATGTAGCCGATCAGGGGATTGCACCAGAACATGCTAGGAATTTAGGTGACCTAGATAGGGTACCAGATATAGGAAGCACAATACACAAATTTTCAGGAGACCCATCAGAAGTCAGTTCCTGGAAAAAGGCAGTAGATCGTGTATTAGAAGCGTATACTGCTTATCAAGGTATACCAAAGTACTATGGCATCTTACATATCATACGTAATAAAGTAATAGGATATGCCGACATGGCATTGGAATCTTACAGTACTCCACTTAATTGGTCAGCAATTTTCAAGTGGCTGACACTTCATTACGCGGACAAACGTGGCATTAATACTCTTGAATACCAAATGACTATGTTTGTTCAAGCCTTTAATCAATCAGTGGAAGAATTCCACCAGGCAGTTTATAAACATGTATCCCCCATTTTAAATAAAATTGGTTGTATGGTGGTACAGAGACAAAGCTCTAGACACTTTTGCGCGAGGGTTGCGAGGTGACCTGCCGCGTCTATCGTAATAGATCAAAGAACCGGTAGATTTACCTTCAGCACTACATTTGTGTTTGAAATTGGAGAATCAAACTTTTCGTGCAAACCACGCCGTAAACAATCAATCAATCAATCGTCAATCAGGCAACTTCACGAACCAGAATTAAAAACCTATACCTGATGCACGCAATATTATATTTATAAATAGGCAACAACCTCCAGTCCCACCAAGACTTTATCAATACCAACAATACGGACAACACTCACTAATCGCGGAACCACGGCAAAACTTTTACAATTTCATTTTCCAGCCTATTGTCGCTCCTCGACAACTGTTTCCAAATAGGCAATTCCAGCCTCAGCAAATTGCACCACCTAGGTTTATGGTCCAAAAACAACTGCTCCGTCCAGAACCAATGGACGTGGACCCTAGTGTACAAACGAAAATGGTAAATTACATGAACCGACCTCGGTTCGAAGTTGGCAAAAGACCACCGGGTCCAATGACAGACATAAGCGTCAAAGAAACTTTAAAACACACACTTCTAATAAAGACGCTACAACTACGCAATACGAACAGGCAGTAACAGACTACGAAAACTATAATTCTCTCGAAGTGAATCTAGACGAATACGTAGAACAAATAGATGAAGTTGACCCTGATAATAACACTTATGAACTCCACGATAATACTATATGCAACCAAAGTTCCTTAGCAACTCAATTCCAAACCAAAAATCATTCAACGCTATTTCCGTAGGAGGCAGCACATTAGTTACACACCATAAACTAGCAAATCCCTTTAACATTCATGACATAGCAATAAAATTTTTCCTGTTATCCACATTAAAATCTCTTCATGCCATCGCAGGCAATGGTAGTTTAAAAGAGCTAGGCGCTGAAATCAAAATCAGCTAAAACATTATGACCCTTAAAAACGGAATCGGAATCCCTATCAAAGAAAGGCGATTCGAAACAAATACCATTATCCCTAGAACATCCCATTTGTCCTAGATACAAAAAATGAGACTCATTAAGTTACTCAAATCATTTCCAGATCTATTGGCTGACCCTAATCAAAAACTGACCTACACAACTAATGTGAAGGTAGCGATACGAACATCGTCTGACACCCCAGTCTACTCAAAGTTAAAATAATATCCTTTGACACTCAAGGACGAAGTGAACAAACAGATAAAAGAACTTCTAGAAGACGGAATAATTTGGCCTTCCAGGTCACCGAACAATTAACCAGTGTGGGTTATACCTAAAAAAACAGACGCATAAGGAGAAAAGAAGTATCGCATGGTTATAGACTGCCATAAACTTAACAAAATAACCATTGCAGATACCCCATACCAGAAATAAATGAGGCACTTACCCAATTAGGCAACAACGAATTATTCCCTGTTTTAGACCTCAAAAGTGGTTGGCACCAAATTTTGCTAAAAAACAGCGTCATAGAAAAGATCGCTTTCTCCATAAATAACGGAAAATACGAGTTTACACGACTCCCATTTGGTCTCAAAAATGCGCCTTCAATTTTCCACCGCGCATTGGACGACATACTTCGAGAACATATTGGGAATATATGTTTCATTTACATAGACGATATCATTATATTTGGCAAGGATGATGATACCCACCTAAAAAACTTGGGCATACTTTTTCAAACTCTTCCAGATGCCAACATGAAATGTCAGTTGGATAAATGTGAGTTTATGAAGAACAAGATCGAATTTCTCGGATTTGTTATTTCTGATCAATCAATAGAAATCAATCCAAATAAAGTCGCAGCGATAATGAACTATCTCTGCGCTAGAACCCTGAGGGACTTAATATCCTTCCTAGCCTTCTCCCTAGGCTGTTACAGAAGATTTGTACAAAATTATGTTAAGTTAGCAAAACCCCTTACTTCTCTTTTAAGAGGGGAAGATGGACATGTGTCCAAAAGAATGTCATCAAAAAAATTTATTATATTAGACAAAAAAGCACTAGAAGCACAGAAATAGCACTAGTCAAAGGAAATAATCCTCTGTTACCCAGACTTCAATAAGGAGTTCCATCTAACTACCTATGCTTCTAATTTCGCAATAGAAGCTGTCCTGTCACAAAACCTATATCATTCCTTTCTAGAACACTCTCCAAGGCCGAAGAAAATTACGCGGCTAATGAAAAGGAGATGTTAGCCAGAATTTGGGCACTCAAAGCCCTTAAAAACTATCTATACGGTATAGCAAATGTTAGGATTTTTACAGATCGTCAACCTCTAACACATTCTCTGAGCAGCTGGGAAGGAAATGCCAGATTCTAGAGATGGAAAGCCTATATAGAGGAATATGATTATGAAATTATTTATAAACCAGGGAAAGCGAACGTAGTCGCCGACGCACTCTCGAGAATACCAGCAGAACAAATTCATTCCATTGTTTCTACATAGCATAGCGCTGGAAGCTCTAGCCACGATTTGATACCTAATATTGAAGTTCCGATAAACATGAGTAAGAATCAAATATTCATTTACAAGACAACAAGCCTGACTACAAATTCGCTATTCCGTTTCCGTTACGGCACTATTTCCGTTCAGAGTACACTTCAGATGAACTAATATTAGACCTAAAAAATACGTTAACCCTTCAGTAATAAATGGTATTTACACGACCGAAGACTTAATGGGAAAAATTCAGTCATTTTATCTAAACCATTTTAAAAACATTATAACACGATTCTCACAATCGAGGGTCGAAAACTTGACTAACGAAACACAACAAGATCCGGAAAAAGGTAATTAATTATCAACCGGGACAGATTGTATTTGTGAAAGTAAATGCTAGGCTAGGATTGAAGTGTTCCTCAAGATTTAGAAAATAAGTAGTAAAAGAAAATAAAAACACTACCATTATAACAGGAATCAAGAAAAACAATCCATAAAAGTCTTATCAAAACTTAACATTTACAGACTACTACTATGGAATATGACTGACACTAACGGAACCGTGAATAAAGAACTACAACAACGCACAAATTGTGACAATACACAAAGGACTCGGAAAAGTACAAACATCGACAACTAAATTAATACATTTAATTGACCTTAAGCAAATTCAAAATGCATTAGATCTGTTATACGATAGCACTGAAAATATTCTTAAACGCAGTCCATTATATGACACTTTTCACCACGAGATAAACACTACTATTTATACATTCCATTCAATTACAGCCTTCCAAAAAAAACGCAAAAACGGATCCTTAAATTGGATAGGGTCAGGCTGGAAATACATAGCAGGTAGTCCAGATCACGACGATTTAGTAATGCTAGAACAAAATTTAAACAATCTCATTGGCAATAATAACCAACAAGTCATTATTAATAATCAATTAGAACAGCAGATAAACAAACTCTCATCAATATCAAACGGTCTCACAAATTCTATACAGAGAAATAGTTCAATTAGTATCGAAACAGCCATTAGCTTACACAATCAGATCCGATTATTAAAAGAAGAAATAGTTAACGTTAAATACGTAACACAATGGGCACGTTTAAATATTGTAAACACGCTTTTATTAAACGAAGACGAGTTTATTGAAATAGAAAACATTTTCAACAAAAGTAACATGCCACCCCCTTCGATTGAAGAAATGTTGGAGTTTCCCGATGTTTCAATTCTACACAATAGAACTACACTCTTATACATTGTTAAAATACCCAATATAGATCAAACAGAATACCAAGACATACTTGTAAAACTAATAATTAAAAAAAATACCATTGTACACGTAAATTCAAACGAAATATTTATATACCGAAACCTCACATATGGTATTCCCAAAAATTGTAAAACAATAGTAAATATAAAAGTATCCAATAAGGACAAAATTGTTAATATTAGCAATGTAGATTGCATTCCTAAGCTAGTTAAGGCAGAAAGAGCTCTGTGTAGTTTTAGCAATGCTGACCACGTAACAAGAGGTGGAGGAAATCGATGACGGCATTATTCTACTAAACGACTACAAAGGTAATATAACCTGGAATGGCACAGAACTGCATCTGCAACTGCAGAACAGAAGGCACCTATTTAATACTGTTATCAAATAACTTTTAAGTCATGATGAATGACAAGAATGTTTATGGTTATGAAACCAAGAGTTCCTGTTGTACAGTTTGTATCAGAACGATTAAGGATCTTATCCCTGGAAGCACTGGAGGTGCTGCATCTAAACAACACAGGACAGCTGCAATACAGAAAAACACATTCAATGGCTAACAGCATCACTTTAATAACGCTTTTTGGCATTGTTCTGGCTCTCCTTTTTGGGACTGCACACGTACAGTCAAAAGAAAAAGAGTATAACACTGAAGCTAGGGCCTACACCGGTCATGGAAACGAAGGTCACCGCAATCGTCACACCACCTAACTGTTAACAATTAGTGGAGGTGCAATGTCCGATACCTCAGTTCAATAACATTCCCTATTTCTAGAGAACCATAAATTGAAGGGGGAAGAGTTAACAACAAAAATATTAACGAAATGCAAGTAATTATGACAAAATGCAAGTTCAGCGTCTGCCCAACTTCCTGCATGCGCCGAGTTGCCAGCGAGCAGCAATAAGACACCAAAGCGCTTCCAAGAAGACCGAGAAGCACAATACACGTAAGAATAACGCAGCGCAAGCTAAATTACAAAGATATATAGGGCTAGCTTTAGCAAAGGAATTCAGTTGCTATTTGGTTTTGTTAGATAAAGGTTGATAAAACTTTAAAATCCATTTTTATTATTTTTATTATTCACCATGTGAATAAAAATAACTTATATGATATACATATAATTTTTACTACCGAAAGACGTAATGCTTATGGAAATATTCTCGGTTAGGTTATTGAGATGTCTTACGTCAATACCGATATAAACTCAACTAAAGGAATGATATTTAACATATTGGATATATAAGAACAAAGTCAACTAAAGGTACTAAAGTACCTTTTAAAGTAAACTAAAGGTAGTAAATCTTAATATTAGGGATATTAAACTAAATTATAATCGAGAGCATGCTTCCATGCAATTTTATTAAGATAGCTCAAAATTGGTCCAATATTATGTATTCAGCATAGAGCCCACTAGAATAACAGTAATCTTTATACGTAGTATATGTGGGCTGGGGTAATTCGCGGATCGAATTCATCCATATCCACCTGCAAACTATTGTATATTCAAAATTGTATTGTACGTTCACTTAATTTTGCTGAGAAATTTTATCGAATTCACCGATAACGATAACGGAACAACATAACTTCATATCTATGGAGGAAACTCGGTGAGCAAAACTATTATATTCTGTGCAACATGTTCTGAGAGTATAAAAAGTGTTTTATCTTCAAGTGTTTTAATTATGGAATAATTTTATCTTTAGCACAAAAGGATATTTGACCAAAAATGGGTTCAGTTCTTAAATCCCTTAATTATCGATTTTCATCGCTCCGGTTATCTTTATTCCGCATATAACGGTCAGATGAGATATCCGATGTTAATTAGCCGAGAATGTTTCTTTAAGCATAAATAGAAAAACCTTCTGACACAACTGATGATATTGTAGAGATTTTGGACGTGTTTGGTAGTAAAAGTAAAATTTTTCTTCTTTGTTTAAATAAAGTAATTCGCTTAGGTATAGGGATCATAATCAGTATGGCACGCTGGGATAGAAAACCAGTAAAACCGCTTCGAAACATTTCGTTTAAATGTATACCGGCCTTCGGGAATACAAAAATACCACAGAGAAAAAATTATTTAGACTTCTCGGCGTCTATGATAATAGCGGGTAGCGTACATACATATATAAGAGTATAAATTAAAGCAAACTTAATCTAGAATTTGTTGTGGAAGAGAGATTTCGTTGCCAGGGACAGTCGTTTAATCTGGTGAGTAAACATCTCACAATAATCTACTTGAGTGAGAAATTCTTCTTTCAAATTATGAGATGTATCAAAACAAAACTCATCGGGCTTATATTTGTTTAAACCACTATAAAGCGTACTGAGATATAAATGTAATATTTTGTCACCCTAGTATACAGATAGTATGCATATGTATATATGTACATCTTAAGTATGGTCTTGACAATTTAAAAATATTTCTAATTTAGGCTTTTAATTATGCATCTATGTTATAAAAAACCGAAAATTCATATGTGAAATAACTACAAATACAACAGTAAAAATGTTCATATACAAATTGCATAAGCCAAACAAGCAATTCGTCGATAATAATTATCGTTTCGACAGTATTGGTAATAAAGTTAATACAAATGATAAGCAAAAAATTTAATCAAATATTAGCCGAAAGAAACTCAAAATTTTAATACAAAATGCGCATACATAAATATTTACTCGGTTTCAAATCGTCAACATTACCGACAACCTTTCTACAAGATTATTATATGTTTACGTATTCATACGAGTATTCTGATTAATGAGTATGAGTATTGGTCTAATTTCTTACTTTACTACTACTTTCAAAGTGGAAGGGTATTTATACCCGATGAAATATCGAGGATAGATGAACAACGGAGGGCGAAATTCTTCCAACGAATATCATTAATCGAGTACTTTCTTCGGAAAGTGATTTAATCGAATAAAATTTTTTGTTTACCTTACTCGAATACCTAATCGATTAGTTACAGAATTAATTGAACATATATATCAATATCATGCCAGTATCTGCATGCGAGTAAAGGAACCCTACTATTTTTCGAAGTCACAGAGTCACTTCATGAATTTCAATAAATTCCGCTGATTCCACATCAGGTTTCTGGCACCTTTTAGCTTTTTGTGATTTATTCAGTTTAAGAGCATGATAGCTGAATAAAGGGCTGAATGTGAACATAACTGAACAGTTTAATCTGAGGTCGCACTTTTAGGACCACTAGTTGCTAGTGATGTGCTGAATTGTCGGTATCCCATACTTGAAATAACGGAGATACTGTCTTTGGATTTTGAAACGTGAAGACGCCGTTAATCGCTTTTACTTCATGTATAGAACTGTTTTTAAGAGAAATCAACTATATATCGAGGATGAATCGATTCTTTTTATTTTAATACCCAATAGCTAGGATTGTACAAATGACGAACACTAGCCAGCTCACAATTTAAAAGAATATACATTTTGCAGATCCTCTAATTTTTGCTTCAATAATGCCCTTTTTGGGAAGTGAAATGGCGGATGGCAGTTGAATGTGAAAGTGGAGGAGAGACATAACTGGTATTTTTGGAAAATGGTTTTGACTTTGACTTTGAGCTTTTCTAAATCTTTAGTTCATAACAAAAAGGTGATGGTGTAGGGAGTGTTTATATAAAATTTTATTTGGTTTCTCTCAAAAATTGGTACTTGCTTGGTGCAACGGTACTCACAGAACGGATGTCTAAAGCTTCGGAAAATCGAAACAGAAGTACAAACAATGGCTATCAAAATTACTTATTACTCTTTCTTACAAACCCATTTCAATAATTTGGAAATGGAAAGCGAATTCTTTTACAAGTACTTATAACCGATAAATAAATTTATACAAAATATTAAAAATATGATAATGTAATGTAATGGACAAATATTTTATAATTAATTATAATTAATCAGTTGTTGTCCAAAGTCTTGGTCAGAGTCTGAGTTTTTGTTACCTGGAATTGTTTTGTAAATTCGCGGAATATTTCTTGTCTAAGTGCTTAACGGTTCCAGCAGAACAGCGCAACAAGCCATACGGCCTGTATAACTATATATTCGGCGGTAAATTTTTGGCCGAATTATATTATGAAATAGGCTGCCAACTGAAAATCTAATTTGCTTTTGTCTCGAAGTCAATTAAATAAAAGAATGATATATCAAATTAAGAAAGATTATATTAAGGTAATTCTGCTACCTATTCCAAAGCGATCTTTGGGCATAAATGAATATTGAAATACAAGGTTTAGAGTGGTCTCTCTTTCTTGGCAGGATTACGCTCTATTTTCTGTGGGATATTGACCTAGTTTTAAGTATTTTTGACACGGGGGATATTATAATCAGGAAAAGATGATCTCTGTGTTTCAACAAGATTTCACGGAGATTGACACACACAGAAGGCAGACTTCGGCCAGTTTTAAATGTCGGATAGCATACCTTAAAGGTATTATTTGTGCAAAGTTTTATTCCGATATCTTTATTGGTACTTTATTTATATGCTGAAAAATAAAATAATGAGATGGAATTTAAAATTGTTTTATATGGAAAGTATTCCGATTTTGCCATTTTCACACTGTGATATAAAAATGCCAGTATAATGTATTGCACCAAATTTGGTTTTAATTGGTTGATTCTTTAGAGGTATGGGTTTCCACCTAAAAGTGGGCGGTTGTTCAATTTTTTCACATGACCCTCGTTCACATGACCTTCATTCAGTTCACATGTAGCCCTTCCGTGCCATCTTTTTCTGTAATTCTGTTATGTAATACATTTCAATTGTTTCTTTAGTGAATTATCGTACTTTCCGTAGCTTTCAACATAACCATTATACAGGGCATGACTATCTTCCGATTTCACCCATTTTCACACTGTAAGAGGAGGTGTTAGAAAGACTTCTTCTAGGCATATTTTGCTGATGTAGCTTTAATAGTTTGGGCCACTCTCAGTTTTAAAAAAATTTTGAACCTTACCAAATTACAGTTTTTAGCTTAATGGGAATGGTTCAATTCCACATATCTGCAATGTCAACCTTCTCAGAGTGCCAAAGAACTTGTTTACCAAGTTTCACCAATATATCTCAATTTTGACTCAATTTATCACTTGAATAGACTGACCTGCGGAATTCAACTTGTTTCCTCATCCTGCTCATTTTGATATATTATATCATATATAACTCCATGTCTATCTCGATTAGTTTCAGATTTTACAAATAACCGTTAGGTGAACAATACTATTATACTCTGTGGGAACATGTTGTTAGATTATAATAAAATATATTCTGTCATTTTGAAAAAAGTCAACTTATTTCTTAAAAACCCCTCGTAGATACAATCTTCAAATTTAGCCATTATTATTCTAATCTACAAACGATTTTGTTGTTTTGCTTTCAAGTGAAATCAACAAGTGTCATATTAGGGCATCATCAGCATTTATTAATGCCTCTTGAGTGCAAATTAGCAGAGCAAAAGATGAAAATTCCAAAAACATACGATAACAAAAATGTAGACTGTATACGTATACAAACAAACATGTTTTTTGTCTATGATGAAAATGCATATTAGTAACAATTTCAGAAAACAAAAGCGACAAATGAAATAGATACTTGGGAGAGAAGCTCCGCCAAACAACTGTTATGTGCATTAGGATGATGCTTAAATGGAAGAACATTAGATTTCCTGAACTTTAACTCCAACGTCAGCTTTATTATCTTCGTAAATGCCACAAACATATAAAATTTCTCAGTGAGAGGGTTAAAGTGTATTGCTAAGGGTTAAAGTTCATTTTACCCTGTGAAAATTCGAAAAAGTATTTTTTCAACTAAAATATATAGTTAAATGCATAACAGCCAACGACAGCAGAAAAACATTATTTTCGTTTGTAAACGGTTGAGATTATCTAAATTTTGACTCCTGGGCGACTAGTTGAGAGTTGAGTTGAAATATCTTCAATTATATTACAACAACATTTTGGACCGTTTTTGCCAAGGGACTGAAAAAAATGCTTACGGTGTAAACCTGATCGACTTTCTGACTTTGAGGGACTAGCTGAGAGGTACATTTGTACGAAGATACCTGACTGACTAAAATGAATTCATATTGTTCAGTTGGGATTACTACAATACGGAAATAACTTCCCAGCAAGCGAATGTACATACATTTATAAACTTTTTGGCCATATCTTTACAAATTAAATAGCTAAGAATTCTAATTTTTGTACAAATTTTCTACAATCAAATAATACAACAATCAATAAATACAATAATACACTTAAATGAAATGTAGCCTATTTTACAGGCGATTACTATTCGGTTCGAAATGAAGGCGTCGATATTCCTGTTCTTAAAAGTGATGGCATTCGTGGTTAGAGTAGCGCACTAACAGTATGAATGACTTGGATTCGATCTCTGTTTCGCCCAACATCAAAAAAGTGTTTTGCTTTGATAGACAATGAGGATCTCTCAAGCGGCAGTATACTCTATATAAATAATAAGAAAATTATTTGAGCTCAGGTGAAAAAGTATAGCCAGAAATAAGATTGTTTCACATCTTTTAACTTCTTATCCAATCCAATTATTTTCCCAGATTTGCTTACTTAATTTGTTCCTAAAAAAATTCGCGCAAACTTTTGTGCAAGAACATGCAATTTATGGCAAAGGTATGTAAAAACAAGTGAGAAGGGGCTTAGTTCGGGTGTATCTGAAAATTTTAAACTCTCACAATGTGCAATGACCAGAGGTAGGGAAGTGCTTTCAAGCGCTGTTAAATCTTAATATTAAAAAATGTTACATAAGAGTTGAACATTCATTATCCAATGAAATCGTGAATAGATTATAATTATAAATAATAAAATTTAACTACATAAATAATAAAGTTATTTTATACATAAATAAAACAAGTTAGTGTTCCCCACCAATCAGTAATTACCCCCTAAGTAATACACCGTTTCTCATAAAAAAAATTAAATGAAACAACCCTAAATGAAATAAAATTATTCTTTCAATTTAATATCAATTCTTCATATGCAAGCATCAATCTATGCCTATAAGTTAAATAAACATTAATAATAAAAAATAATTAGTTAATAATTGAAATAGTAATTAAATAAGATAATAAAAAAAAATCAAATTAATTAATAACAATTTAACTAAATAACGATATCATCCAATTTTTTTTTTATACCAAATATTTATGTAAAAAATAATAAATTGTGAAATAAATAAAAAATTTTTATAAATCATTTGATATCTTAATAACTTTCTTTCATTACTATATTCTGCTTCGTGTCCTCGATATTTATGTTAAAATCATCCAAATTCCTCCAAATGAGATATATGCAATATGAACTCAACCAAAGTGCTTAATTAGATATATCAGATACATGAGGAAAAATCAAGCGATGAAACCTAAATCATATAAATAGGAGTAAAGGGCTTAGACAACGGTCTAGACCGATTTCATTCATATTAAGCGCTAAACCACGTTATATCTTTAAGAAAACATATACATGTGATTTCATTAAAATATCACACATATCATGTTGGTCGCGTTAGGGGGAAAGTGGGAAATCATTACATCGGGTATATTTGAACTAGTTGAAGGTCTGAACTGATTGTATTAACACTGACAACTGATTGTCATTAGTCAAGTACACTGAGATCCCTTGTAGATTGGCCGATATGTGTGGTATAAAGTCTACCAGAAGTTTGGAAATTTTTATAATAGGTATATGGGGACTAGGGGAAGTATTTAACTGATTTTTGAAACAATGAATTTCATTAAGATATCTCACAGAAAGAGCGAGTGTGTCGGTAAAAAGTCAGATACTGACACCGACGTCCATATATTTGGTGCCTGGGGACTTGAAAATTATTTTCAAGGAGGAAGTATAATTTTACCAATTTCAACCCGTGCTAAGATGATGTTATGAGAGTGCCATGTCTATCGTTTACACTTATATTGTACTGAATCTCGATAAGTTGTTTAAATTTTTGATGACATACGATTAGTTTTACGAACAATCGTTAGGTCAAGTTGTTTGGGATGCTGGATTTGATCTATTTCCTCGTGAAATTCTGATGTTTACCGAATTTCGGTACAATTATTAAACTGATGACATACAATAAACTATTAAATAGTTTTTACGGACAGCTTTTGTGTGATATTAACCTTATGTGCAGTTGTGTTTCTCTCGTATATATTTTCATATGAATGCATATTTAAAAATGCCGCAAATTCTTAAATATTTGGAACATTAATACGAATAAACTGCTTATATTTCATAATTTATTAGCCATTATATGTATGTAAAGGTGATGCTACATTTTTGTTCTGCTAAATTTTGGCAAAAGTATAAGTTTATACATATTTACGTCGTTTTGTCATTGTTTTGATTAGCAACAATATTTGGCGCAATCAAAGTGGCCGGTAAGAACGCTGAGAGTAACTGCCGGCGAGCTATACACCTATTATTATATATACATACCCATACTACATGACGCTACGTCGTACGTGTTATTAGCGTACGCCCGGCAAATGGAGCTTAAGCTTTGCGCCTGTATATGCGTGCACACGAGCAAGAGGGGCATTAGTACTACTATCATGTTCGTCACTGCGAATGAGTGCGCGCCAGCGAGGAACACGCTTAAATGCCTTAATTTAAATTTTAGTCGTTTGATATACGCCGTATGCGATGTATCGACGCTGTTTTGGAGGCTGCTTGCTGCCACTTATTTTGCTGTATAAATTCGCGTAAAATAAATGTGTGTGTGTGTTTTTGTTTCTATTAGACAATTCGGCTTTGCGCACATCAGTTACATGTGTGTGTACGCACAAAGTATGAAAGCAGTTAAATTATTGAGAAAATGTTTAACGTTTGAAATGAAGAAAAAACAAGTAATATTAAAAAAAATTAAAAAAAATTAATTTAGTTTTTTTAACAATTATGGTGACTAATAATAATTTAGGCAAATATGTGTGGTGAATGGAAATAAGTTAGTTGGTTAAATAAGCGAGAGCAGTAGTAAAATACATAGTTTTGTTTTAACTTGACGCAAGTGATCGTTTAGTTTCGACTGCCGACATGGGTTAAAGTTCTCACAATATGTACATGCATATGTACGTTTGTGTATATATATAAATAAACACTTGAACTCAAGCCGTCAAGTGTCGTGAAACTTTTTTTTCTCACTTCATGTTTGTTATCAGTAAAATAAAAAAAAACAAGTAAGAAAGGGCTAAGTTCGGGTGTAACCGAACATTTCATACCCTCGCAATCCGCAAGGATTAGAGGCGGGGATATGCTTTTAGGTGCTGGCATAACTTTATATTAAAAAATGTTGGGGAAGAATTCAACATTCATTATTCGAAGAAATTGTCAATGGATTGCAATCATATTTGGTATCTATTAACTTATATTACAGGCCATAGACTCATATACTTTCGTTGATATGTTTTGCTTCGTGTCAGAGATATTTATATTAAAATCTAACAAATTAACTCAAAAGTGATATATGCGATGGAAACTCAACTAAAGTGGATTAATAAATATATTAGATACATGAGGAAAAAGTAAACCAGAGAAGAGGAAATCTTTATATTAGAAATAAGCGGCTTAGACCATGATCTAGAGCGATTTCGTTCATATTTAGCACGAAATCACATTGTCTTTCAGAAAATATATCCACTTAATTTCATTAAAATATCACACATATTGACCAACATAAACGGTTTAAAGTCAGGTGGACAGTCGGGAGTTCTTATATCGGGCATTTTTGGAATAGAGGGAGATCTGCACTGATCACATTAACTCTTTCATTATTCAAGTATATTAGGGAACATGTTTTCACGCAATTTCGTGAAGGTAGCTCACACAATGACCGACATATTTGGCATAAAGTCTGCTAGAATAGCGAAAGTCATTATATGTAGTATATGGGAGCTAGGATAATTCGTAGACCGATTTCACACATTTTCGGCAGTATAACTATGGTATATCCGATATTACACGTTCACTTAATTTGCTAAGATATCTTACATATTGACCGAAATATATGGTATAAAGTCTACCTAGAGGTTGAAAATCCGTATATTAAGTACATGGGGGCTAGGGGAAGTGCTTACCCGATTTTATACATTTTAAGCACATGGACATACTGTTATCAGAAAGAGATGCTTTCTAAATTTCAAATAGATAACTCTAATATTGACTGTTATATATGGTATAAAGTCTACAGGTAGGTTGAAAATCCTTATAATAGGTATATGTGGCTATGGAAAGTATTTACCCGATTTTCGTTATAGTTAACACCAGATCACATTATTATCATGGAAAGATAATCCTCCAATTTCTTTACAATACCTTACAGATTTCCCGATATTTTCGATTCGAAAAGTCAGATAGAGGCACTGAGGTCCTAATATTGGGTATCTGGTGCCTTGAAAAGGTATAATCCTATTTCGTCTAGTTTTACGCATGAGATGGTATATCTTAAAAGCACTATTTGTACAAAGTTTGATTTTCATATCTTATTTGCTGCTCAATTTATCTACTTTAAAGTGAAAGGATCAGATGAAACTTAAAATTGTGTTGTATGAGAAGTAGGCGTGGCTTTTATCCGATGTCGATGATTTCGATGATTTTTTTCACAGTGTGACAGAAGAATGCAAAGATAATGTTACATACCAAATTTTGTTGAAATTGGTTAACGGGTTCTTGAGATATGGGATTTCTCCTAAAAGTGGACGGTGCCGCGCCATCACCGAAACTTTACACAGATTCCTACGCAACCCATCCGCATCATATTCGTTGCAAGTATTTAATATTTCTGACGTGTTCCTTCAACGAGTTATCGCACTTTTAGTAGTTTTCAACATAAATTTTGTATGGGAGGTGGGCGTGGTTATTATCCAATTTCACTCATTTTCTCAGTATATGAAGAGATGTTAGAAAAACTTTCTTGGAGCAACTTTGATATAGCTTTAACGGTTTCCGAGATATATAGGTTAAACCTATTGGGGGGGAGGGCTATACCCACTTTTATAAAACATTTTGCCCACAGATGCCCCACCCTACTAGGATCCTCTCTACCAAATAACACGTCTATGTCTTAATTTGCTGCTTAGTTATAACACTTTATCTGTTTTCGAATAATAGCATTTTGTGGGCGTGGCAGATGTCCAATTACGCCCATCTGCAATACCAACCGTCTTACGGTGACACGTGTACCAAGTTTCATCCAAATATCTTAATTTTTACTCCTTATCGTTATCGCTTGCACGAACGGACGGACGGACGGACGGACACTCCCTCAGATTTCGACTCGTCATTTCATGCTGATCATTTATATATACATATATGTCTATATCCAACTCGTTTAGTTCTAGGTGTTACAAACAACCGTTAAGTGTCCAAAACTAATATACTCTGTAGCAACATGTTGTGATAGTATAAAATAAAAATAAAAAAACAACAACCAATTACTAGGGAATATTTATGTATGCTATTGTTGTTGTTGTCGACACTGCGATAGTAAATCAAAATTATTATTAATAAAACAATAGTAATTAATTCACTTAATATATACTCATATGTCTCATTCATTGGATACGCACTGGAAATACGCGCAGGCATACATACATACATGCATACAAACGTATACTCGCACTTTGTGTAATGGGATATCAGTTTAACGGCTTGTTAATACTAGTGCTTAAAGTGCTTATGGGGTTAAAGCAAGGCCGATCTGTTTTTATGTTTGTATGTACGTAATACATTTGGGCAGCATCGGCACAATAAACCGAAACAACAGATCACAACAAAATAGTAAAATTGCGAAAGACCAAAGAACAAGTATGCGTAAGAAACTAAGAAAACGAGAAGGAGCAAAGCAATCGTGTGGTGTTTGTTATGTTTGTTGCATTTCTCGTATTTCAAGCGATTAGGGGCTAAAAAGAGCACGAAAGGTGGTAAATGTGTCGAACAAGCGGAGGAAAGCATTGAAGAGTGCGTGAATAGCATTAAAAGCTTGCGAAAAAATAAATAAATGCTTATTTGTGTATATAAGTATGTGTGCATATGCAAATTTTTACAAAAACAAAAAATATTGCTGCTCAACAAAAAGAAAATATATTCAAAAGCAAAAATGCACGAGTTGCATTGAAGATTAGCCAACATAGTGGGCATAACGGTTTTACATACCGGTGATTTACGGGAAATACTTTAAATTACGTAAAGTGGCTTTTTTAACAAAATTATACATATGTACGGGTTAGAGTAGAGTGAAATCCAATGAATTTAGAACAAGCATTCTTGTTATCAGAAGCCTTATGAAGTTTTTAAATAATTTATTAATAAAGTTCTTGTATAAACGGCTAATGGAATTGCAGAAAATTTGTAATTTTTCAAAAAATTATATTTTTTTTTTATATTGTATAAGTGGAAAAATAATACAAGATTTACAGAACTTCATTGTTAACATTCATTGCAGAACAGTATTGTTGCTAGGAACTTTTTCTGCTTGTTTAAAATATAATAATAATTAAAAAAAATAAAATTTGTGAGGAAAACAGTTTTCAGTGTGGGAACTAAATTTTAATCTTACAATACAAAAATGTGTTATGTTTTCAGTGAAAAATAAAGGAGAACTTACATCTTACAAATCTAAATTTCACAATGTTTTAGTTTAAATATCTGGTATTATTTCACACAAATTTGAAATTGATGATCTTGTATTTAGAAAAAATTTTCTTGGAATGAAATTATTCTGGAAAGTTTTGGTATACTCCTTTTTGGAGCTGTTCTAAAATGTTTGCAATTTTTGTGTAATTTTTATGCAAAAATATCATATTACTGTATTTGATGTTGTGTAAGTGAAATTTCTAGCTGTTCTGATTAAAAAGTATGACATTATCGTAAGAGAAAGTGTTTATGTGAAAATTTCAAAATAATTTTACATTTCTTTTCTATTAAATGTATATATGTATATGAACTACATTTTGAATTAAAATATGTTTTTCCAGCATTTCTACAAAAAGTAGATGTGTTGATTTCATTTGGTTTGCTTACAACCGCGAGTGCGGTTTTTTTTTGTTAAGATAACTAAAAATTTGACCGACATATTCGGCATAGAGGCGACTAGAATAACGATAACCATTATATGTAGTATATGGGGGCTGGGGTAATTCGTACTTCCATTTCACCCAACTTTGGCATCAAACTAATGTACATTCAAGGTTATACATTCATTTAATTTTGCTAAGATATCTTACATATTAACCGATATTCACGGTATAAAGTTCGAACCGGAACCGATATACATGATATAACCGGAAGTTCGAAAATTTTTATATTAAGTAAATGGAAGCCAAGGGAAGTATGTGACGCGATTTAACCAATTTTGGACACAATGGCACATTATTACCTGAGAACGATGTTCTTTAAATTTCACTCTTAATCAGATTGACCGATATTTTCGGTAAAAATCAGATATTGGCATTAAGGTCGATATATTCGGTATCTAGAGCTTGAAAAGATATATTCCGATTTCAACCATTTTTGGGCAGAAAATGGCATGCCTTGAGGGTATTATTTATGTAAAGTTTTATTCCGATATCTCAATTGTGCTTGAATCATATACTGTAAAGCGAAAGATGGGCGTGATTGTAATCAGATTTCGCCCATTTCCGCACTGCGAAATAAGAATATCAAAGTAATGATATGTACCAAGTTTGGTTGATCTCGTTCCTGAGATATGGGATCTCAGAGTAAATTGGAATGTGCCACACCGATTGACCAATTTTTACATACTTACTACAGAGACTTTTAGCAGTTTTCAACATAACCTTTGTATGGGAGGTGGGTGTGGTTATTATAATATAATATATATAAATATAATATTTGAGGACATTCTTGAAAAATTTCCTCTAAGCAAATTTGGTTGATATTAGCTTTAGCGTTTTGTTAGATATCTACATTATACCTATTGGGGGCGGGGCCATGCCAACTTTAAACATTTTTTTACCCATAGATGCCTCGCATTAGGATTCCCAATACCAAACATCACCTTTATATCTTGATTTGTTACTTAGTTAGAGCACTTTATAGGTTTTCACTTAACAGCATTTTGTGGGCCTGGCGATCTTCCGATTTCACGGATCTGCAATTCCAAACTCCTTATAGTGCCACGAACACGTGTACCAAGTTCCATCAAGACATCTTAATTTTTACTCAAGTTATCGCTTGCACGAACGGACGGACAGCCAGACGTCCGGAATTCAACTTGACTCGTCGTCACTATCACTTATGTATATATTACGTTATATATATTTCCACTAGCTTTAGGTGTTACAAACAACCGTTAGGTGAACAAAACTGTTATGCTCTGTTGCAATAAGTTGCGAGAGTATGACAAGGAATGTTAAAAACGCCCAACAAATTCGTAAATACTTACATACATACAGATTTTTATATTCTCAGAGCATGTCGCACAGAGTGCAATGGTTTTGTTCAACTAATGGTTGTTTCCAACAGCAAAAACTAACCAAGATAGGAAAAGGATTATTTATATCAAAATGTTTATGGTAACGATGTGAACTGATTTCCGGCGGAAGTCTCTCCATCCGGCTCCTACATACTCAATGTATTGATTTTCCTCTGACTGACCTTATACAGCTTACATCTGCCAATTCCAATACGGTCACCTTAAAATATTTGACGCGGTTTTAATTCATACTATATTGCCAGAGTTCTAATGCTTGTCCGCTTCCGAACTTAGCCCGTCTTCACTGTATACATACAAATTTGTACCTAAAAAAATGTAAAATTATGTTGTTTATCGTTTGAGGCACGAAAGCAATGAAGCATTGTAGCTTGCGGAATAAAACAATATAATTAGAAGCTCATATATGAGCTAATAATTTACATATATTTAATGTTCAAACTTAACTTCGCAGCAAAATGAACAGCAAGTAGAAAAAATTTACATACATATGTACTTTTATCTGTACATATGTATGTGTGTCTGTCTGAAGAATGAACTGCGAATGCAAATATACACCTAAATACTTGTTTATTATCTAGTTACTGTGAAAGACAAAAAATTATGAACTTTACTGAGTGAAAAGAACAAAAAAAAAAAGGAAATAATAATTGCCAATGTAACGGTGTAGCGTGTCTCGAGAAAAAAAATGTAAGTATATATTTTGCTAAAAATAATATAATAATAATAATTAGCAGGTTACATATTTTTTTAAATCCACGTTTAAATAGGAATAAGTGATTAGGTCAGCTTTCAGATAAACCTCTATTCTCTAGAGTCTCGAAACAGTTAGTCAGAATAACTGTAATCCACTTCAGTAACAAAAGCGAACTTAAATTACTTACTACTTACTTTGGCTGAAATGGTCCTCGGTCTCGGCGATTTGTTTCCCGCAACCATGAGGTCAGATCAGCAGAACCTGTCGGATGATGGATTTAAGGCCTAACTCAACAATTTCGGCCATGTTTTCATTGATTTATGACACGGTGAAGCAAATATCCATGAATTATATATCCAACACGTTCTTTTGTTATCTTTAGATACCAGCTTTCTCGATCAACCTCATTATAAAGCCATTAAAAGTAATTTCATAAATTTTTTAATCTTTTCGTCCGGAAGAATCTCATTTGGAGGTCCATTGCTTCGGTGCATCGGCTTCGGTATACGTAAGGCGCAGAGTCCGGTTAACACTCATGAAATCACTTTTTCGGTATCAGCAGTATTTTTTTTTAGTCCTGTCCTATGTTAGTGAACTCCTCTATGACAGTAAGAATGCAACTTCGTACCAGGCTTTTCAGACATTTAGGGATTCAGCATATATTGAACTTAAGCTAATGATCTGGTGAGGAGAAAATTCTCCCTCTTCTCGGACTTGGACACCAACATTAGTTTACAGAAAGTCTGAATAATTGTTAAATGTAAAATATTTTTTTCCAATCCTTGGAGTTGGCAGAGTTCGTATGAGTTCAGACACATTTAAATTTCCATTTTTTTTCACATTTCATCTAAAACCTTTTTAAAGTCGATAAATATTATAATACATTTCATTTGAGTATTTATTTATATTTAAATAACGTTTCCACATCTTAAAAAATAATTTACATATGTAACAATTGCTTAAAATAAGTTTGTGAATTTTCGCGGAGAGTAACTCTTTTAAAAACGTTTCAATTCTTGCATTGAATATGAGACAAAGAAGAATAGTCGAAAATTAGTACAAATTTTTTTGGGATCAGTGATAAATGTTTAAAATCATAAAATTCATTAGCCTATCGGTGGTTGGCTTATTCTAGCAGAACGATTTATGGTTACCAGATCTTCTTCGAAATGATGTTCCCCTTTTGCAAGCTTTAGATTTCAAGCAATTTCAATTTTGTATTGAAAACTTCGTGACTTGAAACGAGCTTTTTTCCGAAGTGCATCAAAAGCTGATAACGAGGTTCGTCTTGGTTTTCCATAAAATTGTCTTGAAAAAGTCAGAGAATTCGGAGTAGTTGTTTTCGATGATCAAAACGAAGAATTCATTTTATTTTTAAATATGTATAGGACTTCTTTTCTCTATTGAAGTCCTAATGCTAGTGTGCTATTTTCAGAAAAGCAAATCGCTTTTCATATCGGAAGCATCATGAGTCCCTTTCAAAATCTTCCATTTCCATTATCGTGTACTTTTTGAAATATGCTTAATTAAGATAAAAAGTTGTATGGTTTCCCCAATATGTGGAAATTATTTCTAGTTTAAGAATGGTATTTTGGAATTTTGGGGTGCAAAAGTTTGTCAACCATTGTTGCCACCTATTATAAATTATTTAAATAGTGGCAGGCCAGAAATATCTGTTCGAATTTTCTCAGTTAAAATTTTGTTTGCATGAAGTAATGTTGAATATCGTTAAACTTTTTTTAATCATTAAACATTGTGTTTAACCGTTACTGTAAATTAGTTTTTATGTTTATTGTTTATTGTCTTTCTGTTTTTGATTTGCTAGTTTAGCTAGATTACCTATCTGGCAATAAATCAATAAAACTTATATCGTTATAAATATTACATATGTATGTATGTATATGCTCAAAGAAACTGCAAATTATTCTCCAAAGGCCAACTATATAATTACTTTCTCATATTAAAAGTCTATATACTGTTATGTCAAGTTAATTACTATTTTAGATATACAACCACATAAGTATATATATAAATATGTGCAATTAGCACCTCGTTGGACTTAAAAGTTAATAGCAAATAGGTGTTTACGATCATCTTGACAGTAATCCGCTCATTAAACTTGACGAAATGTACTAGCCAAACGCTTTGACTTAAAATAAATTATGAAATATTTCTAAATATATGGGTATATATATAAATATGTTGAGTGTAAAAATATAAGCTTGTACATATAGAAATTTTGTTTTATGTATTTGTGGTATATACAAATTAAATAATTCGTTGGAGGAAACTCTTCAAAGAATTTTTCGTTTAGCCGAAGCGGAATTTTTCAAAGTCAACTGTACATAAGGAATACATATAAGCATAATATATAATATATATATGCATATGCATATAATTTAAATAACTATGCACCATACATAATTGTCAATCGTCATGGTTGTAAAACCAGGTGACAAATGTAGTAGTATTGTAACAAAATGAGTTGTAAAAACCATATTGTCTTATTGTCCAAGTGTGTAGTATAAAAATGCTTCATTCATTATTGGTTTTGAGTAAGAATATTTAGATTTCTTTAATATGGATGTTTGTTTTCCAAACGAATCTCACTAATTTCAATAATGTGGTAGTCAAAGTGGTGTAGTTTGTTATACATATGTGTATATATGTATGTGAAATTTCAGGTTTCCTAATATTAACTGAAAGCGAATAAACTAATTTACATTTATATATTTTTGTTTATGCTATATATTTCGACGCACTTTAGTCTGTGTTTAAATTAATTTCAAGCAACTTGATAGACTAAATTGACAGACATGTGTTCAACTGACAGTATCACTAACGTATGTCTATCTAAGTGGCATTATTAAGTTCTTATAGTGAGACATTAATAATACAAATGGGACGAATATTATATAAATGCTTTCAACTTAATGTTTCCGAAAATTTTTAAGCAGCCTCTTTAGGTCCGCGTTAAATGGTTTTTATGAGAAGCTTTTTCATATCAGAAATTTATTTACTTGAAAGATTTATCTTATCAGAAACAACTCTTAACTCGGTCTCGAATTCAAACCACGAGGTCCACCCCGACAGATAGCAATCATGTTGGACATCATTTCAACTTCCCTATTCAGCCAAACAACAAACCAACCTTTGATTTCTATCGACCTTTCGTGATTTGTGTGAGGACTTTGGAAGTTTTCCTGATTTACGAGAGATTTACTATATGTTACAAAAGTTTTAGGTGCTGTGCTTTGAATGTAAGCCTCAAGTACTTTTATAAGAACTACTCTTAAAAGTTAAGAAGGCGTATTTGTGCATCTGTGCATAAACAGTGTCTTCGCATAGCCAATAAACAATTAAATCATATTCAATAAATATTGGTGCTTTCATTTAAGTATTTAATTTTAATAACAAATTCGTACAAATTAATTTATATCTAAATTAACTAAATCAGAACACACTATATAATAAAGGGTTACATTTTTATATGTTCCATAAATATATGTTATTAGCGTTGCTGAAATCAAGCAAAAATTATATATGTATGAGACAAATAAATATATATATATATAAATATTTTATACTTAAGAGTGGTTTGTATTATGAGAATATAATCGGAATGTGACAAAAGAAAAAATTTGCACACGTATTATATATGTACATGCATGCATATATATACATTTATGTATAATATGTATAATATGCATATAAGCATGTAAATATATTCAAATATTTACTGCGCATTATTTCTTCATGTGGAAAAATGCGTTGGCCTTTTTGACAAAAACAGTTTGCTTTATACGTGTGTGGCTGTATGTATGTGCATATACACATGCCTTTGTGACCGGATGATTAGCATAATTTATTTGTCATATAATTAAATACACTAAACTACATATACATTTATTAAGTATTATAAAGATTAGTTTAATATAATATCGCGCAGACGCAACGCAATTTAATTCTAGTTATGTGGGTTGCTATTTAAATTTCTGTTCCAAACATCAAAACATGAACATTGGTGGTCAAAGACGGAGTTTTGGTTTCTCAAGATGTTTTTCATTGTAATCAATGAGCTTTGGCAAGCGCAAATCGAAGAAATTTTCAAAGGATAATACGTAGTCTAGGAATTTGTATAAATTTTGAATGCATTAAATGCTGGACCGAAAATCACTCACAAAAAACTAACTGGATCTTATTAATCCATTGATTTATTAGATCATAAATTCTTTTTAGGTCGAACATATATCGAAACGTTAGATCGCGCCTGAAAACACTAGAAGCCCCAAATCCTGATACATGAATAACACCTTTTGTATGAAAAATATGCAAATCAAAATATTTGCTGCTGGAAAAAGATTGAAAATGCGTTGAATTCTTTTAGGCCTCATTGAACATTAGGGCAAGCAAAAATTATTTAGAAATTCATCTATTTGACTTGCGCCAGGATATGCGAACTTAAAAAACATATAGATAAAAATATAAGCAATATATATATATATATATATACATATGTTTAAAAAGTTGATAAATATGTATGTACATATTTATTTGAATAAAGTATGCATCGTTATGAAGATTTTCTTGAAAAACAAATTCCAACTAATATCAATCTTATACATAGTTTTGGCTTATACTAAGGAAATGTGACCCCATTTTTATTATTCTTTGTAATAGTAATTCTTGATTTTCAGTTTTACAGACTACAATTTATTGAAATTTACTGATGTTAATTTCTTTAATCGTAAAATTTTTAATTTTTAAAAATGTAGCTATTACTTCCTCAATGTGAACCAGTTCCCTCGTTATCGTAGAATGAACCTTTTCGACTTTAAAAAGTGAAAAAATGTTATTGAAAAATTCAACGGATTTTTATCGTTGACTATGAATTATATCGATGAAATGTGATCGAAAAAAAAGTCGAAATATGTTTTCATTTTTATATTTTTTATCGCATATAAAAAAAAAATAATTTTTTATTTATCAATTTAAAATTTTTATACTCTCGCAACATGTTACAAGAGAGTAGTTTAATTTTGTTCATCTAATGGTTGTTTGTAACTCCTTTGTTTATAAATAGATATAGACCGGGTGACTGTATGTCCGTCCGTCTGTCCGTGTAAGCGATAACTTTAGTAAAAATTGGGATATCTTCATTGGTACTTGGTACATATGTTCCTTGGCACTCAGAGGAGATAGGTGTTGCAGATGGATGGAATCGGACTGTTGGTACGCCCGCAAAATGTCGTCCCTATATGCCTAAAACCCTATAAAATGCTATAACTAAGTTTCCAATTAAATTAATTAATTAATAAACTGAAATGTGGTGCAGGGAATCACCAATTTACACTTAATTTGGAGCGTGACATTATATCTGCATACTTATGATATACAGTGTGAACTCGGAATAAAACCACGCTTACTTCCCGCACACCACATTTTTCAATTCTATATAATTCTTTGACTTTACAGTATAAATGTGAGTGGGGCAACTATAACATTAGGGGTATGTCAATGCATGTCTATAAATTGTTAAAATCGGAATATAACTTTTCAAGTCTCCAGATTCGGAAAATGTGGGCCCAGCACCTATATAGCTGACCTTTTTTCGAAAATATTCGTCAATCTGTAAGACATATTAATGAAATTCAGAATAAATCTTTTCCTAATAATATTGTGCCATTGTGTTAAAAATGAATAAAAACGGGTTGAGGTATACAACTAGCGCCCGGATTTTTGAAATTCCGATTAACTTTAGCGTATATAGTGGTAGATATGTGTTATTTCAGTGGAATTCAGAAAGCGTCTCCCTCTGATAACAGTGTATCCTTGTGCCTGAAATGGGTAAAATCGGATCAATATTACCTCTAGCCCCCATCTACCTAATATAAGAATTTTGAACTTCCGGTTGGCTTTATACGGGGCATATCGGTCAATGTATATGATATTTTAGGAAAATTAACCCGATATATGATTTCCGACTTCGCAGCTGAATTTAAACCCGATGTAGTGATTTCCGACTTTCCACTTGATTTCAAGCCGTTTATGTTGGACCATATGTGTGATATTTTAATGAAATTAAGTGGACATGGTTCCTTAAACATAATGTGGTCCCTATGTCCCTAATATAATAATTTCCGATTCGCTGTTGACTGTCCCCTAACATACTCAATATATTAAGTTTAGCCGTTTTGGTTTAGTTAATATCACATATACCATTTGAGTTAATTAGGTTGATTTTAATGTAAATATTTCGTACACGAGCATAATGTTGTAATGAAACTGGTTTTTTATTTTTACAGTTTTGCCAACACCTGAAAAATATGATCCGGCTTTGATATTTTAAAATTGCGAGAGTATAAAGTGTTCGGTTACAACCGAACTTAGCCATTCCTTACTTGTTTCTGTATAATATTTTCATAGCTACTGAATTTAACTTCAATTATTTTTTAAGACCTAGAGGATACATCAGAAAATATTTTCGATTTAAACAAATGTTTTCTATTAAGGAAAATTTAGATTTCCTAAAGTTTGTTGGAACCTAAGACGTTATTGGTATAGTTTGACATCTTTTTAATTCATTTAGTATTTTATATTTAATCATTTGTTGGTTTATTTAAGAGTGCAAACATTACAATTAATCATGAGATGGGATTTCAGTTATTCGTCTGCCTAGGTTGTGTATGATCTGAATTGGATTTTTTGCATGTTGTGACTTATTGTGTCTGTCACTATATTTACGTTTAGAGTTTGAATCCTTAATGGATTGCGCATCAATTATCATTTTTACAAAGTACCTATTAAAGAAGTTTAACTGCGTCATATCACAGCTCCCAGAAGTTCAATTGACATCGAAAGGACGGTCGATAACCCGATTAATCAACTTGGCGTATAAAGGGCTGATCATCGCATTGGATATGTGGCGTAACGCTATACCCAGAGGATACCAATGTTTCCCAGTTCGTTTTGGTATCGCAAAAAATTTAATATATTATCGTGCTACTGTATTGCTCTTCATTAACTGGCGTTTCAATGGCTTTTCCAATAATGCTCACATTAATCTCTCCCTCTTTGAGAAGGTAGGCTTCTCAACGGTCAGGTTTATGACTTCCGATATCCAGTTTGGGACAGTTTTGATTGCTAACATGTGCTAACTAACATGATTACTAACTGTCTGCCGAAAAGAAATTGAGCTTCGTCAGAAAAGAAGATTTTTCGCGATTTCCTGGAGTTTTATTCTGAAATTAAAATATGATGGCGATATAGAAAGCAAGATTTCCGATTTCATAATGTGTATATTTCACACTCAGCTAGTTGTCATTAAGAAGAATATCAAATGGTAAGGTGGTAGGTAACTATGGAGCCGATAAAGTAGTAAGGCAGGAAGCACTCGATAGAGCATTATTAAATCAAGGCGACGTAAATTCTTTGGATGACAAAACATCTCTATATTGTATTTATGGAGATTATGAGAGTTGCCAGTTGATCCCTAACCTTCTATTAATATATAAAAACACTTTGTATAGTTTATGGCAAGTCTTAATAAATCTTACATTCACTGGGAAAAATAAAATATTCAACTGCGTAGTAGGTGTCGGTAAAATCATTGCCAAGATCATGAATTGACTCTTTGGCGCAAGAAATGCGCGTGATATACGCGATAATACCTACGCACGTGTATCTGGGTATGCGAATGTAAACAGCAATTGTAAGCAATTGTAAGCAATATATTTACATCTGTCACAGCGCATGCCGCCATGAGTATTTATTGTTGCGTCCCTGTTGGAAAAATAATGCAATTTCGATTGCTTATATATGTAAGAACACCTACAACTCTTAACAAATCATAACTTAATACACACAGCAATGGATAGAGAAATGACATATAAATAGAGATAAAAATTCGTCTAGTCGAATGGAAACGTCACTCGCGGAAATTATTAATTCTTCGGAGCCAACAACAGCTAAGAGGGTATAATATGTGTTAAGTTTTATTCGATGTTTGATAGACGGACGGGTAGATAGGTATAGCTAAACCAATTAGTTCCTTAATTTTTGCGAGTACGTAATCTTATATCTACCTTATTTTGCTGTTAAATACAACAGTTAGATGAGAAAAACTTGTATATTCAATGTGACATGTTGCGAGAGTATTAAAACGACGCTATTTTCGTCTTAATTGAGACAGACCATAAAACCCAACAACAAATTATGTTCAATAAAAGAATATCATATATCATATAATTCTTGAAGTGCTGATGGCAAAAAAATCATTCCATTTCATCTTCTTGCATTATTATTATTATTATCTTTTTAACATTTCCATTTTAGTCTTGTATTCGCTGAACTTTCTTCTGACGTTTAGCTTATTTGGAACTCGGATTAATTAAGCATGCAATTTTATATTGTTTTAATTCTCATCTTCTCAATTTTTTATTCAAGGTCATTCTGCAGAAGTGACTTTTCTCTTCAGGTTTGGAGAGAAATAACAGTCGCATGTACAATCTCAATAATTAGGTCTTGCACATTTCCTTGAATTTATGTCTCTAAGAATGAATGGTAGCATTCTTTGCAGTTCTGTAAAACTCTTTTGATTTTCGGTTTGGTTTAGAACTTTGTGGTTCCTGTTGTGTTGTAGATCAACTATTTACTATTTTCTACGCGCGTTGATTAAAATAGCTGCTTAAATTACATACGAATTTTTTTGCTATTGTTTGTTATTGTATTGGCAGTATAAAGGTAAGTAGATTTGAATGTTTCTCTTATCAAAGCTTAGTATTTTGGAAAGAATTTTTGCAATGAATCCAACTGGGCAAATTAACTTATGTGATACAAGAATAATAAATGAATAAGTACGTATATATGTTAGTGCAATTGTGTCTGAATTCAATTTATTATTTTTATTATCCAACAATTTTTTTATTACATTGAAAACAAATTATAAAGCGAGTTGGTAATGTGGCATCTTGATTAGCTGTAGCGATACTCAGAAGCTGTTACATAAGAAGAATTCGATCTTTATCGGCTTTTCGATGACGTTAGAAATAAATAAAAGTGCAGCAGCGATAATTTTTGGAAAAATATGTTCTCCTTTTATTAAGAAAATGCGGTTCTTCAGATCTTAGAAACTAGGAAAATTAACTTCCGGAAAAAACAACTGGGCAAATTTAGGACAGAAGAGAGAGACGGAAGAGAGCGATTACTTCACAGAAGATAAATTCGGAAGGCATTATTGAGTTAAGTTAGGTCGTCATCGATCCTTCACTCCTCTGCTCGCTATCTTTGGGATTTGCTTTCTTATTACATCTAAAAACAACAACAAAGTTAGCGAGTTAAATTCAATATTCTTTATTTTCTAATGCTTGGCGAATCGCTGACGCTTTTAATCTGGAAAGCTTTCTCTGGGTTGCCTGATGTAAGCGATTTATTCGAAATAATTATTCATTTGTCGATTTCATAGAATAATTCGTGTCATTCATATAATACATTAGATAGGCATTTATTAGTAGTCAACATACACTTTACTTTACAGTAACGGAACTTACTCAATATCCTGTAAACACTGAATTTTTGCAGTGCTAGAGCAACAAGGTCTTATAGTATGCAATAAACCGGAATTTTCAACGGATTTAAGAGTAAATTTTTGTGAGGAAAACGTTTGAATGTTGTTTTGCGCTCATTTAAGATTCCAGACCACCTGCTAGTAGGGAACCTATGTACTTCGCGAACATATGAGTTTGCGCGTTCTATATTTTCGGTATCCCTTGAAGTTTTATGTCGATAAGATCGTGTTAAGCTACAGTCTTGGAACTTTTGCGCACATTTTCTAATAAATTGATTCAATGGAGATTCGTTTCTAATTCGTAATTTAAAATTTTTTTCCATAAATAGCTAAATATAATTTTAATTTATTGTTGTTTGTTGAAAATATACGATTTAGTTTCGGTCGAAGCTGGCCTCAATTATGTTCGCACATCAAATTCAATGATAAATGATTTCTAATAATTACCATTATAGAAAGTAGTTGCTTGTATGTATTTTTGAATTCCATTACAAAGAATCCAGATTTTGTTCTTGTAATATAACAAAGTCGCAGATGGCAGTCCTACAAAAGAAACTTCCCGTCTTTGTTCTTTCATTTCTTGATATAAAACTCAGTTCCAAAATTTTTATTTATGAGCCTTTGGGATTAAGGTTTTTATATGATTTTTTTCGAAACCACATTTTGAAAACTGTGTAACACTGTGTAACTGTGTACACTTCTCTCAAAAATGCTTTTGTCGGTTTAAAGTCTAAGCAGGAAAAGCTGAATACAAGCAAAAGTGTAAGTGTATTAAAAATATTATTTTCGTGGTTTTGTTATTCACTGTGAGAATCTTAAGAAAATATAACACTATATACATAAATACATACATATATAATTATGTTGTAGCGTATTTAAATTTAAGTTGTGGGAATACAAAAACAACGCGAAATTCAACAAAATTTTGTCATACAATAAAAAAATTAAACAATCAAAAATTCAGCAATTCTGTGTGTAAATGCGCTAAAAATAAACACATCAACATAAATTTCAGAATTAATAGAATCACTAAGCTAAAAAGTGGGAGCAAATGTATTTTATTTCTCGTCTCTTACTTTATTTGCTGTTTTTGTTTTTGTTTTATTTTCGCGCTGCGGTGGCTTTGTCGTTTGTATGTCGCTTACGGATGATATGGTGGACAGACAACTTGTATAATTGAATTAACGCGAGTAACGGTATTAGCCGAGTAACGAAATGCTGAATAATCAAAACCATGTTAACAGCGCGCAGCATTTGCAAGTTATGATCGAGACGTTTCGAAATTAGAAATTACTGAATTATATTTACATGGAAAAATACAGTGGATGGAATTGTTGGTATAACTTGTTTCAGCTATTCAGTAAACATAACTAGACACATATTAACACACACATATCATATTTTATCAGATTGACTGAAAATGTAACACTGTCAATTGGTTGTAAATGAACCTCTTTTAAACATTTACGACGATATGTAACACTAAGTTGAAATCTGCGACCTAAACATACGTCGAATTTTTAAGTTTGAACTAAAATGCAATACTATATAAATTACAAAAATTATTAGTAACCGATATGGCTTCAGAAATTTAAATTGTGAATTAGCAAAATCTAAAGACGAACCATCTTTAAACCTGTATATGTGGATTTTACTGGGTTCTAAATTATTACTCTTCTAATGTTGAGGGCTGTGTTTTGTCAGCTTCAGAGTTTTCGTGAACTCCGCTCCGTAACAAGTGTTCAGAGAGACCATTTAAACTACTCCGATTACTTGTTAACTAAAGTTCGCTGGGCTGCCTTAAATGCGACTTCTGTTCTTTATTATGAAATAAGTTTTTACGCTGTTCCCCCTAACATTTTATATCCGATTATAATCTTGTTAGTACCTCTGTCCGTCAGAGTGTTATCAATAATGTGACGTTATCGAGAGAGGTCTAAAGAATTTTTAAAGCAACTAGACTTAGACAAGAAAAGTTATCGTACCACTCCATCCGACCTTTTCAATCAGTTTGGAATCATCGACGAAAAATTTCAAAATTCGAAGGTTCCATAAATAATATTACGGCCTTTCTTCTAAAAACTTTCGCGAAGAATGCAAGTATAATATTTAAATTCATTTTCAATTAAGAGTATAGCTAACACTTAACTCGCCCATAAGAGGAAGTGATGATAGAAATCGGTGATTTAATACATGAAATGGTATAGAATGGTCTATAACGAAAAGTCATTGATGCACGTAGTGTGTTCCTAATGGGAATTTCGTTTTTTTAAAAAAATATTTATTCATTCGTCTACATTAATGTTGTCGCCTTCAAAATATTCTCTCTTCGATATTATGCACTTATGCCGGCGCTTTTTCCAATCGTCGAAACACTTCTCAAACTACATTTTAGGGATAGCCTTTAGCTCATTCAGCCACGCGCTTTTAATGTCATCTATACTTGTAAAACGACGACCCTTTAAGGTTCTCCTTATTTTTCGAAATAGTCACACGGAGCTACAGTATTGTTTTTGGCCAGGAATTCATGAACAAACAACAAAGTGTGAGCAGAATTGAGCAAAAGTAAGCAAGAGCATGAGTTATTTTTGCACAAATCCGGGTGCTTTTTTCGAATTGCTTCACACACCTCGTACAACAAATGAAATGGAATTTTTTAATAGCATTCTATCTAAACTTCAATTGCATGGATTTATAGATCTCGCTATAATATATATATATTATTTATATCGCTATATTTATAAATCTCGATGAGATTTTCTTCATAGAAAATTCAATCTTTCGCAATCCTAATTTTTACATTTTATATCTAATATATTGCATGATTTTGACAAACAGTTCGTAACGTTCGAGATTTGCTTTATGTTAAGGCTTATCAAACGCGCATAGCTGGAACAACTTCTTCCCGGTGTAAATATTTCGAAATTTATTCAGCTTCGATAACTGTCATCCACGACAGTACGAAAGTTATATACTATTTATTTGTTGTTCTTGGAGTTACTTAAATTGACGTTGGAACTTCACCAATCTCGGATACTTCACCAATAAAAAATAACAGATTCTACCGATTGTCGTTTTAATCAATGAATTTTGGATTGACTAAGTTTGCTTCCAGACACATTAACATGGAAATTCTTCATTCAGTACTTTTATCTTCTTAATCATATTACAAAAGAAGAAGTAGGCATACTGATATGAATTATCCCTCTCTTGCATGCTTTAGATCACATTCAAGTGCTTGCGAGTACCTCTGTTAAGTTTGTAAATATTTCCTTGTATGAGTAAGCAGTGTTCAGATACTAGAGATTAACTTGTCAGATGTACTTCGAAAGAGCTTAAGACTTGACGAAGCGAGGTCTATTTGGCCTCAAGTTGGCAGGCGGATAACACTCGTACTTTTGAAGTTAACGATGTCACGCCGTAGAAAATCCATGCAACCGTTATTGGATGTTCAAGGGCAGCGTGATGAAATCCTATAAAATTAGTCGAGGTCCGACTAATCTTCGTGAATACTTCAACACTTCAGAAAATTTAAATCATGGCTAAATCGAACAATTGCAAAGAGTATAACAGTTTTGCTAACCGAACGGTTATTTGTAATACTTTAAAGAAATCCAGATAGATACAGAGTTATATGTATCAAAATGATTAGGATGACAAGGTGAGTATAATTCCGGATGTCTGTCTGTTCGTCGGCCTGTCCGTCTGTCCGTACAAGCGATAACTTTAGTAAAAGTTAAGATATCTTGATGAAAGTTGGTACACTTGTTCGTTGGCACTCTAAAGAGGTCGGTATTGCAGATGCGCGAATCGGACTATTGCCATGCCCTTAAAATGCCACTAATAAAGAAGTTATAAAGGTCTACAACTAAGCCACAAATTAAGGCACTAAACTTTAATTTGATATCGAAGTAGGGATTTGCATCGGTGATTTAAAAGTTTTTAAAATTTGGGCTTGACCCCGCTCCATAATATATGTTTAATGTACATATCACATAACACACTAAAGTTGTACCGACTAAACTTGCTGAAAACAAGTCTTTCTAGATACAGTGAGAGAATGGGGGAAATCCGATATTAGTCCTGCCCTCTTTTCCCGCATCGGTTATGTTAAAAACTACTAAAAGTGCGATAACTTACTAAAGAAACCCACCAGAAGAATTCAATTGTACAGTAAAGGTGGTAAAAGAGGGATCCCTATGAAGATCGGTATAAAAATTGAACAATGGGTGTGGCACCGACTACTTTTAGATGAAATTCTATATCTCAGGAACGACTAGACCGATTTCAAATTTGTTTCATAGTATTACCCTAACATCATTATTGACAGTGTATGAAAATGGGCGAAATCGGACTACAACCACGCCTACATTCTATATAACAGAATTTTAACTTTCATCCGATTTGTTCACTTTACAATACATAAACCAAACACCAATAAAGGTATCAGAATAAAACGTCTTCTTACGTCTAAAATAGGACTATAGCTTTTCAAGTCCCCGGATACCGAATATGTGGAACTCATGCCTATGACTGAGTTTCTATGGCTGACTTTGTACCGAAAATATTAGTCAATCTGTGAGATATATCAATGAAATTTGGAGAGCATCTTTTTTGTGACAATAATGTGTTCCTGCGAAAAAAATAGATAAAAATGGGACAATACTTCTCTATCCCTCATATATCTAATATAAGGATTTTCATACGATCATTCGGTTGACTTTATACCATATATATCGGTCAATCTGCTAAGTATGTTTTTGAAATTCGGAGGATATCTTTTGCTGATAATAATGTGTCCTGGTGCTGAAAATTTATGAAATCGGGCCAATATTTCCCCCAGCTTCCAAACTACCAACTTAAATATTTTCAAACTACCGCTTGGCTTTATACCTTTTTTATTAGTTAATCTGTGCGATATCTTTGCAAAATAAAAGTTAATGTGTAATCTTGGACATACTATACTTTGTTCATGAAAATTGGTGAAATCGATCGACGAATTACCTCAGTCCCCATATTCTCGATTTAATGAGTATTGTTATTCTAGTAAACTCCCAGCCATATATCGGGAATATTTTTAGTTATCTTAATAAAATTACGTGAATATATCTTCTCGGGGATATTATAAGTTAATAAGATACCAAATATGATTGTATTTCATACATGGTTTCATCGAATAATGAATTTTGAATTCATTCCCAACACTTTTTAACTTAAAATGTTGTCAACATCTGAAAATATTTCTTCGTCTTTGGGCCGCACAAACTAGGAGAGCAGAAAATGTTCGGTTACACCAGAATTAAAGCCTTCCTTACTTGTTTTTCTGGTTGTCTTCACGAATTAAGACCATGGTGAACATTTGCTCTTCAAGTGCGTTTACCAGTATTTAGTTTCTTTAAAGTAGTAAGACAGCCGTTTGCTTGATCCTTCTTACTTAATTAAAATCAACTTATTCAAGTCAGCGAAAATTTGCTACAGTCAGAAAAAATAAATAAAAAGAAAACAAATGAAATTTTGCCAAGAATAAACAATTTCGATAAGCGAAATGTGATAAAATTTAATTCCAAACGAGTTTTCCCACACTAAAGCGTAAATAAATTTTTTTAATTGAAATAAAAACAGCATTTCAATGCATATATTATATATGGATGTCGGAGCAAATTTACGCACATAAAATGTTTCCCACCTTATCTGACTGACAAAGCTAAGAGCTGATGAGTGCAACTAATCACTTAAGAAAACAAAGAGGGTAGTAGGAATGCATGTATGTGTGTAAATATGTGTTTCAGAGTCAAACATCTATCAACTGAGAGGAGCCAAAAAGGTGATGAAATCATATGTATTATGTTGGACGAGTTTGACGAGACACTGCACAGTAGAACTCTTGGAGACACGATCTACAGCAGTAATAAAATCTAATGTGGTAAATATTGAAAAAGTCCTTTGAATTAAGAGCTCATTTATTACTTAGGGATTTGTTAATATATTTGCCATTATAGATCATAATTAAGTCTACAATACTGACTAGG
This sequence comes from Bactrocera minax, assembly GCA_021498325.1. Classification (NCBI taxonomy): domain Eukaryota; kingdom Metazoa; phylum Arthropoda; class Insecta; order Diptera; family Tephritidae; genus Bactrocera; species Bactrocera minax. The sequence goes on from JAKEEE010000100.1 coordinate 167,056, forward strand.
TTGGGATTTTATAGGTTAGGTGTATTAGAATACAGTGGCTTTGCAAGAAACTGGCGCTGCTCGGCTTCCGACAAGCTGAGTGACGGATTGCCAAGACTTTCAGCGTTGCAAAATCTTATTTGCACTGGCTAATATAAAATTGAAAATGAATTATCACCTCGTCCTATAAACGATAAGTTTTTCATTCTTTTGCTCTGACAGCCCTTTTGAAAAGTAAAACTTCAAAATTGTTGATTTGTATTTATGCAAAAGATTTTCCACGAGTAACGACGGCCGTTCTCTATAATAAATTCAACAATTTCTAAAATCACATTAGGGAGGTAATCATATGACTAGACAATATGGCTTGGTATCAGATGGTGTCATGCTTTTGAAATTTATTCGTAAATTTATCTAAATTATATATTTTAATAATATTATACAATTGGAATTAATATAAAAGCAAGACGAAACATTCTGGTTTTGAATCAAGTATCCAAAATAACATCTTTTTTCATCGAAAGAATATGCCACGAGCGACCTTGTTCCTTGACGCTTTGAATTGGTCTCAACTCTTATTGGTCTCAACTGGTATTGGTCTCAGCTCTAAAATTATTACCGAATATACAAGTACAGGTCAGGTTCTCTTAAGGATAAAAAGGATGAAGTTCTCAATTATATAAACCGTTTACAATACCTTTAAAAATTGTCTCTCTATATTAGTAATTATTCATAGGTCAACTCATGTTATTTTCAGGTCTCGCAAAATAGTGTGAAGTGAGCAGTAGTTGGAAGTGAGAAGTCCAACTAAGGAATGGATGTAGTCAAATGGTATTAAATTAAAACAATGTGTTTTTTTAATGAAATCACCTGAGTTTCGCGAATTTAGATAAACAGCTTAGGTTAAGTCATCTGAAAGAATCTGAAAGGCTTATTCGCTGGTGGTCGTATATTATAAGTGAAGGCGTCAGCATAAACATGATCAATTGCAAAAATTTTTATATTTATTTGTGTTTCGAATTGCGAAATGAAGACACAACAAAAACGTATTTTATTGACTAGCTATTACAAAAATAGCAATTTTGATTTGATTCATATGTATGAATGAGTATTGGATTTTGTATATGAAGTTCTAAGTATACTTAAGTAGATATGCATATATTTATTGTGCATGCTATTTTTACTAATCGCGCTGTAATCTACAGAAAATGTGTGACGCTATTAACACGTGTTGTTGTGTGTATTCCGATAATAAATCTAGCATGAAAAGTGTGAAAAGCGCAGCAACTGAACGATTTCGAGGTCATAATGTAAATGTCTCTGTTTTGCTTTTGTTATTATGAAATAACAAAATTTATCACATCCAAAAGCTTATGCTGACTGTAGTGGAAATATTTCAAAACGCAGTTGCAGTTTTAGTCTGTACGCCAACTCACCTGACAATATTTTGCGATTTCCTGGCACATATTCGATACGCCGGCTCCGGTTACGCTTTTGAGTGGCGTTTTATGAGTGTTGGCTAGAAAGAGGCAATTCTAAAACGCAAATACTCCTATATGTTAGAATAAGTATGTATACTTAAGCAAATATCGAGATATATGTTGTATGTCTAAGAATATACACATTTACGTAGACGTCCATAAAATTTCAATAGAGTGGGTCGTTTGGCAAAGAAATGCATAACTATGGTCTATAAAAATTCAGGGAATTTTAATGTAACAACTATTAAAGGCGAAAACGGCATACCCACGCTGAATGCTCATATAAATTCTTCAAAATGTGACATTTGTAACAGTTCTTTTCTTCTTTATTTGCGAACTCGTTTTGGAATATTGGCGATCATATTACGTTACCATCCTTTTAAAAGTTGGACCGCTCTATTCCACAAAATGTGTAATTAAATGTGTAAAGGCTTCCCGATAAATTTCCAGAACGTTTTATATATGGTACAGATTTATAATATTACTTTGCTCCTTTACTTTTTCTGTTGAAAGTTCATTTTTTAGATTTATTTTCCTGCCTTGTATGAAAATTATCAATTCATTCCTTCGGGAGCTATATCACGGCAAATTTACTCTTTTTACATGTGCGCAAATTTTAAAATCTTCCAAGTGGTTTTGAATATTATACAATAGGTCCCATCAAAACAAATATATGTACATACAATGATCTATAAATGCATATGTATTATATATGTCATAACTTTCGTTTCTGTTTCTAAATTCTTCTTTATTGATGCTCTAACTTCTTACACACTTTTGATCGATGCTAAAAAATTAAATTTCTTCCTCAAGAACGAATCCGTGGATTCAATTCATTTTCCAAACATAATATATAATTATGATTATACAATTTCCGCAATTTGTGAAGAAAAATTGTTTCGTAATAACTAAAATCGCGCCGGGATTTTAGCTACTTTTTAGTATTTATATCTAAGTTAAAATCAGCGGTAGTATTTATGTTATTACATCTTTTTCTTCTTCTTCGTTGGTGGTACATATCTTCGCTTGTTTAAGAGGTTAAGAGCGGGGTTAGAAACCCATTTATAGAATGTCATTCGCTGAAGCTTCGATATAATAATACTCAAACATTTTTTGTACGAATGTTCTACCTACATTATTATACAACAGAATTAATCAATCAACATCTCCATTCACAAGGCCTCCTCATTGATTTGCCAAAATACCATTGATTTCTCAACCCAATATTGAGTCAAGTTGCCTATGAAGAAGTAGCTAAAAATTCTTTGTGCGTGCCATATTTGAAGAATGTATTATTTTTTGAAATTATGAAAATTCAAGATTTTTCTCTAATTTTTTAAGAAAATCAAGAAAAATAAAATCTCTTTCATCCATCAATCATCATTCATTATTGATATAGTTTTATCTTGAGATCGTTAAAATAAATTGATACTTCATATAATCTGTGAATGCTATATTTCTTGATATTTTAGGTAACTCAAGTATAGTCTAGTTGGATAACTATACAGTTGCATTTAAGCTCTCTTGGGCTTTGACAGACCTGATGTTTGGGATCAATTGTTATATATGTAAATTAGGGTTACAACAGCAAGGAAAATAAATTATAAGATCTATCTGTTTTTTACATATATTACCATACACATAAACTTATATGATTTATAATGGAAGTCAAATATATATGTAACATTTATTATTTATTTATTTATTGAAGCTGATAATAAATAAAAATTCGGCGCAAAATAATAAAATGCAGTTTACTAATGCATATGCAAGCATTTATGGATATATTATATATGAGGCGTCGTCTGAGCGTTTTAACACTCGAATTTTTATTATTATGTAAATATATGCATGTCTGTATGGAAATATTTACTTCCATATGAATTGGCATATTTTACACACTCCAAAACGTGGTTTTTTGCGACAAAAACAATTAAAGTCAAAAACAATATGTTCGTATTTACTTACGTTCTTACATACAAGAGCGTCCCTACAGCCATGGGAGGGGCGGGGTAGGTTTCGGTGTTATCTAGTAAATACATTAGAATGACGCTGTGTTATAATACTTTTTATAAGTGTAATTACATTATTAATTATTATTAATAATAAAAAAATTTAAGCTGATAATTAGCAAAATAAATAAACTGGTATGGGAGGACACATTTCTGGCCGAACCGAAGATTATAGAGATACAGATTTTTAACAATGAGAAAACCATTGTTCACAATTTTTTTTTTGTCTCTGCATTAGAATAAACCTTCATCTCAACTTATCTCAAATCTGCGAAAGTGGTGAGTGCTAAGATGGTTCAAGTTTCTTCTCACTATTTAGTGTATAAAGAAGGGCTTAGATGATTTTACTTCGGTAACAATTTTAACCCTACCACATGGGTCCCTTTTTGAGAGATGTGTGTCCTACTGAGCGGAGGTAGTTAGCTCCATTTACGAATTATGATTTATACTGATGTTCAATGCTTGCTAAGACCCAATTGCCCAAAAGAGAAAATCGAACTATTACAGCCAACTGAAATTAAACTATATGCTCATCTATTTATAACTGTATTTTATACTCTCGTAATATATTGCACTGATTATAATAGTTTTGTTCACCTAATGGTCGTTGTAACACCTAAAACCAATCGAGTTTGATACAGAATTAAATACACCAAAATGATCAGGATAATGAGATCAGTCGAATGCCGGGGGACTGTCTGTACTCATGTCAGCGCAAGTGATAACTTGAGTAGAAATTAAGATATCTTAATGAAATTTGGTAAGCGTACTCCTTGGCATTATGAAAAGGTTGGTATTGCAGATGGATGGAATCGTACAGTTGCCACGCCCACAAAATGCTGTTAATCAAAAATTGTGAGAGGCGATAACTAAACCACAAAATAAGATATAAAACTGTAATTTAGAACAGGGCATCGCTGTAAGGGGGGTGTCTGTTAAAAAAATTTTTTAAAGTGGATGTGGGTCCCCCTAATAGCTGTAATATACATATCTCAGAAACCACTAAAGTTATATCAACGAAACTTGCTAAGGAAAAATTTCTCCGCCACCTCCTTAGATGATTTGAAAATGGATGAACTCGAATTTAAACTACGCACACTCCCCATATATTGGTTATATTGAAAACTATTCAAGTGTGATAATTCTAAATTTCATAGTCGGGATGGTACGGAAGGGCTTCATAGAAATCGGAGCAAAAATTGGTCAATGGGGGCCGGGGCGCTCACTTTTAGGCTAAATCCGATATCTTAGGAACTAATTTTGATCGAATTTGGAGCATAATATTGTTCTGACATACTTATCTTACAGCATGGAAATGAACGAAATCGGACTGCAACCACGCCTACTACTCATATAACACAATTTGAAATTCAATCTGATTCTTTCACTTTACCGTATATAAATCAATCACCAATGAGGACATCGGAATAAAAATTGGAATTGGGGCTGCAGTTTTCTATCGCCAGATACCGAACATGTGAACCTCAGAACTAATGACTTTTTACTGAAAATATCGGTCATATCAAAAATAATATGCCCTTGTGTCGAAAGTAAGTAAAGTAGGGTATATACTTCCCTTAATCCCCATGTACCTAATATAAATATGCAGATATCTTAATGAAATTCAGCCAGCATTTTTCCTGGAATAAATGTGCCGGCTTTCGAAAAATGGATAAAAATGGAAATACTTCCCTAGCCCCAAATGCGTAAAAGAAAAAATTCAAACTTCTGGTTGGCTTTATGCCACATATATCTGTCAATATGTAAGATATCTTAACAAAACTAAGTGAACTTATAATCTTGGATATTCTTTAGTTTGGTGGTGATAATGGGTAAAATTCGTGTATCGAATTACCCCGGTTCTTATATACTAATTACAATGATTTTCGTTATTCCAGCAGACTTTATGCCGAAAATATCGGTCAAAAAAACCAAGGGTTAATGTAATCAGTACAGACCATCCCTAGCCAACATATACCTGATGTAGTGATCTCCGACTTTCCAGCTGACTTTAAATATTTTATCTTGGTTAATAAGTGAGATATCTTAATGGAACTAAATAGACATGTTTTGCCAAAAACAAACAAGCGCTAGAATATGAATGAAATCGGTGTAAATGAAACCTTGGTCTGAACCCGATCTCCCGAATATAATGATTTCCGATTTATCGATATCGGTATCGTGTTAAAATTTCAGATCTGCGTTATATGATAAATTTAATAATATTCGCCGTATTGATTTGGTTCAACCGAACTTAATGTTAATTTTTTAGTGGAAGAGATCTTCGCTGGTAGCTCCTAGACTGGAGACATTATATCCAATTTAATCAATTGTCTTGAGTATATTATATTATATTATATTAATCGCACATAAACGTTAAATGGGGATGGACCTGGTTATTATCTCATTTCACTTATTTTCACACTGCATCAGGAGATGCTATATAGACTTGTCCTCAACAAGTTTGGTTGATATAAGTTCAGTGGTTTGTAAGATATGCACTTTAAGATATAAGCTGGCAGGGCCACACACACCTTGTAAAAAATTTTAAACTCCTTCCTATTTCGATGTTCTTCGATAAGTTTTGTTAAGTTTTGTATCTTAATTTATGACTAGTTATGGCTTTTTTTATTAACGACTTTTTGTGGGCGTGGCAACGATCCGATTTCACCCATTTGCAATACCAAGCACCTCAGAATGACAAGGAACACCTGTATTAAGTTTCAACAAGATATCTCAACTTTTATGGGATAATTTTTAATCATCTAAGTTTTGGAGATCTATATTTTTCCTACGATTGTGTAAAGCCTTAAAAATTATTTATTGTGAAGAGTTTTCATGCAGAAATATTAATACAAACTACGAAGGACCGGATCACTTGAAATGAAATCGTTCGTTATTCGATCATTCAATGTCATATCACCAATCTTAGTAGACTGTAGTGTCGATTATTACATCGCAAGTGTGACAACAAATATAAAAGGATTATAGTTCTTATTTTACCTAAATATTTGATCGCTAAGTACACTTCTCGATGTTAGTTCTGAGTGAGATTTTTAGTTGCTGTCCAAGAGCTACTTTCTGTTTCTTTACTCTCTCTCTTTACTTAATGAGTTTATTGTTATTACTTCATATTATATTGGGTTGTTCGGAAAGTCATTTCGTTTTTTTTGGGGAACATGAAAGACAGTTTTCGTATAATGGCCATTCAAATGGCCATAAACAGTTGAATTCGACAAATTTAACCTCTCACCGATCTCTCGTGTGGTGATTCGCCGATTTGCATCAACTAATGCCTTTATCGCATCTTTGTCAGCTTCGACCGGCCTTCCAGACCGTGGTGCATCTTCGACATCAAAATTGCCGGATCGAAATTTTGCAAACCAGTTCTGGCACTGGCGTACTGTTAACACGCCTTCTCCATACACATCCGTCAATTTTTTTCTCGCTTGGACAGCATTTTTACCTTTTCTGAAGTTAAAAAGTAAAATATGACGAAAATGCTGCTTATTGCTCTCCATATTTAAAAAGGCACCAACCAAAAACTACTGGGTAGAATTAATAGAACTTTTTCACACACAAGCCTTGCAATATCAGCTCTCATGACATATAATGGTTATGGGGCTTAAGTGTGAAGTTAGTTTCAAAAAAACGTAATTAAGTCCTCTGGCGGGAAAAAACGAAATGACTTTCCGAACAACCCAATATTTGAGTTGTATGTGTCAAATAATGTGAAACCGGATTTGAACTATGCTCGTCTCAAATATAACGGTATTTTCGCCAAAGTATTAAAAAAGCGATAAAACTTGGTTTGGTTTGGTTTCATATACGGATCAATTAGAAAATATAAATATAAGCGTGGCAACTACGAATCGGCAGTTTTCTGAACTACTAAAAGAGAAAAGAATGTCGTCGGAAAGGTAAAATTATGTGGAAGGAATAGTAAATTGGTCTCACCTACGGTGCAGTGCAAGAAATTTTTTGGTAGAACTTTCCAATTTGGTAACACTGTTCTTGAATAATATAACAACTTCTCGATACAGTTATTAATAGGAAAATATTAGGATAATAATAATAGTAGGATTAAGCATACTCAGCTATCATAAAGAACCATTTTAAATAGCTTTAATTGTTCGGAACCGGTCAGACCCATTAAATGTTTTTATATCTACTGCATAAAATACATACAATATATTATATATATATATGTGTGTAAATATGTACTCAAATGCAAATATTAGTGCATAGTTGCCGCATAACACTGCGATGCCGCCATGTTGATGTCATTGCTGCCGTTGTGTGAATTAAATGCAGAGAAAGCAAAAAATCGTATGAAATAAGATTCCGAAAACAAATTTACTCAACTTGTTTTTCTTGAAAAGCAAATGGAATGCAATAATAAAACGAACGAAAACTGCGCATAAATTTTAAGCGAATGACTATGGATAAATAATTCAGAAAAAATTCGACATAGGACAGGTTCAGACAGAGGAAGTGAGTTATAACTTCAAATTTTGAAGTTATACCTTTCGGTTATCAAGGTACCCCCAAGTACCCTTAAAGAGCCCTTGTAGAGTAGGCTTCCATCCATCCATCCACATAAATACCAATGAAATTGCATTATTGTTAATATTACGCTGTCTGTTCGATAAACTCTTAAGTTTTTAAAATAATTTCATGTTTGATATCAATTTGCTAATTATTGGGTTGTTCGGAAAGTCATTTCGTTTTTTCCCGCCAGAGGACTTAATTACGTTTTTTCGAAACTAACTTCACACTTAAGCCCCATACCATTATATGTCATGAGAGCCGATATTGCAAGGCTTGTGTGTGAAAAAGTTCTATTAATTCTACCCAGTAGTTTTTGGTTGGTGCCTTTTTAAATATGGAGAGCAATAAGCAGCATTTTCGTCATATTTTACTTTTTAACTTCAGAAAAGGTAAAAATGCTGTCCAAGCGAGAAAAAAATTGACGGATGTGTATGGAGAAGGCGTGTTAACAGTACGCCAGTGCCAGAACTGGTTTGCAAAATTTCGATCCGGCAATTTTGATGTCGAAGATGCACCACGGTCTGGAAGGCCGGTCGAAGCTGACAAAGATGCGATAAAGGCATTAGTTGATGCAAATCGGCGAATCACCACACGAGAGATCGGTGAGAGGTTAAATTTGTCGAATTCAACTGTTTATGGCCATTTGAAAGGCATGGACTTAACCTCGAAGCTCGATGTGTGGGTGCCCCATGTCCTTACCGAGCGAAATTTGTGTCGTCGTGTTGACGTGTGTGATTCGCTCCACAAACGTCTAGAAAATGATCCATTTTTGAAGCGGATTATTACTGGGGACGAAAAATGGGTTGTATACAACAATGTTAAACGCAAGAGGTCATGGAGCAGAAAAGATGAACCGGCTCAAAGCGTGTCAAAAGCCAACATTCACCAAAAAAAGGTGATGCTCTCCGTTTGGTGGGATGTCAAAGGAATCGTTTTTTTTGAGCTTTTGCCGGACAATACAACGATTAATTCAGAAGTCTATTGTCATCAGCTGGACAAATTGAATGATTCACTTAAAGAGAAGAGGCCCGAATTAATCAACAGGAAGGGTGTAGTGTTCCACCAGGATAATGCGAGACCTCACACAAGTTTGGTCACTCGCCAAAAACTTTTACAGCTTGAATGGGACGTACTGCAACATCCACCATATTCTCCAGATCTGGCGCCTTCCGACTACTATTTGTTCCGGTCCCTGTAAAATTTTTTGGATGGCAAAACCTTTACCTCAAATGAAGATGTCAAAAACCACCTGGACGAGTTTTTTGCCAGCAAGGACCAAAACTTTTATGAGAGGGGAATTATGTTACTGCCAGAAAGATGGCAAAAGGTGTTGGACCAGAATGGCCAATATATAATTTAATAAAATATTTATTCATTACACGAAAACTGTCTTTCATGTTTCCCAAAAAAAACGAAATGACTTTCCGAACAACCCAATAATTCATTTTTAATCCAGAGACTGAACAACAATTGGTTAAAACCTCTTTTGTAAGACTTATCTTTCCTAACTGTTACTTTAACTATTAATCTTAATAAGTACATTTAAGATTTAAATGTCTATATTAATAGATTACGTTTTATACCCAAGGAATATACTATAGAAATGTGCATAACTTTTTTCAAACCTTCGTTATGGATTTTCCACGGCTATTTCCGATGTGCCACCATTTTTCAATCTGTATTGTATGCCTTTCCAATTCATGATTCGAAATGTTCTTTAAAAAGTCATAACTGTCGTCAACTTTGGGTGTAATCGGTCCATAAAGAGTACTACCTACCGTATAACCGTAGACTAATTTCCATCTCCGAATTATAACTGGAATTGGCGACAAAAATATTGAATTTGCTTATTTAGAAATCACGAAAAGAGCGAATAGCACTAAATGGATCGGACCCAACCGAGTTTCTTTAACAGATGACAACAGCACTAAACAGAAAAATGAATCGAATTAGGCAAACTTTTTTCTACTACTGCTGAACAAGCTATTGTTATAGTTCTGATCTTGCTCTCAATCACACTTGTGATTCATCACAGAAAATGTTACCTGAAATAGGGAAATATGACTAAATGTGCTCGGGAACAATTATAATGTGTTATGTTTGTAGTTGGAATGCTTTATCCGATGAATATCAGTTTATGAGATGATTGACTAGTATGTAAAAGCAAATTTTATTTAAGCAGAAAATAAGCAGCTGAGAATTAGATCGAAGATGAGAAAATACTGTGAAGTAAAAGTTGAATAAAAGCAATAACAAAATTACAGTAATTGTAATGGTTTGTGGGTACACTTGTTAGTAAGAATGTGGTAACGTCGAGACAAAAAAGGAGGAACTGGACCACACTTTTTTCCGTTCACCCTACATATTTCCATATGATGGATATCCATATGTACTTCATTCCCTCTTTTCATTCTTATTATGGGTTTTTATAACTGTTTGTACTCACTACTGTACTCACTACTCACTACTCACTACTCTGAAACCATATTCGACCTGAATTAGTCATTGCATATCTCCAAGTTGCCAGATATTTTAAATATTTACTGATTTATCGAATCTCAGCCGTTCGGCGTTTCTCCATATTTATTTTCTATTGACCTATAAGTTAAGTGAGTTGTCTCTAGTGGCCTATAAACATTTTGTTTATTCATGTCAAAGGTCGAAGTTGCCACTCGACTAAATTTATGCGCGTTCAAAAGGGTACAAAAAAGATAAGTAAATTTTTGGTTTGTTTACCCTAATGTTTGAAATAAGCTATTTATAGAAAATGTAATTTTTTTTTATACAAATTTAAATTTCAGTTAAGCGCTGATAACGATCGTCCTTATGTATGAATAACGACAAGATCTAAACATTTTATTTTTTATATTATTTTTGTGATGGTACTATTTTTTTGAAAGTGTTATACTTATGAATAAATTAAATTCAAAAGTACAAGTGGGGTATTGCCATTGTTTGCGTATTTCCCAACTGCTTGCAAATTTTTAGTTAAAAAACACTTAAGATAAAGAAATACTATGTAAACAAATAAAGGTTATAATTGGAGATATTAGATTTTAAGAGGGCTGTCACTTGTTTAATTTTTTTTATTTAAAATATCGATAAAGACTAAATATTTTAATAACATCATTAAGTTAAAAAAGTTGAAAGAAAAATGTTCGCAGCATTTAGTTTTTAATAAGGTTGCCACTATTGGGAAAAAAGTAAAAGACTAAAAACATGTTTAAAAAATTTTTCAGTTGAAAAGATGTTTTGAGGAGGATTTATTATGAAACGGTAACAAATTAAAAAGTTATTTACGGGCTTGATAAAGATCTGTGTCTGAGAAGGTTTTTTTTTGAGAAGGTACTTACCACCGTATTTAACATTTCAAAAATTTAATTCAATGAAATTAATAAAATAAATTCAATATTATATTATTAGTTTCGTATGAAATGTTTTCTATGAGAAATCATCATAATTTAAACAGAAATCAGTTCTAAATGATGTTAGTAATACAGTTTTAAATAAAGTGTTCTTCATTTTCAGTAATCCAGATTGCCACTTATAGGATCTGAAAAATCACCGAATTATCAAACTATTTCAATAAAGCAATCAATAGGTTTATTTGACTTCAATATTCTTATTTGACAGCTGTCAAATGAAAATGTTTTAAATGTTGTCATCTGAGATCTGTAAAATTATAAATACCGTTCTCATCCAAAAACCGATAATGGAAAATTCTTTTGCCATTATCATGTATGACTTTAATCTCCTCATTTGATAGCTGCCGAACTGCTGCTGCTTAGTTTATTAGTTTTAGTTTTATTACTCTATCGACCCTTCATTCCTACATTAGTATCACCACTTCTTTGATATCTTCTCACACTTCATTTTAAATTAAATAAAAATAGTTTCTTAAGAATTTCTGATTTTATTATTTATTTTGGTTTGTTACAAGTCACATTTTTGATAAACAAAATTACTTCGAATAAAATAATCAGAAGCAGTGAAATTCCAACCATAAAGCTAACGTCACAGCAAGAACATTAGAGAATCAATGGAGCAGTTTCAAATAGGAATAAGTTACAAAAAAGTTGTGGTAAAAATAAACAAAATGACTGAAAAACGCAAAAAGTGCAAAAAATTCAAAATAAAATAGCGATGCAGTAAGGACTGGTTGTGTTTGAACAAACTTATTATATTTGTGTCAGCATAATTTATTTTTGATGTGATTTCAAATGTTTTTCAAATTACAAAGTAATACTAATTTCTACAGAATTAAGTTTTATTCTACGAATGCTGCAACTTTCAAGTGAATGATGCATTTTTATTAGAGGGTTTTTTATTGAAAAATATTTGGACGAATCTCAATTCTGCGCTGAACTTCATTCGACAAAGCACAAAAATATTTTCTTTATGGATTTCAGGATTAACGGAATGGTAATGAATTACTAATTCTAATAAAACACTTTACCTTGATTGGGTATAGTCTTAAATTCTGGATCGAGAGAAGTTTTCGTAACTTTAAGTTTTTATACGTTTGCTTTGTTAACCGGCAATAATTTTAAGAAAATACTTCCGATTATATGAATAATGGGATATTAATTCCATTTACAGACGATTTTTTATTATTGGCTCTTAATATTTTCGGCATGTAAAAACACATGTTTAACATATAAAGTTTAGTGAAAAGGAATCCATTATTTTTCCAATAGATGGTTTCAGTGATTTGTATCTCGTATGCGTCAAAAAGATAAGATTTCCTACTAAAAAAAACTTCTCAGACAGTTTTATGATTGCTTGACTCTGTATTGTATGAGCACATATGAAAGATGGATATCAGCAATAAGAAACCACGCTATATTTTACAGTGTTTCATCGATAAAGGCGAAAACGTCAGCCAGGCGGATGAAAATGTGAATAGTGTGTATGGTTACAATTTTGGTTTCGTCAATTCCGTTCCTGTAATTTTGATGTCAAAGATGCACAACGGAAGGACAATCGCCCAAAAAGATCAGTAAAATAATGGAAATCGTCGAGTCTGACCGTCATAGCCACACACATCGACAGTAACTCGCCAGAAGCTCCGGGAACTTGAATGGGAGGTTCTTATGCATCCACATTTTAGTCTGTACCTGGTACCAAGTGATCGTTACCTGTTCCTGTTTATAGCGAATATTTTTGTCGGAGAAAAATTCGCCTCAAAAGCTTGTGCAAATCGATTGTTCCATTGTTTTGCCAATAGAGACGACGGTTTCTAAGAGAGTTTCATTATGAAATTACCTTCAAATGGCAACAAGTGACCGAACAAAACGTGCGTGTTTGACCTAAATTGGATCATTCTAACTATGCTATATAAAACCTTAAAATTAATGCAAAAATAATGGATTTCTTTTTACTAGACTTTATATTCAAGCGACTTAATTTTAGAATGCTTTAAGGGTTCGCTAAAAGATTACCCTTGCAATCAGTTAAGAATACATGCATTTTTTCGCAACTCCTAGTTTTTGTTGTTATCGTGACATTAGGCTGCTAGATATCTCATACAAGGTTTTATCGAGCGTGTTGTGCGAATATTTATACCATAAGCAACGACTTGGATATCACCAGCGTACCTTGAGACCTGTAGGCGCCACAATTGACCTCTTTCGTAAGAAAAGGTGTTACCTCTCTCTCTTCGTATCTCTACGAAATATATAATGTACGATTATGTAAAATCTCATCGAGAATTTCAATAGCATAGTCATAATTGAAGAGAATCTCTTCAAGTCGGTTGCATTGAACTAAGTAGGTAGTTGAGAATAGACTTTGAGGAATAGATAATTGAGGTAGACTGAGAAGTATTTGGCCTAACAAGGAGTGGACGTTTATTTATTACCTTTAATAAATTATAATAATTTCCCTTTTCCGACCTACTTAACACCTTATTTATTTCTTTTTACACTTGTCCTACTATATGGTGCAGAAATGTGAACGACGAAAGCATTCAATGAGTTCGCTCTTGAATTGCTCGCCCTTTGGAATTAATTATTTGGAGTTATTGGAGTTATTGTGGTGATGGGACCAGCAAGTGATGGGAGAGGTAAACAGATGGTTGTTCAGCTTTGAAGACACTGTAAACGTATTTGAATAATTCAAGTATTGTTTATGCAAAAATTCATACCTTAGTAGCTAATATGACCTAAGCTCTGGTACTTCATTTTCTTCAAACTATCTTAGTTTGAGACTCTTGGTCGAAGATAGTTCAAAGACTAATTACTCAATGACAATACATTTATAATTTCATATTAAGTTTATCTTAATAAATGCTTTAGAATGTAAAAATTGCTGTAATTTTGGAAACCTCAAATACACAAATCCCCAAATTCAAAAGTTACCCATATCTTTACTATCCTGCACAATAACGTTTCAATAATACACATATTTATTTTAGCGAACTGCTGGGCCACCTGTTTACAACTAGAATTATCTGACGAAATCGTAGCAGCCAAATGTCCATTTTTTGGCGAATTTTTTGCAAAATGGGTTCAGAATACGAAATTTTGTAATGAAAACACATAGGATCTGCAGAAAGTCCGAATTAAATTTGTGTCAGTGAACAGATATTGAACTAGATCGACATGTATCTGTTTTGACCTAATGTAGTAATTCTGAGTAAAATCGGACAAGTGATAGTCCGTAGGAGAAAACCCGTAGTCGGTTGTATGTAAATATTCGGCTGACTAGTTCGGCTTACGGGTCGTACTAGTTGTGAGGTGGTTTAAAACTAGTTCATTTCCTACTGGGTATTTGCAAATCATCGCAAATCTCGCAAATCATTACCTACTTACGTATAGAATTTGGAAATGAAATGTAATTAAATTAACATCTGAATGTAAAACACTTGGCGACATTTGTTTGCATGCAACATGTATTAAATAGAGCAACCTAAAATACAAATTGTTCCAATGCTAATTTATTAGCAAACTTTATCATTTGCAAACTTTTTTTTCTTTAGCTTCCAAATATACTTAAATTAACGATTTCGAGGCGACAGAAATGATCTTCGCACGTTGCATAAAAACTTATGATTTTGACTACCTGTTTAATGGGTTTTGCCAAAGAAACAACAAAAACAGTAAATGAAATAAAACCGGCACATCAGTTTATTTGCGCGCCAAGCAGGTTGCACATTTTAAGTGTGTGTGTGAAAACTTCTTTAATAAACTCATACACATGCACTTCACGCTTCTTCGCATGCGTTTGGATACACGTGTGTTCATACACACATACATACATACGTAAGCATGTATGTAAATGCATTTGACATCTTGAAAATGAGTCTGCTTTCCTTTCGACACCATTTTAAATTCCCTCATATTCTTTAACCTTACAATACAAAAATCAGACGACAGTGAAGATATCGAAATAAAATTTTTTATGTTTCAAATAGCCGATATCGGACCATGGTGGACTTTTCCCGCAAATATCAGCCAATTTGTGAGATATCTCCTTTCCTGCTATGGCTTTGTGTTAAATGGATAAAATCGGCTAAATACTTCCCTTAGCCCCCATATACCTAATATAAGGATTTTCAAGCTTCCGGTTGGCTTTATACCTTATTTATACATAAAAGCAGTATATATTCGTGTGGTATCTTAATGAAATTCAGACAACATCTTTCCTGATAATAATATGTCGTGATCCCAAAAATTAATAAAATCGGATTAATACCACCCCGATACCATACCTAATGTAAGAATTTCGAACATTAGGTTAGCTTTATACGGTATATATCAGCCAATAATATATATATATTAAGTGAACGTATAATATTTGATATATCATTGCTTAATACAGAAAATATGTGAAGTCGGTCAACGAATTACACCAACTTCTAACTTGTATGTGTAATACTTTAATGAAATTAAGTAGACATGCGTGAATATGAATGAAATCGGCGTAGACCTTGGTCTAAGCACCATATCCCTAATATAATGATTTTCGATTTTTTAGTTGATTTTTTTTCAAATACCCTATAATACATTGGGTATTCGGGATTGGAATTCTGGTATGGAATCTCATTTAAGTTAATTGGGTTGCTTGTAGTATAAATATCTCGGACATCAAGCAAAATGTAGTAATGAAACTAAGTTAGTCTATGACCTATGACCGAACTTAGCCCTTCCTTACTTATTTAGGAATAACATACTTAGTGACCCGATTTTGACATTTAAAAATTCAGGCATTCAGAAACTGTGTTACTTCAGAGTGGAACATACTTTTGTATAAAGAATGAAAATGTCTAAAGATCTAAGGTGAGCATAAAGAGCATAAAAATGGATTACATATAAATTACACTCATATATGTTATTATTTAATGTATTTTCTTTTTCCTTTTTCCTAAAGTTAATATTGCTTTAGTGACTTCACTTTTTGAATACAGAATACCAAGGGGACACTGGCCCCAGGAAAATTAGATTTTTTTCTTGCTTTTTCAATTGCCCGTCAATGGTTCGAGGATAACAGGCGTAGACTTTGCATTTCATACAATCCCAGTCAAATCTGGAAAGCTTTAGTCCTGGTTTTCTTTGGAACTTTTTCACGTATTTGCGTGCAGACATAATGAATCAAGATCCACTGATGTCGAATTTTATCGACTGTTTCGTTTTGTTGGAAAATATATGGCCCAGTGTTGGTTTTGGCGCAAGGCCCGGCCCAAGTAGCCGGTTTTTGTCAATCAACGGTGTTTCTTGAATCTCGAATAGATTCCTCAAATATGGCAATTTTCTTTCTTAGGCTCGTCAGATGTGCTAGATATCGGCCAACAAGTAACAAGTACTGTTAACAAGAATTTTTAGCTAAAATAAAAGCATTAGTCCTATAAAATTAGAACAATTTCATATGATAAAAACGTCTGCAGTGGGAATAAAAAGAAAATGAAATTAAACGTTTTGTATTTAAAAAATCGTATGGTATCTTTTTGCAACCCAACAGCCCAACATTACCTCACAGGAACTCGATGTCAATTTCATTTAAGAAGTCAACGCTAAAACTAGGTTGGTCGAAAACTTGGGTCGATGTAAGTATGTGAAAATTCGTCTTTGGTTGGTTGAAAATAGACGTTACAATAACGTCTGACCGCAAGCGGCCGCACATAAATAAACCATCATTAGGCTCATTGCTTTCTTAAGTGAGACCCAATTAAGCACTATTTAAGAACTCGGTGGATTTGTCATAATTTCTAATCTTCTTCCACCCAGGTGCTAGGTACTAGGTACCGGTATTTATTGATGTATTCTAAAAAGCCAGTTCTACACAATCGTCGTAACCTTATAGGAGAAGAGTATAGAATTGCTGCTGCTATAATAAACCACTCGCTAACCGGCGAAACAAATGCTGTAAAATTGATTAATGTTGCTGATATCAAAAGTTTTCAATATTTTCAGAAATTCACTTTGCGTTATATCTAATGATTTTGAAGGTTTTCTGTAAAAACGGACCAATATTTTAATCCCGTTAATTTTTGTACTAGAGCGGAGAGTCTTATTGGAATTCACAATTGACTCAAAGTCTGCAAATGAAATCACAGTTTATTCACAATGACTTTCAACTCGCATAACTCGTTGTTCATTTATCACGGTCAATATTCTGCGCCTCTTCTCTGAAACAGCAGAAAATCCAGGACATTTATGCATGTCCAAGCATAATAATTAGTGTTTTAAGAGTCATGTTGAATAATAAAATTAATTCCAAGAAAGAAACAAACATACTATACATACACAAGTCCAATTTATTGACATTAATTTTGCTATCCCAACCAGTTTTCTGTAAAAATATTTTGTTTTGAAGTAAAGTGCCGCATTAGCATTTTTCGCTAGCATTTAAGTGAAAACAATGAACTTTTGTTATTTGATACAGGAAAACATACAATTCTACATAAAAGTAATGGCATAGCGAAAAGTGCACTCGAATCTTGCCTTTTTCTCTGTTCGATGCTACCTTGTTTGTTTTGATGGCGCTTAAAATGCCTTATGCCATAACCGAAATTTTGTCTTATATAAGTCGGGTATTAAATTTCATTTTAAGGCATACAATATTTTAACAAATATTTAAGGTTTTAACTTAATACAAGCGCTGTTCTTCGACAGTGCTTAAATAAAAAAAAAGGAAAACTTTATTATTAGTTAATATAGAATTCTCGCGGCAGAAACTGGTTTACTCTTCTTAAAGGAAAGCTATTGGGTCCAACATTGACTCTATTTAGAGAATGCTTCATCAACAACAGCAGCAATTACCAGTCTGTTCAAACCCAACTGTCACTTTGCTCTCTCAATTTCTCCCATATTGATGAATATTTCTGCGAGCGAACAACAAAACTTGATAATTTGTGATCGTTATCAGTTATTCGAATGTACCCAATAAATCTTACTGTTATCTCTTAGTTTAAATTGTTGCATTTTGTTATGTAATTATTGGTTATTTATAAAAATATTGTAATTCAAACGAATTTGATCAATGAATTTATTTCTGTAATCGTACTTGTCAATCAAGTGAGGTTATGCCACTGAAACATTGTAATTAATACCCGTACTATCAATTTTCCCAACTGAATAAGGATCGTGAACGATTATATTGTTTTTCTGATGTCTATAAATGTTTAGCAATGCATTGTAATGTATGTAATTCATGTAAACTTGGGGTGATAAATATGGGTTTTTGATGTTATCTTATGACCAAAGGTATCAATAAGTATCTGAAAGTTCGTTTTTGATTTCGTGGGATGAGAGATAATAATGAAATATAAAATTATAAATTTGTTATGCTTTATAAATATATTCCGATAAGATTTATTCAGACCTTTCGACAAGGTATACTGAAAATATACATCGTTAGAATTTTCCTCTTATTGTGGTGTATCTCTAACCGGACAAATGGATGGACCAATATGTTTTCCATCGTCTTCAAACGTTTGTTAACTTTTATGAAAACATTTCAATTCGCGGAAATACATTCGGGATTTTGAGATTACCATCCGTGGGGTGAATGCTTTTGGAAACGAATTTGCTACTTCAGTCGGGTTTTGAAACCATAATTATTCGGGGGATCGCCCTGCGCCCAACCAACTTTGCTTTGAAACGCACACCCTTTAGAAACATTTGACTAAAATTGACTAATTTTGACTAATTCATATAAATATAACATAAATTAATATGCATATTTTTTGTTTTATATTTTCAGAATTTTTAATGTAAACTAAAAAAAAGAAATAAACTACTGCTTCGCATTTTTCGCTGATATAAACATAAGATAATGATTACAAAATAAATTATGACCAAAAAATATTTGGCACTTATGTGTAATATTGAATTCCAATGACAACAAATAGAAGAAAATTTTCAAAATAAATACACGAAATAAAAACGAAGTATGAAATGAAATAAACCGCTTTGACAACGACGACGAAGACGTGAACGAGACAACGAATGCACAAAGCGGAAGTAAAAGCTGTGTCGACTGCCCACTCTAAGCAAATCTATTTGGCCATAAATTAAGACTAAGTCTCGGCTCAAATATGGAACGTACCTCGTTTGGAATTCTACTGAAAATAATTCAACTTCGTTGGTTTGCTGCCCTTATGATCTTTTTTTCCCAAATAATAGCGTGTCAAGGAATGGTGTCTACGGAACAGTCACAACCGGCTGCATATTTGAAGAATTATCCGCATAACTATGACTATAACTGTTTTACGAATGGCGGTAATGTTGGAAAATAACTTTACAGCTCGTTATTAATATATAATTATAAAAGGCTAAATAACTTCCTTAGAAATATATATGTATATGTATATATATATATATGTACTAATAATTTTGAGGGATGAGTCCGGTAGTATGGCTATAAAAATTAATTAAAAAAATTTCTAACCTAAAAATTGACTAGATGACAGATTATAACATTAAAAGTAAAGATAATTAAAATGATAGAGATAATTAAAATATTTTGGTAGCTCCAATAAAGATATCTGTGTCAAAAAAAACATTAGCCTTAGTGGTGGGATACTTTGGGATATTTCGTGTGAAGTCGACGAAAATATCGACCATAATGTGAATTTCAAGAACACCAAGAATATTTTGACAAAGAGCGTATCTGTGACAATTACGACAACTCTAAACAATTACGAGATATATATAAAGAATAGAAGATAGTCTCTTTAAATGTATTCTATTATGCAATATTGACTGAGGACACCTCTAACTGATTAAAACTCCAGGGCACTGCACCCAGTAATACAGTAGCGGAAGAGTTATTAGGTCTCAGAACTCCATTTATTTTCAAAGGGGTAGTCTGAAGCTTCAAAGAGCGAAGTTAAACAGCTTCCAACTGATTTATAATAAATCCTTAATTCCCATCGGGTTGGTGGTGTAAATATTGCTATTTGTTATGAAATTACTTTGAGGGATGGTTTTGCCAGAAAGTCATTATGTATTTAGTCATTGATAATCCCGATATAAGATCTTATGTTTGTGTAAATTTAATATTATTATCCGCATTTTTTTTTTTGTTTATAGAAGTGTTACCGAATATACCAAATGTACGAGATGATCCGATTGGTCTGCAAGTTTCCGATCGAGCCTTACACCAAGTAATGAGTCGCATATTCGCTATCGTTTTGCGTGAGAAGCTCCATTACCGTAATGTCTCACTAGTGCCGCTCGTGTACACATCTAATGCGTCCACCAATAAAATTGAAGAAATCAATTATCGCAACATATTCGATCAGCTGAGGTAAACAGGAAACCGAAAAAAATTACATTAGTAATTACATTAAAAATTAATAATTAAAATTAAAAAGAAAAGAAAAACATAACAAAGCTGAAAATACTAGAAATAATAATTTTATTTAAATTTATTTAAACAAATTAATAAAAAGCAAAAAAACAAAGATTCCCTAAACCAAACTATTGTTTTTCCTGCAGATACTCGCCTGATGCGATCATGTCCATGATCAATGTAGCAGTTTGGATGCCAGCAGTGGTGCGATCTATAGTGCCGGAAACTATTTTGGAGGCTGGCATATCAATAACACCAGGACGTTTCGGTTGGTTTGTGCCGAAAACACAGGTCGATATGCCATTAGAGTTGGCCGCTTATAGTCTGCACTACAGCGTATTCCTTAATCAAACGCATGTTGATTATGGACGCTACGTAATACCGCAAGAGACATTAGAAGAATTGCGCGCCGGTAAAAAGTAAGTAGAATTTGAGTCTGCAGATAGACTTGTACACTGTGTACGAAAATATATGTAAGTATATATTTTTAATAGCTACCAGGAATACACAACCCCTAATTGCGTGGGAAAAACATGTGTCACCCTGTTGGCCGAGCACAAATCCGATACCGCCTTCGTTATGCATCATATAGCCAGTACGAACAGTTTTGTTAATGTGCTCTGGTTAGGTGTGGATTTTCGTACGAAGCTTCGTCAGCTCTATGGTAAATATCAGGATAAGTTTAGCGCTGAATTGCATCATAAACGCTTCATTGTGCTTCACTGGACTCCATCCATTATTATCGATGGTGAAATTGAGTTCTACCAAATTACGATGCCACGTTGCGAAGATCTGCCCGTATTACACTTAACCGCCTGCAAATATGAGCTCACACCGGTGCTCAAATACTACGAGCGGAGCTTGACCGAGGAACGCTTGGTGTCAGCTTTGCGCGAGTTTCAAATATCTGATGACATGCTTCAGTTACTACAACTGAGCCCACATTGGCAAAATACCGATACGAGTATCGAGGATGCCTATAATAAAGTGGCGTGCGAATGGTTGAAGTCCAATGAGGTGACATATAATCAATGGATTAGCATTAAGTCGCCGATTACATTATATATCGGTGGCATTTTTCCACTAACAGACTTCAGTCGCGGTCATCAGAATCTAGAGAAAGCTGTTAGACAAGCTGTTAAAGCTGTAAATCATAGTGGTTTACTAAAGAATTACAAACTCGATGCGAAGACTCACGATGGCCAATGTAAAGCGGACGAGGTCATGAAAGTATTCATACATTACTTTTCTCAGCCCCGTGTGTTGGGTGTGCTAGGTCCGGCTTGTAGTGAAACGGTCGAACCAATAGCGGGTATATCGAAACATACAAATATGGCAGTAATATCCTATTCGGCGGAGGGCGCTTCGTTTACCGATCGTCGCGCATATCCCTATTTCTTTCGTACAATCGGGTCAAATCGTCAGTATGAGGATGTGTACGTCGAACTGATGAAATTTTTGGATTGGAAACGTGTCGCCGCGCTGACTGAGGATGGCCAAAAATACACCGAGTATATATCCCATATGGAGGCGGCTATGAAGCAACATAATTTGGAATTGATTATCAATAAGAAGTTTATAAGCGATGTGAAGGCTGTGGAAATGAATAAAGTGAGTTCGATAGTACTTGAATTGTTTGGAAAATTATAATATCTGCAATAATCTATTTGATTTTAGCATCTGTTAGATTTAAAGGAAAAACACGCCAAGATCATTATTGCGGATATACACAACAGGAATGCTGAGTTGGCGCTTTGTGAAGCCTATAATTTAGGTGTAAGTTGCTATGTAAAATTAATTATTTTTGCATTCGCACTGATTATATGTTCAATCTAGAGAAACCAACTCATCCAAAATGGTTTAGTTCGATGATATCGTTATCATAAGCATTTCTCTTCCGATTGATCATACCGATTTAACTGATCTTCCATTTACTGGCTTCAAAAAAAGATCTCAGTTTCGGCGATTACCTCCTCGTAGCTAAGTGCATTTCCAATGGACATTTTCTAGAAGTTCTAGAACCACAAAGAGCCACTAATCGCGGTGGACTAGGAAACAATTCGATGCAATTTTGTAATAACTTTTATTGATTCCAGAGACATTGTCAGGTGCATTGTCTCGATTGTGAGTTTTCACGGCACCTACTTCACCCAGAGCTTTCGCACTCCGAAATATTTATTCACGGCATATCCTATATGTTCCTTGGATATCCTTAGAGTGTCTGTTATAGATATAGATAGACCTACATTTGTTACTGATCGTCTTCGGCCTTTATTGGGTCTGTATAGAATTTACCTTAAATATTTTGATTGTTGAACTTCTGGTGGTCACGGTTTCAGATTAGACGAAGTTTCGGCTCCGGCTTTAGTCAAAATGTACAGTTTCAGAATAAATTTTTCTAAAATCCTTGGCACTCTACAGTCGATGCTAACTCTCTCTTTTGAAGCGAAAAGCTTCGCAGAAAAGCTGATTCTTTTACAGCATCATTATTTCACACAACTTTTCATGTACTCAATAGATGACAGCATACGACGGTTATGTTTGGTTCTTGCCCTCATGGATATCTAAAGACTGGAGTATATTGGATAGCAATCACAATTGCACAAGTAAACAGTTGAAGAAGGTAAGGACATGAGTTATGTATTTCAAGAGTAAAATAATAAATACCATCTATTCCACCAGGCTACGGAGGGACACTTTAGTATAATGCACACACCTTTTGGCGATCTGAATGCTACCATGCAGGAAAATGTAACCGTGCGAGAATGGTTACAGACACATGCTCAAAACAATGACGTGCTCTCGAATTACACCGGTTATGCGTACGATGCCGTTTGGGCTTACGCTTACGCTGTGGCAAAACTACTGACGGAGAACGAAGATGCGGTAAATAATTTGCGTAGTAAAAGTGTGGTCACACGCTTCGTACAGCTTATTTGGCAAACGAATTTTACGGGACTCTCAGGGCGTGTACAGTTCGGACAAGGCGGTTCGCGTATTACCGATTTAGACATCGTGCAATGGCGCGATACACAATTCCATTATGTTGGCAAATTTCAGCCACGTGTGCTAGGTGACGGCAATCTGATGCGCACATATGGTGGGCATTTGCAGTTGAATGAAGCTAAAGTGACGTGGTTAGAGAGCGGTGGTCAGCGACCAAGCGATGGTACGTACGACTGTAGGTTTGCGCTCTTGGCGAAATTACTCAATAAAGATTGTGAGAGCGCAGCCTTCACATTCACAGCTGTGGTGTGTCTTTTATTTGTGGCAACAGTATCGCTGACATCTTTCTTTTTCTGGAAGAAACGCTACGACAAGAAACTCAGGCGGTCGGCGAAAATAATGAAAAATTTTGGTATTGACCTACTGTCACCGTCGCGCAACAAGAGCAACACGCTCGACAAATGGGAAGTGCCGAAGGAGAATGTGGTGCTAAATCGTCGTTTGGGAAAAGGGGCTTTCGGCATGGTGTATGGTGGTGAGGCGCAGATTGGCGCCAGTGGTTGGACGGCAGTCGCCGTCAAGACACTGAAAGCGGGTGCCACCACAGAAGATCGTTTGGATTTCTTATCCGAAGCAGAGGCCATGAAACGTTTGAATCACACTAATGTAGTCAAACTATTGGGTGTTTGTCTGCAAACAGAACCAATTTACACCATCATGGAGTTCATGCTATATGGCGATTTGAAGACATACTTGCTGGCGCGTCGGCATTTGCTCAAAGAGAAAGTGACCGAAGATTCAGATGTTTCGTCGAAACGTTTAACCATGTATGCCATGGATGTGGCACGCGGGCTCGCCTACCTCGCTAGCGAAAAGTATGTACACCGCGATGTGGCATGCCGAAATTGCCTGGTGAATGCGCAACGTGTCGTCAAACTCGGTGATTTCGGTATGGCGCGTTCTACGTATGAGAGTGATTATTATCGCTTCAATCGAAAAGGCATGCTGCCTGTACGCTGGATGGCGCCCGAATCTTTAACATTCGGCTTGTTTACGCCAGCCTCGGATGTATGGGCTTTTGGTGTTGTGCTATACGAGATAATTACATTCGGTTCGTACCCTTATCAAGGTTTAACTAATAATCAGGCTTTTGAATATATTAAAAGTGGCAAAACATTGCAAATACCTCCGGGTGCGAAGCCACAACTAGAAGGATTGCTTAAGGCTTGTTGGAGTCAAGAGACCAAGAAACGTCCAACTGCTAACGAGGTTATCGATCATATATCGAATTATCCACGGTTATTGACGCCCTGTCTGGATGTGCCTAGCGCTTCTGTGGAAATGTCCGAAATCGAAAGCGATGAAGTGGAACTTCTACCCAAATCACGTAAATGCTCACCGTTCAGGTGTGACTCAACGCTGGATATTTTGCCGCAAACCAATGTCACGAATCATTTTGAAGTTTCTAACGATTTAATCGATAGCATTGAGTCACTCGCGCATGTGGACATAGAAACACCCGTCAGCTACACATTGGATGTATCTCCAACACCGCGTTCGAATAATAATAACAATAATACAATACATAATAAAACTTTCTGTTTGGACGATTATCATGCGACTACACCTGATGGCTATAGCATAATGTCGCCACTATTTCCGCATCGCATTAGCGAAAGCTCGGATTCTTCGCAGGCGAGACTGCTGAAGAAGTCCTCCATGGAGACGCTGCAGCAGACAGAATTCTAAGCATTAGTACTAATGACAAAGAAACAAATTGTTCAAATATCGTATGGTGAATTATGTAGACTTCAGTAGTAACTAATCTACAATACTCGCCAACCTACCTGATGGTTAACGCCATTTTCGATTAAGTACCACGCACTCATTTGTAAATATGCATATATACATCCATATCTACCAACATACATTTGCACCTAAAATTAAGTAATGAAAGTCAATGATAACAATGATTACCATTACAATTACATAAGTAGCTACTACATTACTACAAGGTTTCAAAGGATATGAAAAGGTTATATATGTAACAGGGTGCCATTAAAATATATATAATATGTATATAATATACTTGTAACAGAAAATACTTGAAGACTAAGCCGACAGCCACACATATATTGTGCCTTTTTAACGTATATGTATAAATTTTTCTACGGATCCCATATAAAAAGTTTTATCCCGGTATGAAAGAGCAATAGTAAATTTTCTCTTGAAAACATTAAATAATAGTGCCCCTATTCTTAATTTTTCAAAGCCGATTCTTGGAGTTAACTCCACATTGGCTCCACCTGGCGAAACAGGTACGTTTTATCTACCCTTACCTTCCTGCAAGTTAACAATCGGTTAATCATACGATAATTACCACAGAGCGCTACCAGAAATTCGTGTTAAAGTTTATATGCTCTTCCTAAGCCGAATTGACAAAATTAGCCGAAACTCTTGTGTGGGTGTGATCGCTCATCCCTTTCTTCGCATCCCTTTCTTACGCATGAGTTGCAATGAGTGCATGTGTTAGTTTTCAGGCTAATTCTTTCAATGTATGGGAGTTTCGGTAGACGCGACGTGTTGAGCTGTAAACAGTTCGAAATAAACCTCGAATCTATAAGGCTGTTTTGAAAATTTAAAAAATATTGATTGAATAATTTCAAGCTTTATATTAATTCCACATACAAACGCATGCATTTCAGGGTTGCATTTTGATACCAATAGTACTAAAAATTGGTCTTTTTATATACTATACGAAGAATTGATGGCTTCCACTGGAGGTAATCTGCATCCGTAGTGATACAAATATCTTAAGAAAAAATAGCACCAGCGAATTACATTGAGAGCCGTTAAAAGATCGCAAACTATTATTTAAGCATAAACATTGTAGAAATTTAAAAGACAAGTCCAGGAATCATCTTAAATTAGGCTGCAACCAGCTTCGAGTCATGTAGTCCATTATTTTAAGTTTTTGAAAGGTCTGTGCTCTAATATTTTTACATCAAACCAAGAACAAGGAAATAGTCAGTCAACAGATTCTGATTTAATAAAGTTTAAGCGATTTCTTCTGATTCTGCGAATGTATACCTAAAAAGAACGCAGCAACACAAACTCGTTATTTTGAAATACGATTACGATTACGTTGATCCGACTAACTTGATTACAGCTGTTAGATTTGTGGGAATCGTCTTTATATATCCATAGTAGTTCCGTTGATCCGATTGCCTTGGTAACAGTCGTTAGGTTTAGAGGAAGCGTATGCCTTAAGTACCAAGTAAACTAGTCTTAGGACAAGTTGCACTTTAAAAAGGTCAAATAAATTTCCATCAGTACGTTAGACAACACCTGTCAAAGTTAGTGGTTTGCAAGTAATGTCGGAATGGTAATACAAATTTTTCCTAGAATTCTAAGAATATCGTTGTTCTGCTTTTTCGCTTGACAAATGGCGTGTACTGGAAAATTTAAATGCCTCTGAACAGCTGTTGGATTTTCTGAGAAACTTTTTCAGTAGAGGGCAGGGCAGGCAAAATTAGAGAACAACTTTTCCTTTATATTATCTGTGGAAAATCTGGTCATTATCGAGTTGTTGTCGTTTAATGACAGCAGAATGGCAACTCTTTCACTGAGAAATTATCAATGTACCTAAAGTGTTGTGGCTCCTGTAGGTGTCATGTGATACATATGTATGTATATGCAGTCTATTTAAAGTAAATATTATTAAAGAGACAAATAAATTTAGTAATAAATAGTATACTCGTATGTACCTACTAAAATAATTTACTACAATACAATGTATACTTTGAGTGGATCTGTAACGCAAGTTTCTATTTTTTATTTACATATTTATAATATATATGCATTTATATATATATATATATATATAATATATATATATGCAATGTAATTCACAACTTTTAACTGCCTTTTGAAAGCGTGTTATTATTCATAATCAACTTAAGCTAAGTTTTTAACGGACAAATTCGAATGTCAAAAAAGGCATCAAAAGCATTTATAAGATTTCCTAACGAACAATATCTAGTAATAGTCTCCCTATCACAGTGTCTATTACATCGTAAGGCGTTTACTCCGCACATACATTCATACATTTACACATATAGAAATAAAATGTTACACTTTAGACAGTGCCGAAGAGAACAAACTTTGCAATAGACTGGCATAACCAAATAGAGATAGAACATCAAAGCAGTATACTATCTAGCGTTAAGTTCAACTAATTAAATCCGCTGTCGATTTCACATGTAAATTTTTTGACAGAGCACATCTCAAACATAGTGAGTAGGGAAATGGCGAATCGAAGATCTACATTATAATTGTTTATTATCATTTCATAAATGCCTTTATTTTAGGGGTTTTTTTCACTTATAACTAATTAATTAATTCGATATTCGATAATCGTAATCGCTAAACATTTGTTTTTGTTTAATACAATAATAGGGAATTAGCTATTCGATACTTTAAGGGTACCAAACCACATGTAAAATGTTGTCTTAAATTTTCCATTCAAGTAAGGAAATTCTCAGATCTTTTTAAAGCGAAATTACCTATCTTCATTCTTCGTTTTCGAAAATTTTCTAGTCAAAAAGTCCGACTAGGAAATTTCATCCACTCCCTTTTAAATAACTCAATACCAACACTGAATGCGAGTTAATACCTAGACATCCCTTTAGCCTTTAGGTCAGTTTAGTTGGCAGTTCTGATTCTTCCTCTAACTCATGAAGTCCCTTAACATTCAAGTGTATATTCAACGGACTAGCTGAGATGGCATTCATGATGTTTCAGCAAAAATCTTTATAAGTGCCAAAACGAAGTATATGTCTTAGATGTTTTGTGGAAGTGTAAATCAAAAATATATCAAAAATAATTATATATATTATTTATATATATATATATAAATAAAAAATCATATATTAGGTAGGAACGTTTTGACCACTTTTGTAATTTTTAAGTTATGATGTTTTTGTAAATAAAAGCGAGCTGCTTTAAACGCGTTGCAGTAGCGGTTTCTGAATATTATTACTTTTTATTTAACAGCGATAAAGCTCTGTCCAATATTTACTCTGTGAAAACTTTAAAACAAGGCTTGAAGAAATTCAGAAATGTTTGAATCTATTATTATATTTACTATTTAATTTAAGAATAATATTTTTTATAATTTTATATGGTGGAGAGAGCGTCTCTTGTACATACTTACAAATATTTTTTCCTTCAGCAAATCATAACATTAACCATTTTGAAAATAATCAATATTGCATAACTTCCAGTTAGCCCTTTTTAGCATTATTAGTTCAGTTTAAAATATTTCATTCTGATTTGAACTTTGTAATTTGGTTCTATAGTTGGATAGTTTTAGTTATAATAAATTAATTTACTTATACATACATATGTAGAATTTATATATTTGCAAAATATGTAATGAAAATGTTTGTTAATTTATATTACATGTTTTTATACACATATGTATATATAAATCACTGATTTAACTGCTGTATTGCATATGGAAATACACCAAGCATATAAAATTAAGTGCAAATTGTGCACTAAGTTCCTATTGTCTCGAAAAAGAAAAATATATACATACTATTTACACATATATATATACATATAATATAACGGTAGAATAAAAGCCGTTCACCCGAAAAGATTCTTTCTTTATATATTGCTATAAGTTCACATATATCTACATAAATGCATCAACCATCTGTATATATTCAAAGTGAATTCTTAACCCATACCACACATAACACACATCTCGTTTTATAAATTTTCTCCAATTTAATATTGTTTATAATTGTTAATAATATTAATGCTTTAATTTATGTTACAAGAAGAAATACTTACTATTTGACTCTAATGAAGAAATAAAAGTGAACTTAATTTCGTAATAATTATGTAGTGTATTTATATCGTATAAATTTTACCATGTCGTGCGGAACAATGGTGCCGTCTCTAAAGTATTTTCAAAGATAACTAAGGGTAATGACTGGAGATATCGAGAAATCACCGTTAAAGGGCGAACAGTATCACGAATTTGACGAGGACAACACCGAACTGTCTTTATGAATGCCAAGCGCTTTGCTTTTAATTTATATTGAGAGAGGTAAGAATTTTACTCCAGACAGATAGCACTTATCCGCATTTATATCAGCTGAAGGAAAATCGAATCAGTGGAAAGAAGAGAAAAATGTACTTCCGACTTTTTAGTGGCTAAAAATAAGCACTTGATATATCCCCTATCCTATCCCTATCCCCGGTCCCCTTGAAATATTGTCAGAAATTCATTTTGGAATAGGAAAATGCACGAGTTTTTGCGCTCTAACATCGTTAATGCAGATTACCGCCGAAGTTTGGCAATGCTGTGAGGTATTTCTAGACACACCCAAGATTTGAATAACTTCTTGTTGTTTTCTATCCAATGTTAGGTGGGCGTCTTCGTCTCATCCATTTCTAGATATGTTGGAAAGAAAGTGAGAATAAAATTTGTTATAATGTTTCCAACAATGTGAACTTTCAAGAGAGGCTGCTCTTAAGACTTTCTAACTTTGAATTCAGGTACATATTGCCTCCTCTGTAACACCTGAATATCACTTAGCAATATGTAATTTTTCTTCTCTGAAACTCATTTCGATGCTCCTGTAAACCACTATCGTGGATGCGAATTAGTATCGTGATAAAAGCAACTATAGTACAGCTTCGCCAATCTCTATTCGCCACACTAACACTCATTTCTTAGGACACCCGAGGAGTGAACGCTGAAAACCGAGCGTAAAGTTGATGAACACCAGAAGTTCAGCCGAAAAGCTGGATGCTTGGACATTGCAAGCCTACTTGATTCGAAAGCAAAGTTGAAATCACTCCGGTGCTAAATTTGGATTAGTGCCGATCGGAAACAACTTTGCGTTCGGTCGGGGTTCTAGTCTTTATGTTTTTAGTACACTCTTGGAAGTATACATATTATATATGCACTTCATAAGAAGACTCAGTTCTCCTTTGCTGCTTTGAGCAGATATCGATTTCGCCTTAGAATCTACTAACCCTATAATTTAATGGTTTATTTGGACAAATGATGTCGATTTGCTAGATATAGGAAGAAGAAGAAGACATAAAGAAGAAGACAAAATCTCTTCTCAGCACTTTCTGCATAATTGCCAAGCATTTATAGGATTATAAAGTCATACATTGAATCAGCGTAAAGTTAGCATGTAGAGGATCTCCCAGAATTTAGACTACTTAATATTTTATCTTATTATTTAATTAACCTTATGTGATATTTTTACAAAACCGCTGACCCTTTTTTTTTAAATTCTTCTGCCTTCTCGAGCTAATAAGAACTGACACTTTTTTGAACTGCTTGATATATTTCCACTTGTAGTTCTGCAGTATTACGTAGTGATGACAATTTTATTGCAGTCTATATTCGATAAGGTCCCAATACTACGTTTGTACTAACAATTTCACTTGACAAGGTCTGACACCTATTCCGAAACACTACTGTTTGACAAATTTTTTTTAAAAAGAAGTACTTTTAACTTTAACTTAAAAATCATATCCTGAAGTGCCTCCTGCTTCTATGTCCAAGAAGATTTTCTGTTTACACGCAAGCGCAGTTAACAACAACGAATTGGAGTTAAAAAAAAATCGCTGCTAACAAAGATCTACACTTAAAAAAATTACAATCTATACTAGGTTTCGACTGTTTAGATACCGAGTGATGGAGAAATTCGGACATCTCCTTGTTAATAAGACAATTATTTAGCTTGAATAAAACGATGTATGTGATGAGATTGTACATACTTTTTGACTTCATCTTATGACTGGACTCTTAATTCAAATACTTCTATGTGCGACGTTTATTTTTTCACTCTTACTAACTTGATATCATTTGTTTTCTATTTGCATGATTTCTAATTAGTTATTAATGGGAATAGAAACAAACCGCATATGCAGACTTTTTTGATGCAGGGCGTTTTGACGAAATTTAATATCCAACTAAAGTAGTTTTGCTGGCCTCGCAAAGTACTGTGTTTAACGGTGCAAGTGTAATCCCCTTCTTGAGGATCAACCATAGAACCTGTCCTAACCTATTGTAATATAATCAGTATATTTGGTAATCGCAGCCAGGTCGGATACCTAAAGAGCTGCCTAGCATGTTTTGGTATTTATTGGTGCCATTATTCAAGACTTAATTGCTGAAATAGCTTCGGATGATTCGCAATAAATATTGCGCCCCTAACATAGTTTTTAGTGACTGCTAAGTCTTGATCCAAATGGCAGAACTGTTATATCTGACAAAATTTGTTATGTCTAATGTGGTGACGGCGTAGGATCATTCTTAATTTAACAATTTTAGCTCATGCCTTTTTTGAATTCCGGAGAATATTTAAAATAAACGCAGATTATACTCTCGAATATCTTTGATGACTTGCCCACTTTCGTGCTTTGTCTGTTTTTCTCTCCACTCTTAGTAAAGGCTGCCTCTACTGCCTCTTAACGTAGTTAATGGAAACTTTCAGAAATTTATACGATCATTTCTCATAACGAGAGGTTGATAAAACAACTATTAGCAATTTGTTTTACTCAAATTAATTTATTTAAATATAGGAATATGTGCGTCAGCAGACTTAGTATTAGCTGGTGGTTTATTTATATTCTCGTGCACACATTTGTATACACATTTATGTAATACGGTATAGTATATGCTCTTGCAACTATTTAATATACTAAGCTTCCCTAGAAGATATAAACAATAATTCCATTGCTGTCAACAACAGTCGAACAAAGTCTGCAATAATGAAAGTTTGGCTAAAGCTGGATATTTCTAAACGTAAACACTTAGTCATAACTTTGAAAAATGTATTTGGAATACGACGACATTGTGACAAATGATGTGGAAAATAGGAAGTCATATGCACACAAACAATGTTAAACACTGTTGATTATTTGAGCGGCAGAAGCTAATAACCCAACGAACCAGTGGCAACTCGAAATGACGTTTGAAATAATAACTCAATGGGTTAGAAGAAATGTTAGAGAAAATGTGTTCAGAGAGTCTCGTTTAAGTTCTCAACCTCTGCATTATTCTTAATAAATACGAATGCGAAGATGCACAAAGGGAGTGAGCAGAGAAAAGGCGGATCGATGATAGCTATTATCTCTGGTACTCATTTATCTAACGATTAGGATAAGCCTTCTAACGAAGGCTATTCAAGCCTCGGGTATAAATATCTCTAAAATTATAAGTGTTTGCAACTTTAGCATGACAAAAGAGCGGTTTATGAAATCATTATTTCCTTTCATGTCGTTTGCTTAAGAAATCTTGTTATTCTAGCAATGTAAAATTTTCTCCAAATGCTGCTGTGGTGATAGTCCCTTCCTGAATAAAAATGCATTCCTGTTAGTGTTACATAGATTCGGACATCACGTGAGCGGCTTGCTCAATAAATAATTGAAAACCTTTTGGCAATTGGCAACTACTGGGTATGTTTTTAGCTTTACGATGCATTTAAAGACACCGTCATGGTACTCAGCAGTGGTGGTTGAGTGGTCTAGTTTATAATATTGCTGATATTTGGGGGTAGTTTGAGAGGACTACTAGCACTATGTGATTGATAATTTCAGATTCTGGACATCAAATCACCTCTTGCTAGTCCGGGAATTCCAAGTCCCAAGGGCACACCTGACTTGAGCTATATATTCGTAAACCTGTCAGCCTTTCGAAGTTTCGTTTCCTTGAATGGTTTGTTATTTTATTTTATTTTAAACACAATTTTTGGGAATAAGAAAACCTACAGTGAGTAAATCATTTGAAAATGGAGGATGATTCTTTAAAAGTGACTCAGTAGGCTCTATAACCAAGACTACGTTGAACTACCTAAATCGGGAAATTTTGGTTCCACTCATTAAAATTAGTTTATTAAATGCTTCAGAACCTCAAGGAATGTTAATTTCAGAATAGATAATATCGACAAAACTCTTCATATACTACTTCTACAATGAAAAATGTGACTACCACAGTCTAAGAACAGGACTTGCGTCATAGATAATATATATAGATAACACAGACAGATCATAAACTCTCTCCATTGTTAACAAGCTCCTACTTTTAAACTAAAAATGTTCATCAAGTAACGGTAACATAACGAATTTTAAATAATTCGAACGAATTCCTAAATTCTAAATCGGTCCACACGCATAATATATACGGTATATAAGGGTGTGACTATTAATAAATCTATTTCAAAAAGTTTTCGCAATAAAATTATATGTGAAATGTAAATGAAGAATTGTTTGGTGGGTTATGGGTTGCTTACTGGTATATTCAGACCACATATTTGTAAATTTGTTATAAATTTGTTCTGAGCAATCGCAAAGGGTAGCCAACTAGAAGCATGTGAAAAATGGAAATGTTAACATCTATGTAGTTTATACTCGTACACTCTTACTAACATATGTACATATTTGCTGGAAATGTGGTCTTATGCATTACAGCGTTAGGTATGTTTAAACGCCTGTCAAGCAGCTGCTGCCTCGACAAATCGACAAACTCCGGTAGACCATAGCATACAATTAGAAATGGTTTCAGATGTATTTTGTGTACAATAGCAATGCGGTACTTATTAACAGCAACGACATTTACGTTGAAGTAAAAATGGATGAGATCTCTTCGAGTAGTTGTTTTACTGCGCATGTTTTTTTAGGATTTTTAAAGAGGCTATAATGCTCTAATTAGGTATTTTTTTAAGTGAGCTTGACTTCACTCTTAATAGGTTGAAAGTAAATATCTCATAAACTGCTAAAGCTATATCAATTTGTATGTTGAAAACTACTAAAAGTGTGTTAACTCACAAAAGAAAAATGTCAGAAACATTACATTTTACAGTGTAGATCGTACGGTAGGGCTGCTTGTGAATTGGTGTACAAACTACAAGGCCGATTTGAAACAGTGAATAATTTAAATTTGGGGGACTAAACAGTACGGCATGCTCTGCCAAGTTAGGTACCTATCAATAGATTTAATTTATTCATTCAGAGAACATAGTTCAAAGCAAGGGACTCAAAAACTGAGGGATTTCCATAAAGTGATGATCCCACAGAATCATGACGTATAAACAAGTCTTATGTTACCATGTAAATAGTAATGACTGAAATTAACTTAATGCCGTTCCCACTACATCTAAGTAGTTCAATCAAAGTAACTGGAACAGACTCAGATTTTTTCAGCAGAGGACTGTCAACTTGGTAGCTTTCTTACGAATTATTTTGTACAAATGAAAGGCCAAATGAAAGAGTTTTGCAATTTCTCGAGCTGGAAGTTATACAAATTGACCAAATCAGCCAAAATTCGCTTTTACAAGCTTACACATACATGTTTATGTATGTATGTAAACATATGTGCTTCTACAATTTCTGACGCTCCACAATAAAATGTGAATTTGCTGATTTTCCACTTATTAAGCATGAGTCTGATTTTCTTGGTGCGCCAATGCGTATACCTGACATTACCTGAAATTCGCGTTACCCTTAAGACTAGCAAAGCATAAAACCAAAGTAAAAATATAATAAAATGAAATATAAAAGCAAAAAATAAAATCAAACACACTAACATAAGTTAACATAGTACTTTTAATTGTACACCTTCCCTTCACGGCATACCCCTCAACACTAGTCTGTAAATAAAACCATTTTTTAATCGAGGCAAACGCTTGTATTTACGATCCCAAGGGCAATGGTTCAGAGTTAACCGAAATAAATACCTGTAAGTGATAGTGAGAAATTCACCGAAACCCCTGACCTCGGCGACCCGCGCCGAGTTGTTAACACTTAAATTGGGCATTTTCAAATATTTGTCAATTCGCTCACGCTTTTTTGTTGTAGCTTGCAGCTGTTCGAGCGCTGGTCGTTTCGGCTCAGCTCATGAATGTGTGCGTGTGTGTATGTGTGCTTGCAAGTGTATAAATTGAAAATACCATAAAGTTTTCATAAAAAAGCCTGACTACAAAATGGTTTATTGTGTGTGTGGCATAAATAAAAGAAACAGCGAAAAAAAAGCAGTTTGCCCATATTCAATGCAGCTACGAGTATGTAAATAGGCCTGCATGTGTGGGCTCACCCTCTAGGAAAAATTTTTCAGGAATTTAGTATCAGGAAAATCGATTGGGTGGTATAAATGCCAACTAAGGTTTCATATCTCGTACCTAGGGCATGCCTGAAGCTCTATTTTGACACACCAATGCTTACCTTTGTATCTACCCCGGGTTGGTATCATTCGTTCTTGCGTCTGAAATGTTTGAAATTAGTTGATTCTTTCGATAACGGATGATCTAACAATTATTTAGCCTACTAAGGAAAAACGAAATCTTTTGAAAAAAAGCAATTTGTTTCTCAACCTAACGACAGTGATTTTCATCTGCTTTAACCAGTATGAAAAATACGTTTTCTGGAGGTCTCCAAAGTGTGCCTCCGTGGCAGCGATAACTTCCTCATTCAACACGAATTTCTGATCGATGAGTGACTTTTTTGTGTTTGGAAAAAAGAGGTCGCTAAGGGATAAATCTGGAGAAAGTGCAGTTCGCAGCCTAATTCGATTTGGTCATGGCGTCGGTAGAAACGTGATCCAATGAGTTGTCATTGTGGAATGGTAACTAGGGGCGTTTTTTCTGCATTTTGTAACGCCTAAAACTAATCGAGATAGATACATATATTTATATTAAAATGATCAGGAAGAGGAGACGAATTGAGTTCCAAGTGATATCCTTCCGTCCGTCTTTTCACGCAAGCCATAACTAAAAAACGCTTTAATTGAGCTCCCATTTAAAATATATAACTTGGACTTTGGTACAGGGAATCACAGTAAAGAGAGGCTTTTGTGAGTTGAAAATTTTTAATAAGTGCGAATGGCCCCGCTCCCAAATAGGTTTAATATACATATCTCCCAAACTACTTAAGCTATATCAATCAAACAAACAAGTCCTTTTAGCACCACGTGTAATAACTTTTTAGTACCACGGTAATAACCACGCCCACGCCTTTTACAAAAGGTTATGTTGAAAACTACTTGAAGTGCGTGAACTCTCTGAAGAAACACTACAGAAGCACTAAATCTCACAACCAATGTTTTACTTAAGGGCTTCAAAGGAATCAGCGTAAAAATTGGACAATGGGAGTGGCATCGCCCATTTTTAGGTGAAATCCTTTGTCTTAGGAACTACTATACCAATTTGGTGCATAAAATTATATTTGCATCCTATATACCTTATACACTGTGAAAATGGGCGACATCGGAATAGAAACACACCTACTTCCCATACATCACAATTTTTAATTCCATATGATTCTTTCACTTTAGAGTATTTAAAAAGAAAGATTGTTGAAATCGGAATATAACTTTTTAAGTACCCAAATACTGAACATATATACTCAGTGGCTGCGGTTAACTTTTCACCGAAAATATCGGTCAATCTGTGAGTTATATTATTGAAATTCAGAATAAATCTTTGTCAGATAATATTGTGTTCCAGTATCAAAAATGGTAAAGATCGGGCAAATATTTCCCCTGACTCCCATATACCTCTTATAAAGATTTACGAACTCCCGGTTGGGTTCATATGGTATATATCTTTCAATATGTATGATATCTTAGCTAAATTGCTAAGATTGGTGAAAATATAATATCGTATATGCTATACTTTAATTCCGAAATATATGTGAATCGGTCAACGTATTACACCAACTCCTAAATACTACATATAATGATTTTCCTTATTATAGCCAGCTTGTCGTTGACATATGCCGAAAATGTCGGTCACTGTGTGAATTATATTCATAGAACTGCGTGGAAACATATTCTCGAGTATATTTGTGTAATGCCGTAAGTTGCTGCAATCAGACCAAACCTTCCCCTATCCACAATATGCGCGAGATAGTGATTACCGACTTTCCAGCTGACTTTGTGATATTTTGGTGAAATTATGTGAATATGTTTTCTTCAAAATAGTGTGGTTTAGCGCTAAATATGAATAAAATTGGTCCAGACCTTTATTCCTATTACAATGATTTACGTTTTTCTGGTTGACTTCTTCCTCTTATACCTAATATATCTAATTAAGCCAGTTTGGCTGATTTTATATCGCATATATCGCATATATCTCATTTGAGTTAATTTAGTAGATTTTAATATAAATATCTCGGACACGATACTACACTATTTTTTGTAGTAATGAAAGTACGTGAGTCAATGGCCTGGTTGCAATCCATTCACTTAATTGGATGAATTAAATTCTTCTTGTACATTGCGAGAGTATTAAATGCGACGTTTTCTGCGATATTTCAGATTAATTTTCAATTAGCATATGAGAAAATTTATTGATTAACTTAAATATTTTCAGGATCTGAGTGATATATTGCTTTTGCCACTCTTTTAAGAGAAATTCGGGTATATTTCGTTAAAGTTTTCTCCCACGTTTTCCATATGTCTGTAATTTGAACTGATTCAATCGACTTTCTTCAGGTTTTTCTATTTCAATTCGCCAAACAACACTTCTTATTTCAATTTTTAAACTAAACCTAGACTACTAAATTAGAAGCATATCTAATATAAAATAGTGTCTTTAAAAAATATAAAATACGTTCTGAGTCTACACAAATAACTCTGCGATATATGATATTTTAGAAATTGGGATGAGTTGATTTATTTTTGAACATTCGCAGCTCGAATCAGTATTCTTATCAAATGTGTGTTTTTACTAATTCGCTCTTAAAGTAGCTCTGGTGGATCCTATTTCATTACTATTGAGATTTCAGATTAGATCAATATTTAGGCCATTTAATGAATGGTTTGTTGCATACTTTTTAGACTAGGGAGAGGTTTATATATTATTTTCAACGCCAAGCTTCAATTGATACAACAGCATATTCTAAATTTGATATAGATAGTAACAGAACGCGGATCGGTCACATGGAAATTTTTATTATCTTTCGCCCTTCTTTTCTTTCCATATTCGTCATCATAATAGGAGAATCCGTTGGTCAAAACAAAACAAACCGGTAGATACTTAGGACTCAAAGCTGCTCCGAAGTATCTAGAAACCTGTACACTTATTTTGTCTTTCTTTTTTTGTGTTTGACATTTTCTATTCTTTATTACTGATATTTTTAAAATATTTCGCCTTTGCATTGCTCGCATTGCTCAAGTAAAAAAAAAAAAAAATTAGTTCTTACATTTTACTATATAAGACTCTTTGAATAATCGCATACTGTGAAATCATGCAGTAAGCAAGCAAATAAAACGAGATCGATTTGATGAGAAGTACGTCCTCAAATTTTAATAATATTCATAAAATTAATCTGAGAAAGAGTATCTGAGTATCTTCATTTACCTTATTTTAAAGTACCAAAAATACTTTTCAATTAAAGCCGCAAATTAAATGCATGAATTGTAAAGTGATGAATAAAATATATATTACACATTCTCAGATACATACAGACATATAACCACATACTTTCACTGTATTTATCCCTTATTATTATTTCACAACACCAGGCTGCATATTTACGCTCAGTCTTATAACGGTTTGTTGCTGTTGTTTGTATGTATTATTTTGTTTCAGAAAAGGCATTAATGCTGAAGTAAATATTCCGGCAAAATTATAAAATGGAGCTCTCGCCTGTAGGCGCGCAGTCCGCTTCCGTCGCTATTTTTTCCGCTGAATTGCCAACGTACCGTTACTCGTACGCGACAGTGAGGCAGTCGGCCTCTTGGATGCGCACAATTAACGCCTCATATGCCAACGTTCTTAACCAATTCTATGCTATGTGACGTGTATATATACTAATGTATGTATGCAAGTGTGTGTGTTTGCATAGGTATGTTGGATGCGGCAAGCAGCTGATCGGTGCGTCCGTAGGCTATACTGATGCCGGGTACTCATGCTGACTACTCAGTTGACGCGAAACATTATTCCCTCTCCCTTTGTTGGTAGGTAGTTATGTTTTCTGTGACATTCTTCGAGCCGCAATATACTTTTCCCTATTATATATGTATGTATTTATGTATATATATAGATACGAGGACGGTTCAATAAGTTAACGAAGTTGCTGGAGCGTCGATTTCGGGTTTGAGAATGAAAAAAAAAGTTGAAGATTTCCCTCGGTATTTCGAGTATATTTTGACTTTAAAACTTTTACACCTAAATCTTTCCTAATTATAGAGATAAGATTAAGTCATAAATGAAACGAACTATTAAATTTTCATAATATTTGTAAAAAAGCCTTTCTCTCCCTTTTTTCATGACATCGTGTACGAGAAACTACTCTCTCCATTCCAAAAAAGTAAGGGAAGGATACTCTTTACATAATTTCTATTTCTATCATTCTTGGCCCTATCTTTAAAAGTACTGGGTTTTTGCTCCATTCGATAATGATAGATGAAATAAATATAGCATCAGAGGCTTAGAAAAAGTCAAAACTGTTGACTTCTATATTTGAAAGCTACCAAAGAAGACCTTTGTGAATAAGATTAGTTGATAACGGCACGGTCTCAGAGTTTTTGGATTTAACTTCGGTCATATATACGTATTTTAAAATATACCGCTAGGCAATGGCTCTAAAACGCTGCTGAAAGGCGTTTTAATTCGATGCATGATGACCGCAAACCGGTCTCCAACAATGAGTCAGCAGCAATCTTAAAAACGATCTAGTAATAACCTGATCCTACCACAATCTCACATTTTCAATACAGTGTCATCTATCAGGGTCACATTCATCCTGATCAATTCGAAAAACGCTTTGGTAAATATTTTTTGTAGTATTTTTTCAACAAAGCTAAGTTTTGACTTGCATTGCTGAATTAAGTTATGACTCTGGGAATGCTCGGTGATCACTAAAGTTTAGTATACCGCTGAAACCAAGATAAGTCATCGCTGTGTCTGAGAAATATTGAAATGCATTTCCTTTCTATTCGCCCAAAATTTAACATCCCCGTCTACTTTTAAACAATTTATTGTTATTTTCCATGGTATAATTCTAGACTCGTTTTCGAAAGTCCAGTTTTTAGCCGCACTGTATTCGAAGCGAATTTTTCGTTATTTTGGAAAATATGAGAAGCTTAAAAGTATCAAACTCAGTGAACTTCCTTGGATGAATTCCCGCTGGTTAGAGCTAAGGTGAGTATACCAGACAACAACGTTATCTTCAAAGCTTTTGTGAAAAAACCTGTGAGAAAGCAGATCCAGTAGAAAACCATGCCTAAAAATAAATTCGACAGATTACTTCCAAAAGTATGTAATCACAACCTTGTGATCATTTCAATAATCTTTAAAATACAATTTGACCGAGACTATATCTAGACAAGTTTTTTAACGTACAATTTTACAAAAAATTGGAATTTTGAGTAAATGCGTATAAACCAGAGCGAGAAAATCGTCGTATTTACGCGTATTTTAATTGATATTAAGAATTTCAGCTGAGAAATTTGCAAGATGTGTTGACATTGTCTGCATACGACCATAATCCATGATATCTAACTGTATTTTTTTTTAAGATCGTTAATTTACGACATCTAACAGTAATTTTTGTAAGATCGTCAATTCCCGAAACACCTGTTGGGAAACCATTAAAACAGAGAACTTCGGTTGAAAGGCTCAAATCATGGGCAACTTATACAATTGCAAATCTGATAAGGTCCGGAAGTCAAAAATCATTTAAGCAGTGAACTTCGAATAGAAATACAAAGGATAGGCAGACAGACACATCTTCCCTTCGGCAAACAACTTCAAATTTAAGGAGAAAATATTTGGTGTTCCCTAATGAAAATGCAGGGCTAGAACGTTTCTATATTTAATAAGGCATTGATTTTGATCTTGATACTGTTTAGGGACTTGGGAAGTTTCTCTCTTATAAGATATAAGGATATAAGGGAGTAATAAAGAGGTCGGGACTAAAACAATTACAGCCTTCGATGTTCTTGGTTAATCCTAATATAATATGTAATGAGTTAGTTGAAGCCTCTCCATGCTCTTCCTTACAGCCCTTGTACTAATGCTATTGCAGCGCCTTTTTCATGCCTAATTCGCCTCAATGTTGCTTGCTGATTGTTGGTTTCTTGTTGCTGACAGCTTCAGCACTTATTCGCCATGCGCGCAATTATAATCGCTGCAGCATTTTAATTGCTTTCAGTTCAGTTTTTCCTCGAAAATTATTTCAATGGTATAAATTTCAACAATTGTATTCGTAGTTGTGTTGCCGCCGATGTGCATTTGACGTTTTACCCCATTGAAAATTGTTACCCTGCCCTGCCCTGCTGTTCTATGATTCGTGCGCATTTCGGTTTCGGCTTTGGGTGAAAGCGTGCAAGCGTGGCAAATGTGTTGAGAAAGCGAGCTAGTGGTGGAGCGTGGTGGGGTTTGGGTACAGCTTAGCCATTGTTGCTTTTTGCGCTATTGTTTAACTATTTTAACTTTGCATTTTTAATGCGCTCAGCTGTTGCGTTC
This sequence comes from Bactrocera minax, assembly GCA_021498325.1. Taxonomy (NCBI): domain Eukaryota; kingdom Metazoa; phylum Arthropoda; class Insecta; order Diptera; family Tephritidae; genus Bactrocera; species Bactrocera minax. The sequence goes on from JAKEEE010000100.1 coordinate 209,326, forward strand.
ATTTTATTTTACGACTCTTGCAAAAAGTTGAACTTTATTGCGTATGCTCTTCTAAGCAACTTAATATTGAATTTAATTTGCAATGACCGAGACTCAAGACGAAGTTCCGACTGCGTTTATTGACAAATCAGCAAATGCTATAAACTCATATACATACCGCGTATATATGAGTGACTCTGAACTGAACTCTATTTTAGTATTCTTACTTAGATGGTTATGACTCTTTTAATGAATTTCTAAATGTGGGATTTCGGGCTTAGATCACTTACAATGTAGTTATTATTACTGGATAAAGATTTTGTTTCTTCTTTGTTTTGTGCGCTTCAGCATGGCATGCAACTTTAATCGCTTGTAGAGCGATTTTACAAAGCAGCATTGCTATACAGTTATCCCTAGTAAAATCAGTGTTATGAAAACTGATTATAAAAAGCCTGATGTTAGAGAAGTTTAAAGAGTTTCCGCTGGAAACCTGTCTTTCTGATGTATATCGATTTTTTCCACACATAATCATAAATACAATCGAACAATTTTAGGGCAGTCCGTAATGAAATAACATCTGGCTATGCAAGATGAGGCTTTTGTAGGATATGCTGCGGTTTAAGGTAAAACAATATCTGACTTAAAAATCGGAGCTGGTTCTGATTAGATTTTTCTTGGCCCTCAACCATTGATTGCGATCCTTTTCATGGTCATCAGTACCTCATAAAAAAAAATAGTTTTTGCAGCTAAAGGTATTCAAGAATTAGACCCACAACTACCAAAATATCAAGGCTGACCATCATTTGGTTAGAGGAGTTTCATGATTTGCTAATGCTGGTCTGCATGCCGGAAGGCTGTAATCACAAGTACCGATAATGAGATATGAGATTGTCGAGTTCCGGTAAAAGTTAAATTTATAAGTTTCAACTTTTAGCTTGGGAAACTATTTTTTAAATATATTGTAGCAAATGGCTCCGCGATAGAGCAAAGGACCACAAATACTTCGACAATAAATTATTCAAAAGAATCGGCTATTTTCCCATTACTTACTTCGTGATGTCCGCAAATGAATTCAACAAATCTAAAACAAACTTCTTTCCAAGTACTTAAAGAGGAGTCCGCCACTTCGTTTGAATTTTTAAAGAGTTTTATATTATTTTCTAGCTGATCCTCTACTTTAGAGTTGGATACAATTCCGCATCATTTACGGTAATGCTTGCAGTCGCGCCAAATCCAGTATGCCACTCGACACGCCACCACAACACAATTACATCGAAAATGTGGGAATAGGCAAATAAACAAACGCAGCTTGATAAATGCATATATACGAGAGTGGTTCGATAACTAATATACTTTTTCATTCAACACACTATTTTAATATGAGCTTAAGCTTCAGGTGGTCGCTTGGCTTAACTTCTCTTCATATTCGTATCTCTTGATCTTGATCTTGATTTTATGCGAGATATTACAAGTTGAAGTCGTCTTCGACTTACTGATGGAGCTCACGATGGGTCTTTTCAAGTCCTATAGACAATCGGATGCTTGACCTTGTCCACTGAGAGAAGGGTGCTGTGAGAGAAATATTTGTTTTTAATACTTATATAATTTCCTTCGGGCTCAGGTTGGCTCAGAAACCATGGTTCCAGGATGAGGCTTTCGGTTGCAGCTGAAATTATGATGACTTTTCTCTGAAAACAGAACAACGAAATAAACTTTAAGCATGAGATTATGGAAATACAAATTGAATCCTATATTTTCATGAGAGACAATACAATACATCGGAGATTCAAGCACAGTGAAACTAGAGCTAACGGTCTTTTATCTAAAAGGCAGTTTCAAAAAATTTTGAGGTATAAGCGGCTATTTTAGGTTTTCAGATTTAAAGAAGAGATTTGTATATACCAAGATTTTATTTGACAGTACAATATCAGAACAACAAGTAACTACAAGCGGATTGAAGTCGTCTCTTGACAAAATATCCGTTTAAAAAGACTTATTCAAGAACAAGAACATCACTTCTTACGATATTATAAAAGTAATTTTTCGGGTATTTGAAGTATCTTTTTTGTTGTGGAATGAATGAGAGATGAGAAAGAAAATGAACGAAATTTATACAGCTCATTAAATGAACCTCGTAAATACATATAAATAACAACAATTGTTAAGGGTTTCCAATTGCAGACGGCCACTCACAGCAGTTGCAATAAACAATTACAACAACAGCAAAACAAACATTAATAGTATCAGTCAGAATCCACTTAGTTCCACAAGTACAAACAGGAACAAAATCAAAATGTAACTCTACCGCACCGCTGCCACTGCCACCGTCGTTACTGCGTCGTTGTCGCCGTCGGCATTCGAGTGCATTATTTCGACTTAATTCCCGCATTTATTTACTTACCCCATTGTTTTCATTCCGTTTATAATAATAATTTTTATTTTATAACTTGCAACTGCTACAATTTCTACCTTAACTTCTATGTGCCCAAAACAACAGCAATAACAATGTCGAATAGCAGCAGCCGCCGCCGCACGAGCAGCATCAATAGAAACCGAGCCGCGCCAATTGCGGTTTGCAACTGACAGGCAAAAGCTAACGGAAGTGATGTGAAGCGCAGCGGGTAGACACTGCCGGCCAATGCTATTGTTCTCAGGCAGCAGATATCGCATTAGTGTCGAAACTTCCAGTGTTGGGCGTTAGATTGCCATTGCATTTCCTCCTTCTCATCCTCAACTCATTGTCATACCGCGACGCATTCAGTAACCACGGCGAATGCAACACTGCAACGGATACTGTCATAGCGGTCTTTATGTCTACGTACGTATGTCCGTATGTACGTATAAATATACATTATGGGTGACTGCGAGTTGGAGAGCCTGCGTTGCTGGCTTTGCAACGGTACGCTAAAGTATGCTGTTACGGTTTAGACAGTGCGACCGTTAAAATACGTCGGCCGTTGCGTGCGCATGGGACTAATGTGTGTGCAAGCGCCGGCATTAACGCGCTCCGCAAAATGTAACAAGCCAACGCGCTGCTGTCATTTTGTTAATGCCTTCAGACTACCCAGTGATCATTATGATTATGATTGTTATGTTTGTTTCGTAGAACGAGCTATTTATTTTCTATTTATGCGATAACGTGGTGAGTGCCAATTGAATTGTGTTAATGAAATAAATGGGCGCAGCGATTACTTTATATATAGTCAGCGGACCGGATAAGGCGAGTGGGCTGAATGGCTGTCCCGTGCGCTGTGGCTGGTGAATTCACAAAATCTCTGAGTTTATTTAATGACACAAAAATATATTCTTACAGAAAATCAAAGCTCCATTTAAACTAAGAAGTTGCTCTCTTACAACTCTGATTCGTTTTGCCTACGAATTAATCTGGTACGTGAATACCATCCATCCCATGATATTTCGAAATAGTTTTAGTGGGATATCCACTAGAACTTTAAATTAAGTATAGTAATCGTTATGCTGGTACGATGCTGTGCCGTATTTCATGACTTTGAAGATTAGTCTTTAGTTTTTAAATCTTTGAGGTCTTAGGCCAGTCTAGGATTTTCAAAAAAATCTAAAGAAAATTTTAGCTTAAAGTACACTTTAAGGTCCTAAAGACATTATCTGCTACGGTGTCGCAACTTTCAACGTGTTTTCCTCGAATCTGTATTTTTGAAATCGGGCAACAATGGTGCTCGGGGAATATCGCACGTGTCCACTAGAAATTTTAACTCTAGCTTCATAGTAACATTATCTAGCCACCTGAGTACGCGTTTTTTTGTTCCTATTGCAACTTTTTTTTAAAAACGTTTTAATGCTAATATTCTCAGTCAAAAATTGAATCTTTTTGTACAAGTCCGCCATTTTGTAAAAAAATAATAGCTAAAATAGTAAGCTAAAAGCGTGCGTACTTTGCTAGCAAGTGATATCTAGGCTAAAATCATTTTAGAAAGCAAACGTTCCTGGAATCACTGTCGCGCATCGAGGACCCCTTGAAAAAGGTGATTTGGAAGGTTGGTCCAGTAGTCAATCAGTATAAACATTTTTAATCATATCAAATACATGTTTAATAAAGCCTGCAAAAAAGTGTGTTCTTTATGTCCAAAAGAAGTTGTTGAAGTTAGATCTTTTTTTGTGCTATCGACTAGCTTAACCCTTTAAGGGAGCTATCCTTTCTATCAATGCTAATCATTTTTGATAAATCACTTCATAAAATAAAGGTTCAATACTAGATTCCCACTAACAAAATAGTTTTTTCGCACGACATTCCACCTTTTTATTTTTATTTTAAATCCTCGAGTGATATTTTGACATTAATTGAGATGAGATGAGATTTCGCTGTCAACCGTTAGCAGTTTTAAATTTATAATAGCTGAAGTTTAATGAATAACATCAAGGCATACACCGCAAATAGGCAAGAAAGCTAGGTCAAGGATCTAGCAAAGGTGTAAGTAACAATTACATCACAACATTGTTAATCATTGCTTCAATAATCTTACTCTGACTTACATCGACATTTAATGATTTCAATATTATTCAAGAGTTTTCGACACAGATCTCACAAAACATGTACTCACAGATGTTGGATGTTTTCACATAGAAAATCAATCATGTCAAAAAGTTGAAGGCTTCTTCTGTGTGCTTTCGGTAAAATTTTTTTTTGTTTCTAAAGATATTGGCTGAGAGGATCTTTACAAATATATTTCATGTGGTTACTGTTAATAGGTTTTATATTTCCTATACTTTAACGCATCATAAAATGGAGCATCACAATTTGTATTGAAACGACGCTTTGGTCTCAGAAAGGATCTGACGACCTCAAAGTTCATTATTTGTTTTCTTTTTTTCTTACGTACAAAAAATTAGGCGCTGAACATAACTATCGTTTAGGTTGTCTAGAAACAAGCCTTAGAATTATTTATATATTTTTCCTTGAGATTTGTATAGATAAGTATAAGCATATTTAGTCCATTAAGTTGTTCAAGAGGCTTGAAGAATAAAACTTATTTTTGAATTTTTTTAATGCTTCCATTGTCATTTTGGATCGTGCTTGAAAAATCAGAATTCAAGTAAATTTTTGATTTGTTGAGCTTTTTATTACATTACTTTCTTCGAAAAGTCTCCGAGATCGGCAGATTGCTTTGAAATAAAAATTTTATTCTGTTATTGAAGCAATTTATGGGGATCAACTGATTAATTGGTCGAAAAGGTCCTTATAATATACTGGATGGTACGGAAGCATGTTTTATTTATTTCCTTTGCATATATATTGAATTATGTTACACCACTCCACTACACCAGTCAACTATTGTGGTTTCAGAGGCATGCAGACAGCGCCCAGTTTCAAGAGCTTATTGGATATATTTCTCGAAAGTTTTTATGCAGTGATATTTAAAAAAAGAGATATATCTTACAACTATACCTTACTATATTTGGTTTACTCCTTGTTTTATTTTCCAAGGAAGAATGCACCGAAGCTCTATTGGTCAAATACCTCTATACCACAGTAGGAAATGGAATTTTGGAATGACCGATGAAAATGCATGTTTTCCACTCATTCCCTTTACTTTCTAATTTATATCAATTTAGCATGTTGACTAAAGCCTATAACGCCGTGGTAGTTGATATAGTAGCCGAATCAACTTTGTGGCTCCATAAATACTATGTGCGAGAAGTCATCTCTACACTGAAGGTAGTTTTTTTGCCATAATGCATAATAATAGTACCTTTGCGCCGCTGAATGTAACAACAACACACACATATACACCAATCCACATTTGCCACAACCCTGGTGTTTAGGTACCTCGACGAAGGCAACATAATTGTTTATGTAGAAATGGGTGGTAAACCGCGGATTTGTTTGTTGTTGGTTGAATGGCGTAATTACGCTGTGCCGTTGGGTATGTATGACTCACACATTGTTTCTTAATTTAGAAATTTTCTATGCTCATAGAGGGTACACATATATACAAAATTGTCATGGTCTCACTTGTGGCTCTACCTATTATATGACATATCTAACACCACACTGTGGTTATACATTCCATATTTATGTGTGTGGATATGTATGGTAGAGTTGTGGATTCACTTCTGATGCCTCTTTCGTTGTCATTTGCTTAAGTAATTGTTGTTGCGCCCAACCTGCTTTTTACTAGCAAGTCGGTATGAAGAGGCATTGAGCTGTTGCATATGCGCTCGTATACGAGGTGTGGTTGTGAAGTTACGAAACTGAATGAATATCTAATTATATATATATATATATAATATTAAATATAAATATAAATTATATAAATTAAATTATAAATATATATATATATATATAATATCATATATATATATTCTATAGTACTGTGTTGCTTTTCCAAGTTTCGAAAATAATCGGCCCATCCACCGCTAATGCTTCTCAATTGGGTTTTAAGCTGGTCAAAACAGGGAATTTAATAACTAATTGAAACCAAAATTGGGTGCGCTTGGCCTCAAAGTTACAAAAATTATGCTAAAGGGTTTCTCCAAAAAGCGTTGGATTTCAAAGAATGCATTGCTTTCGTGCTTTAAGATATACAAAATTGTCTATAGCTATAAAGTTGTTACAGTCAAGGGCGATCCTGTCAATGTCAGAAGTGGCACATTCTTATAAAAGATTGTAATTGAGTGATGTGGTTCCACTGATCGAACTTTTTATCTCTACCTGTACCATCTATCTACTCTATATCTCATCTTTTTATATGAACATAAAGGTTATTAGCTAAGAATATAATCTCAATGAAAGTTATTTATAATTTTGCTTTTCGAGTCTTGTGTACAATCTACATAGTGGGAAATTAAGTCCATATCACGTAAAGTAAATGCATATATATTTTGTGAAATTTTGCGTTATTCGCCATAAACGTTTAAAATTGCGTTACAATTTGTCGAGATTTCATCGATTTTATGCAAATATTTTTTTACCGGTTTTTTATGAGTTCTTTTTAGGGGGTTATATATGAAGTTGCAGGGAACAAAAGTTTAAAAAGACTTCGGAAAGTCTCAGTAAATTTGTTTTAACCGCTTTATCTTTATACGATTACTCAAAAATTTTCGAAATTACTTCACTCAAACATTGAAAATATACCCACAATAAGTAAAACGCATAACTCATCAGAAACTTAATATTATTACATTGGAAAAAGCCTTGGATGAATATTCCGCCTTTTCTTGATTTCTGTTTCTTGGATGAATACTTTTAAAGGCACACAAAAAAAAATCAAATAGAACAATCGTAGGGAGAAATTATTATTTTTTGAACTTGGGAGAATGCTCTTGAAATAGGACATGACAGGAGACTTTAGAAAGTATGAAACAACAAGTTGTTCTAAAAACTTTACTTAAGTGAAAGTAAAGAACTGATTTGTGATGAATTTCAACAATCACTTGAAATAAAAAGAGGGAAGGGACGGGTATTAATTAATATCGATTTCTTGGTGCACTTGAGCAAATTTTAAAGTAGTTATTCCCTCGCCTTTGGCAAGCGAGAAAGACTAGACCAGAGAGACCTACAGCAAAAAGCTCGTGGCTATTGTCGTTGCATACTTTGTATACTATCTGCTGTAGCACCGCCTACTATATTTTCTGAAAAGTACACCTCGTGTATCGACATATCATCAGAACACTGATCCTGTTGAAAGGCGTGTCTACCTTGTCGCTTTATCTCAAGTGGATCATTTCAATTTGACGCACTGGAATTAACTGATTTATGACTATTAGATCACAACGACTCTATTATATGGATTTGAAATAATTTGCATTAAAGGTATTCATTAAGATGGCACTGTCAATTTGCATTCTAATATCTGACCATATGTGGACTTTATGCGCAGTTAATTAACCGCAATGGAATGTTAAGCTTATGAACTCGAACGACCCTGTCTTGCTTTTATGTAATGACCCATCCACCTTCCCATCGTCGCGACTTGGAATTATTTAATGCTTAATTATCTTCGGTTTGGCCAAAAATATGCGTACATCTAAAATAATTAAAACACTTATTAAATTATAATTCCAACTACTAAATGGATATATTTCTTTTGGTATGCAAGGTATTGAATGAATTTCGTTGTCTGTGATAGCGTAGAGTAAATACCTCTCAAAATTACTATTACACGGCACCTCTAGTTGGAGATTGGGTATACATTTAAAGTGAAGTCACGTGATGCCAATAGTTGAGGGTGTTATTCCCAGATTCATTTAAGGTTAAGCAATGCCGCAAGACCTAGAATTCTCCAAATTGTTTCAGCATCAGAAATCGTTGATAATTTGAGGCGCATAATGCGGCCACGTTGCTGCATGGTTTAGTTGCTGGAAAAGCACACTACAAGTCCACAATCAGGGTTTGATCGCTACTTTCCGAACAACATCAGAAAAGTTGTTTCTAATAGTGATCTGCCACCAAAAAGATTCTTTTAAAATCGATCAGTTGTTTCGCGCCTCATAAAAACAACATAAAACCTTTTGTCGACTATTTTCTACCTTTACAAATTTGGTGATCTGAACATCGAGCGATCCAGTTGCAAATACCAACTTTGAAGAGCAGGATCTTGCTGGTAAATTTTTTAGAGAAATATGATATGGCGTTTTGAGCTTTTAAGTCATCAGATGAATATTCACAAGATATGCTATCGTAGTTCAAAACTCATATATTATGAGCTGCTTCGATGAAACTTTTGACAGAAGGATTTTATAAAACTGTAAATATTTCGATTTGTTAAGAGTCTGTTTGTTTAGAGTATCTATTTGTCAGAGTTAACTAAGTTCATACCATGTTATCGACCACGCGCCCTAATGCTTCCTACTTCTGACTTCGCTTAAGAATGACAACTGGTATAAATTTATAAAATGTATGGTAATTTAGTTCTGTGAAATCTTGTTAAAGCAATGGTTTTGCTAATTTAAGAAGTCTGCGTATGCCTTCAACCAACCGTTTAGAAGATATTTTACAAAACTGCAAGGTTTTGTTATTTATTTATTTCTTCTTTTTACAGCAAACAAGTTTGTAGACAAGTTTGTTAGTTTTGTTTGAAAAGTAAGTGCAATGAGATATAGCATACCGGAGTGTGTATTTTCGATTCTGAATATGAGTGACATTAGTAAAGTCAAAGCAAAAATAGATATGTTTCTGGGGGTATGTTCGAAAGAAAATATCTGTGAATATTGCAGCTTCTAACGTCATATGGAAGCAAAGGCCTGAGATTGAGGGAAAGAAACTATTCTGTCTACATGAAAGTTGGGTCTACGTAATCAGAATGTAATGTATAGATATTTATCCCGCCAAGAACTTAAAACCGACAGTATTCCCAAAAAATATGTTTGGAGAATGTTTTTTGTCGCTACAAGAACAATAAGAAACAAATTATTCCACAGAATCAGGCAACTTCTAATAATTCTCCAGTGCAAATAGAGGTCATATAACCGCTTGAAGTTTAGAGGAACCACTACAACATGAACAATGGGAAAAATCAATTTTGAGAAAGCTTCGTTATACAAGAACTACTATACTTTGACCCATTATAATCGATGATTTTAAATTGTTTGAGCTTAGCCTCAAGCCGCTAACGGAGCAACAAAAATTGTTAGCTACTTAAATTACCACAAAAAGGGTGATACAGACGAAAATACGGTGTGCAACTCTTGCTGCCGGCGAACGTTTCGTTTAATACGTGCGTAAATACACGTTGGCAACCACAGCCTATAACCCGCAGTCGATTGTGAAATACACCCGGCTGCAAAAGCTCAGTCATACAACACAAATCACAGCAATCCCCCTTACACACACACACACACACACACACACAAATATAGATTGCTTTCACTACAGTTCTAGAGCGCTAGCAATCACAGGTATTATTTGCATACATACACATATACACATAGGCACATCAAATCATTTGTGGTGGTGGGAGTACAACGAATGCCGTACAAGTCCCATTAAAGGCAATTGGTATACGATTTAATGTGAGCACTGCGTACCCAGTCAATTTTATAGTTGTTATTGTTTGTTGAGTGAAAAGCAGATATTGGTGGCGTTGACATTTGCTGTCGCTTAATTCCATGGTTCATTGAAGTATACGCTAATTGCCAGCAGCAGTCACCGAAACCCAATTTCGCTTAAATCCATCGAATAATTGCTATGAAATCACATCAAAGTAAGGCGATTATTATTAAAAGAGTGCGGAATTTTTATAAAACCGTATGTACAGTTCTATCTAAATATTTAGAACCGAGAGTCGAGAAGGAAATGTACTTATTTTTAGGAGTGGATGCACAGTTTCGTGTCAACATGCAGTCCTCTCACCATAAGCATTCCCTCAGAACGGCTCGCAGAAACAATCAGAGAATGCTAACTGAACGATTACGAAATCGGCAATACACCTCTCCGTTTACCTATAGTTCGTTAGTGAGCATAGCGACCTTGCCAGCTATGTATTTTTTTTGCTAGTTAGTGTTAGTTTAGTTAGTTGATGTTAGTTGTTAGTGTTAGTTGTTTGTTGATTCACAAACAGTTATTTTAATCCTTAAGAGATCAGATAAACAATGAAATTTTCATTCAGGTTACTTGTTATCTTTTTTGTTTTATTAATATGTCTCTGAATAGAATTTGGATGGGAATCACTTTATGTTCATTGATTTCTTTGTCTGCGTATTTTCATTTTTTTTAATAACTTGTTTCAGTTTCGGCTAGACATAGAACATATATGACTAGTGTTTCCTCGAGTTTACGTACTCTGTTATTCTTTTGATGTTGACAGTTTTCGTTTTCCTTCTTTTTTATATTGCTTCATTTGGAAGACTTTGTGCTTTTCCAGTGTTTCTCCAAATGCAAAATTTGTTTGTTAGTTAAATTCTTGCCAAGGCGATCTGTAAGAAGTTCACCTTTTGTTTGCGATTGTGTTCGACTTCTCAGTGGTACCTTATTGCATGATTGATATGGTGATTTCTTTCTTTGCGGGTATTCTGGTAATGTTTTAAAAAGGGCATGTTCTAAGAAGGGGATCTCTGAATGGATCTCTGAAAACACTCTTTAACAGTCGAATAGTTCTAAGAAATCAAACGCTCAGATTTGAGATAATCAAATTTGATCTGAAGGATATCAGAAATGGTTTTTTTTCTTGTTTTTTCTTTCCGGTATGGATATATCTGGATATCTGATCTGGATATATTGGCAGTTTAGATTTCTGTTTTTTAAGCTTTGATATTTTGTTGAAAAGGGAGCTCCTGGAAATTACCTGAAATATTGTCGTGACACCACACCTCTTAATTTTCGACCACAACTAAATTTAGTAAATTGCTCACATGCTGGAAATTTATGGTGAATATTTGCAATAACCGATATATCCAACAAGGAAAAGTTGTAGCTGACGCTTTCCAACAAAGCGTAAAGTGGATAATTATCAGTTATGAATCATCTCTCTCTCTCTGAAACCAATATGCTTATATGAATACGAATATACGTATTACATATTTTAGGTAGATTTTAACCAATCTTTTTCGTAAACTATTCCAATAATTTTATTACTCTTTGTCAATAAAATTTTAGTCACAGTTTTTACATGTCGACTAAAATAAAAACAAAACACATTCCGATCCACTCTTTGCCAACCAAAACAACGAATCACTGTTTCAGAGTGGTGATCACTATCGATTTACTGTCGCTATTTCGTCCACAATCTGGAAATTTCATCTGCACTCTCGACCAAAAGCTGTAAACTGCCTTAATACATATACATCTGCTATATACTGGTTGTAATGCCAACTCTCGAGGTTGTGCATTTTACTGCCGCGAATTCTTGCTGCTATTACACAATGGAAAGTGGCATTGTTGGCGGCCAAATGCATCGTACGTTCGATTCGTGTATTTGCTAGCAATAAATCAATCGGCCATTCGACGTAGATTACACGTTTACGAGCAGTTTGGAGTTGCGAGTACGAGAATATGTATTATGCACTTTTATTTATTAGGGTGCGTACATATCATGTGAAATATCTTTCTTGATTACAAGCTTAACTCGATGAAGGTCATCAGTTCGGGAGAAATTGAGCCTGTGAAAAAACGAAGGTCTTGGCTATACTTTTTCAGATTCAGATAGCCATTGTGAGGCAAAATACAACAAAGTTGAGAGGATATTTTGCAAAGGGTGAGCAAATTAAAAGATGGGACCGTAGTCACCGAAGGATAAACTGTCTTAGTAAGAGTTTTTTAAGGTTTCTACTGATCTGACGACCTGTAAAATAGATCTAGGAGAAGATATCTAAGATATTATATTTAAGATTTAAGATATCTACCATCTAACCATGACTCCCTCTTTCCACATTCGGATCAAACCTGGTAAAAGGCTCCTCTAACAGTTCACTTTGAGTACAAGTCTAGAATACATCGGAGTGTGATATCTGTCATTTTCAACTTTTGTATCGATTGGTGTCTCAGCCGCATATGTTCTGATAAACCCACCAATCTTGAATTGTGGTTAACGCACACCAAAAAAACTTTCAACATCCAGCCGGAGCAATTTAACTTTGACGAAGTTCAGAAGAAATATGTATATTTTATATATAAATATAAATATATATTTATACAGTTATACTCAAAAAAAAAAGCGGCGAAATGAGCGCAAAAGTCATCTGAGTTTTTTAGTTTAGATCACGCGAGCCTATGCTAGAACACCCGCTCAAAGATACAACGTTTGACGATGCCTAGATTGAAATATTCACTATGCTTTGCCCGGAAGGAATGTAAAATGAGAGATTCGACTAACCAGATAGGATTTTAACTTGAGGTCCATGAATAACTGTACTTTTTATACGAAGCAGAGAATAAAGAAAGGATTATGAAAACGATTGCAGTGAAGTGGCAATCCCATGGCAATCAGGGATTTGTTACTATTTACTATGGTTACAATTACTTAAATTGCCTTCCGAAACATCTATGTATCTTTAATTAAAGTTCCGATTTGAAATATTACCGAAATGGTATTCCATAAATAAGTCGTGTTCGGTTAGCAATATCTGTGAAATGAATGCATGTACATTGAATTTAGAAAATTCTGACACTTTTCATAACCCAAAAATAATTATTTAATTAGCAATGCGTTGGTACCGCATGTCCACTCTGAGTGATTGAAATTCGAAATTACTACTAATTATTAATGTAGAGTTTAATTTTTGTATATATGTATGTATATTCATATTGAGTTACACAGGCACCCCTTACGTATTTACATATATCACAGCATATCCCAGAAGAGCGATTTGTGTGAACATACCGCGGATCTACTCTGAAAAATTTAACTGTATACATTTTTTTTCTGTGCGAAATTCAACTGTAAACTCTTGCAAGCTCACAACCTTCTTATCTCTATTATATAAAACAAAAGTCGGTAGTTTTGATAAATCTTCAATTCACTTTTGAAAAGCTTCAAACCTGTTTTAAATACAAGAACTATTAATTAAAGAAAGATGTGTAGAAGAAACGGTGAACTAACGATTATCGATTATCGATTATCGATCGTAACTGTCGGACTATTTCAATTTTTGCTAATTCATATTTTAACTATCAGAGAACCCTTTCAGAGATTACGTTAAAGTTTACATGCGTTTCTTAAGCCCGAGGTTAAGGTTTTTGAATTGTGTGTATATATTAGTTTCTATAAAAATTATATTAATATATTGTAGTTTCGGTTAGTTTCGACTTGCTGATTCCTAAGTTGTTGACTTTTCACCTTCGATTGGCAATATATTTTCTTGGTAATTTTGTACTACAAAGGCGTTCTGAATAATTTTTATGACCCTCAAATTATTCTACTATCAGGATTCTAAATAAAATGGACAGTCAATTATCTTGAATCGCTCGTTCGCATATGGGTGTCAGAAAAACTGGGTATTTCTAAGAGTGCGTTAAGACCAATCAACGCTTATTCCGATTCCTCTAGACGCTACGGTGATTTCTGTCTGCCATCTAGCACAGAAATTTAAAGAAAGTCTTGAAAGTCTTGTCTTATTGGGAACCATAGGTATAAATTATAAAACTTCGTACCGGAAAGTTTTATGTTATTATTATTTTACAGTTGGTACATACAGCTAGAACGATGATTCTCAATGGAGGTTTGTCAAAATAATTTTATAAAGGTGACAACCTGGGAGGTTTCGGAGATTTAGTGGTGTATTATTTTGGTCATATTTTGGGAAATTAAGAGATCCGTTTGTAGAATTGCTTGTTGTGATGTAATGTGCATATAGGGGGCACGTAATTAATTTTTCAATAGTGGAGCGTTTATATAATTCAATTTTATCTAGGGCTACTCCGTGGCACGCCCACTGATCTTTAAAAGAGGGATGTGGTACTTAATTTTCAGTCATCTTTGCGTCCATAGTTTTTGTCCTGATCTGAACTTTCTCGAACTCGAACATTCCACTAATTTGCAAATTATTTATCTCTATACCCGTTTACATACCCAAAGTTTTTGTTATCAATGTTTAATTTTTAATAAACATTTAAAATTGTAGCCCCAATTTACTCGGGATCAAAAGAGCTTAATTCGCTTTAATAAGTGTTGAGCTCTGGAATAATATTTACTACTGGGATGTATGTATATAAATGTTCGTACATATGTATATTTGTATACATATATAACGGGTAATTCTCCATGATACTTTGTGGCCGAAAATTGCGATGAAATTGAATTTAAATGCGCAGCACAAGCGTTCGATTAGCCATTGGCTCAACTCACGCCCACGATAACTGACCACATTGCCACACACTGGATGTATGTGTGTACGTGTGTAGCTGGAAATGCAGCGCGCGCCGAAATGCCTTAAAATAGGAGCGTGTAATTTACGCATTGTTTGGTCGCGGTACACAGAACGCGTCTGAAATGCGAGAGCCGGCTGCTAGCTAAAAGCGGGGTAAAAGTGTGGCGGAAATGTTTTGGCGGTCTGTTGGAGTCTGATAAGTGTTGTTGTGCGCAAACCAAAATAAAAACAATAACAAACAGATACAGTTTCAAGTGCACAATGTCACACGCGTAGCAGCAGATATCCACATACACATGTATTACTCGGGAATGTACTTTTGTAATATGTATGTACATATAACCGTATGTCCGTCTGTTTGCTTGGCTGTGCACACTCATGAGTATCATTTGGCAATTGCGTTACGCATTTATTTTGCATTAGTGCGTAAAATTCCAAAACAAGCACACAAATCGCCAATCGTAAAATCCCCAAAAGCAGATAACACACGCTTACTTCAATAGGGTTGCCAAAGCTAATAGTGCGCATAACAACAACCAGCATGCGTGGTGGTGGCGCTGAACTCAACGCAACTGAGCAAGACATTGTGTTTTTGTTGTTGCTGAAAGCGCAGCAGAATTTCCAATAAATAGCGCTATAAATTGCATCGATTTACGTGATGGCAGTACGCGGAGTATTAAATACACCGAATTAAGGCCAAAAGACCAAACATCAGCGTGGCAGGTATTGTGAGCAAGTGGCTGGTCGCCACCGAAATGGTAACTTCTTTTTGTTGTAATTACGCCTGCATCAAAAAACAAACGGCATTCGTACTCACAACGACATTTAAATGCAAAAATAATATGGGATTAGTGCTCTAGTATTTAATAATTAAGCTTGGAAGAAGTCTTGCAGCGACTGAATTTTACAAAAGGAGATTACAACTGATCTCCGAAAAGATTTATTATTGCATAGTCTACTTGACGCTACTCGCATAACGGTAAAAAAAACTAACTAGCCAAATAATGAAATTCTTATTCCATAACGAGTTCGAAAGTATATATAGAGGGTCTTTCAAAAAGCTTGTTAATGCTTTTCGCTTTTCGTTAACGCTTTTAAATAACGAGCGTGTTCAAATTCATTTCGATGGCCACGCCTCCTCGGACACGAAGAAATGCCGGAGCTATTTATACTGCGTGATTGCGTGCTACTTGCTTTCACCGCCGAATTGGTTCAAGGTTTCATCAGCAACATTCAGACTTATTCAGACCTTCAGAACTACTTTAAGCTCCTATATATCGAATATCAGTAAAAAAGTGAGTTTATAACCAAAATACCGGTTAACGTATAAGACATCTTAGTGAAATTAACAATTAAGCAATTATTTCAACAGTTTTGGTAATCCGTTTATTTTTAATTAATTATACCTTCATCATCGTACAGTTCAACATAGGCTAACGAAAGAAAATAATGTTGAAGAAACTAATTGTTTCGTAAATGGGGAGTTATGGTCTTCATATCAAGAAAACATGTTAAATTTCGAAATTATTGATCAAAGTCACTCGAATGCTGCATTGGCATTCTTTTTGATGCATATGCTATCATAAAAATGTACTAAATGAAAATTTTGCTCAAAATTTAATTTCTGACGTTGAGGATTAGAAAGCTTTGAAATGTGCAAGATCCTCTTCCGCGCACTGGGAAGCTGAAAAAAGGGGAAAAATAATTCGTAAATTTTGGCTTCTTCCTTCTTTATAACTCTATAGGGTTCTGAACCTCATTGGGTAAAACATTTGGCAAGTCTGTGCAAAACGGTTTCTTCCGAAGATATTTAGACCAAGATAGGTGTCGCCTATGTACTTCTGCTAAATATTTGGACAACCGGACAACTTCACATTTTTTACTGGAGAGTGGAGTTTGAAATATATATGTTTCCTGCGAGTAAATGTCATGTATTTTCTTAATAATCCATCTAAGATCAACCTTCAAGATCTTCAAATAAAACTCAGATTGAAACTTCTCTATTTTTTTTTCTGTTTCCCAACCCAAGAGGCAACCAGCCTTCCTGCTGTTTGAGGCAAGACTAATGTGAATTCGTTATGTCGCTCCATAATATATAAGTCATTTTTTAAATATAGCTTTCATAATTTTGAGAACACTAATATTGTAAAAATAATTTATACTGCTATTTAAGTTAAAATATTTACTCTTATTGATTTAATATAATATTTATAATTCAACCACGTTTCTCCACCAATTGGAAGTCAAACTCTCAAAGGTCTGTCTTATGCATAGGATACAGTATCGCGTAATCGGGTAGCCAAAATTCCCCAAACCTACTTTTCATCAATAAATCTAAGTCTGATAATCCTGCAATTCCGTCAACCACTATTATCCATCAAAAGAAGAAAATCGAGCCTTTAAGGGAAATGTGTACATTATGGAGGTAGTGGTATCACTTCAAGGTGTTCTCTAATCTCAATAACTATGAGTGCTGCCTCAGAAAATTTACAACTTCCTTTCAAAAGTTAAAGCTATATTCGACATCTCGGCTTTATCAATCGAAAAGATGTAGTTTTCGGAATTGTTTAGTAATATAATTTTCGATCTTATCACTTTCGCCTCACCGGTGTTGTTCCTATCATTATTTCGGCCTCAACGACTTCTAGACTCTACTACTTCTGCCCATCATTAAATGGGGTGGACTGTGTACCTGGCAAAGTGCATTGTAGCGTAATGCCACTCTCCTGTTGACTCTAGGCGGCTGACTGTTGGAGATAATAAGCACATGTTGGACCACATTTAATATATTAGGTCATCCGAGCATTTGATCCATCTAGTGGACGCAGTTGTGAGTCACTCTCAACTCCAGATTCACACATAAATTACAACAACAACAACTGCATATACATTGCAACAATCATAAGTGTAAAAATAAATTATAACAACAACTACAACTAGTGTGGGCGCGCTCAATCCTGATCCTCCAGCTTTTTCTGTTGTGGCTACCTTGTGGCTACTCCTTCCTCGCTCCTCCTCTCTGTTGTTTAGTGGCCAATAATTGTTGTAGTGCACTCCATCACGATCCTCTCCAGCTGCGTCCCAACTCCGGGTGTACCTGAGTTTCTTCTTCTTCCTAACTCCAGGAAAATCAGTGGCGTTCTGTATTCGGAAATGTAATTTACTTTCATCGAATTGTAAAATTAAATTAATTTGAAATTAATTTTTCTAATAGTAATTGATGATGCATCTTAAATGTACGCGACAAATATAAAAAACGTCATGATATTTTATTCTCACTGACACCTAATTTTTTGATATTTATAGCGGATTTCAGAATTATAATATTTAGTAGGCTGTAAGACGTATTACGGAAGACTAAAGGATTATATAGGTAGTTATCCCAACTATAGCTATACTTATATCAGATAACTTACACCGAACTCTTCTCCCCGCTGCAGACGTCGCTGTCCGTAACCTGTTTCCTCGCCACAATGGCAAAAAGTTGAAATCACATTTTGATGCTGATGCTGAAGTCAAAGTGAAATGTGACAACATTGCGGACACCTTGACAAAAATTAGAAAAGCATCCAATATTCATATTTGTCTAAACAACTATGATAGAAATATAATATATGCGCAAAAAACAATCTTTTGATCGAAATTCAAACCTCAGCACCGGCTGAAATATGAACACGCGCTTACCATCTATACCAATTAGACGTTTAATTTTGTAACCTTAATTGATATTTGATTGTCTATAGAAGAAGAGGCTGATTCCTATAGGGCATCAATTTCATTCCGTGCTTCAACAGACTTGACTATGAATAATGTGGTAAATGACAAAAGGACACGCTGCCACTTTTCGCTTCTGAAGTAAATTTTTAGATTTTTAGCATCCTCGTGAAAAGGCGCTTTGCTACAACACACGTATGCGTGGAGATGTGCGCGGCGCTTGCTTATAAAAATGAAATCAGTTTGCTTTGTTGATGATGCGCTTGCGTTTATGAACGGAAATGTTTTTGTTTTTTTTTTACTATGAATTTCGGTGTCGGTTTAAACTTTAAAGAATATTGTTTTTGTTGTCGAAGTGAATAATCTGAAGAATGTAAATACGTACACTTTTATTCGTATGTATGTATTCGTAGGCACATATTTATATGCATGCATAGAGAAATAAATGCACATGCGTTTATATAGATGTGTATATAGAGAAAATCTAGCCCAATCGTATACTCACATTTAATTAAATTCTTAAAGATCTATGCGTGTAAATATGAACGCAGACACCAAAATTCACATAGCATATGTGCTATTTGCATTCTCTGGTTCCCTCACCAAATTCTATGGTTGAGAATGTTAAGAACAGAAAATGCGTAATTTCTACAGATTCCCTTCTGCTAAGAATCAAAACAAATTTATCTTGAGGTGACTTTCCTCGTTGTGAGGTGAATGCCTTATTTGAGGGAAGAATAAAATAAGGATGATAGATAATCGTAAAGCTAATTAGCACAATTTCTAAGTCGGGGCCGTATTTAAAAGGCAACTTTATAGTGAAATACAGAGGAGTATCTCCTCTAGGATACTTATTAGGTTAACCGAATATATTTGACGGGAGAAACTAAATTTATTTGGAAGTTAATAGGATAATTGGGATAAAAGCTTAGCAAACAATTTATAAATTGTTCTAATACCGCAAGACTTGGTAGTTAAGGACGAGTGGTAGAGTATTTAATCTTTAAGAAATAAGTTTATTTGGTTCACGTCTATTCACGACTGAATGGCGTACAACCTCATCAAGTGGAGCAACAACATCAAGCTCATCAACAAGCTCAACTTCAATATTAAGAATAAATTAATTCCATTGCATCTAAAACTATGCTATCAATATCCATCTAGAAATTCAACTTATTAAAAGGTCGAATATAGAATCACAACGAAATTGCAAAGAAAAGCTCGCCGAACTTCTAGCAGAGTAATTGTGTATTTGTTGTATTTTTGAATTCGTTTAGTTGACGGTATCTACTTTTAGGGACTTCATTTTAAAAATATTGTGATAATATGCCTAAAACTATGGAAATATGTGTCCAGTAAAAATGTTACTCTCATAGAGATAAGTTTTCTTTAGCCAAAGATTCTTTTAGCTTTTAATAATTCTATTTAATAAACAAATTTCTTTTCTTTACGTAGTTTCATATTTTTTGCACTCTTTAAAGCTGGTTGATAAGCAAACTACAGCAGGTGCGCTTATTTCTTTAATGTGGAGACCCTAACCACACAAAAATATGTACATACACCCATCCATACACATATATATACGAAAGCAAAAAAAAGCCAAGCATTGCAGAATTTCCATATGACGACTGTTGATGGCAATTTTCAACATTATTGTGCGAAGCGTGCAACAAAGGAATCTCCAGTGGAGGACATTACCGTTGGCGGATAGCAAAGGGCGACATTTACAAGTGTGACGCGAGTGAATTCAATATGTTATATGCAAAAGTAGTTATTGGTGTGAAACAGCTGGGCTATTATCTGTAAATGCTTAAAAGACAGGACAACGGACCAGACAACCGTGCTGACGTACCTCCCCCACCTCCCCCACCGCAATCAAGCGAAGAGTTCGGCAGATCATTGCCCTCGCTGCGGATTTCACGAATACATAAGTAATTTTATGTGTATATATATATAGATATCTATATATGTAAATATCTATATGAATATACATATATATACGACTACTTATGTACAGAAATTCGAAGTGAAGTTACTTTTGCTAGCATCAGCTAATATTACACAGGACATCCGGTCAGCGTAGGAAGTCATTGGGTGTGTACAAATGCATATATGTATGGATATATATATATATGAGTGCATATATGTATGAGTGAACAAAGCGGTGGTCTCGCAGTTCGCTGCAACCAAGGCTGCAACGGCTACGGTGCTACGTACAAATCTATACAAATGTGTGTATGGATTTTTAAATAATTCACAAGTTTTATTGAATAAATTGTTGTATAGTAGCAGATGAAACAAGTAAGGAAAGGCTAAGTTGGGGTGTAACCGAAAATTTCATACTCCCGCAATGTGAAAGGATCAAAGGTGGGGAAATACTTTCAGATGCTGGAAAAACTTTATATTAAAAAATTTTAGCTAAGATGTATGCATTTTAGCATAAATGTATTACAATGGTGTGTATTCTTTTGAAAGTATGGGCAGTTGTGGGGTAACACCTCTTTTTGCCTTATCCACCGAACCGTGCGACTGTCAAATTAAGTTTCAACCTGGTCATCGTGTCTCCTCGGGTTGGAGAGGAATTTGACAGTAGTCCAAAGCTTGCTCACACCGGCGGAGAGATTACAAGACTTCAAGTACTCTACCTATTTCGTCTGCTTACGTTGATTTAGCAGCTGTCAAATCTCCAAATTGAGATCTATTACGTTGGGGATTACAGGAATGACCTTGAGTAAGGTGCCGCGCTCGTTTGCTAAAACTGCCACTTTGGCTGGGAAATTTTTTTTTCTAACGAGATAATTAGGAATGATGCCAGAGTTAGTATATATCGCCAGGTTATGCTATTTATCAGACCACCATTAACAATGATAATATCAGGTGAGCTATTACAGGTGCTCATATTCTGGTGGGGGCTTAGGCGTTCATCGTACAAAATGTTGAATCGTCTATATAATCCGCCAGGCCCATTCCTCTACTAGGCTAGAGTGCCAGAGATCTTGATGCGCGGTAAAGTCGCCAAGTACTAAACGGTTCTCATTACGAAGCAGTGTACCCATCTTCGGGTGATATTCTGTTTGGCAACATTTAACTTGGGGAATGTCCATATCAAATAGTTTGAGCTCGACATCTCTTGACCGGATAGCTACGCTCTACATTCTAGGGTAGTATCCCTGCGATCGTTGTCGTTACCCATAAGACGATATTGCACTGTGTTACGCAGAATGTAGACTAGACCACCACTATTATCTCCTCGCGATCTTTGCGAATGACTTTGAAACCTGCACACTTTAGACGCCCTGAGCGGTTGTTTAACTTGGTTTCTTGGACCGCAGCTATCGGTATGCCTTTCCGATTCATGGAATCAACTATCTCCTCGATCTTTCAAGATGACAGTCCGTTGCAGTTCAGTTGTAAAATTCTTGTTTGTCGCGGTAAAGCTGTTGTGACTTGGGAGTGAGGGAGTTGTGTACAGGTTGTATTTATTGCAGCTGCAGTACCCGCGAAGGTGGTTGTCGCACTGCGGTGTTATTTGAGAACGCCATTGAAGGCTGCGGTTCGGACAGACTCCAACAACAAGGGGTAAAGAATGACGCACGCCACTCACATTTGGAGCACAGGCTGGAACAGCGGTCTGACTCACGGAACAGACGGTGCGAGGGACCAGAAGTTGCTTTGTGGTTCCCGTACGGGGATTGGAGCGGAAAGAAGGTTGATCAGATTGGGAGTCACGCTGCTTGGTTTAGCTCCAGAGAACCGTTTAGGTCCTTTGATGGCCACTCGACTGGAGTGGTGGCATAGGGCGCGAGCTGGGGGGTATTTACACGGCCGTAGGGGATAGTGTCGCAGTGTTGCGTTCGCAGCATGTGGCCGCATAACTTGTGGTACACTCCCTATATTTTTAAAGGCCTGAAGCGGTCTTAATCCTCCCAATGGGTTCCATCCATTGCACATATTATACCTAACGGAGGTGGAGTTTGGTTGGAACCTTTTGGCGCATAGGCAGTAGAAAAACTCCTCCGAGCTTGGGTTGAACTCAATGTCAGTACGAATTAGGAGGATATAGAACAGCCCTGCTGTTAGGTATTGCTCTGATGATGACAACATCAACTTATTACTAATCGATCCAAACAGGGTTAAATCTTCGAAATAACAGCCCTTGACCGGATAAAAAAATACGGGTCGATTTCGGCACCGTAGAACGGGCTATTGTGTGTATTGTATATATATATATATATATATATCGAATATCTTTATTAATAATATTGGAATATCTTAAATATTTTTACATACTGTAAAGTAAAAGAATCAGATGAAATTTATGAAAGTTGTGTTATATAAAAAGTATGCGTGGTTGTAATTCTATTTTGCCCATTTTTAGAATAAAGCACAAGGATGCAAATATAATGTTATGTACCAAATTTGGTTGATATTGGTATAGTAGTTCCTGATATATAGGATTCAATCTAAAGGTGGGCGGTGCCACACCCATTGTCCAATTTTTACACAGATCCCTTTGAAGCCCTCAGTATCCATCCTAGTTGTGGAATTTAATGTTTCCAACGCGCTACTTCAGCGAGTGAACGCACTTTTAGTAGTTTCTAATATAACCGTTATAAGGAGGGAGGGCGTGGTTAACATCTGAAATCATATCTAATTTGTCCTGAGTAAATTTGATTTATATAACTTAGGTATTTTGTGAGATTTGTACATTAAACCTTTTGGGAGGCGGGCCAAGCCCGTTTTAAAAACTCGTTTGACTACAGATGCCCCTGCTTACTAAAATTGGCTGTACAAACTTAAATGTTCGTATTTTAATTTGTTGCTTAATTATAGCGCTTTATAGGTTTTCGATTAACGACATTTTTTGGGGGTGGTTGTAGACAGACAGACAGTCACTCGGAATTCAACCGCTCTCGTCATCCTGATCATTAATATATATAAATCTACATATATCTCGACTAGCTTTAAGTTTTACGAACAAATATACTCTGTTGCAATATGTTGTGAGAGTATGAAAACTGGATCATTATACAAATAAGTTAAGTCCATGAAGCCATATCCTTGGTACAATAAAGTGGCTTCTAATGTACAAACTTTGAATCTCAAAGCTCATTTTCCATCGATAAAAGCTCATATACATTAACTCGTCTTCAGTTTAATAATTTACTGAGTGAATAGCGGCAGAAAATCTTCAAGCATATTGACATTTCCTCTGCGTATATAACGATTGTTCATCCGTAGACAGATATATGTAAATCAAAGTCAGTTCAACTAGGTCTCTTCAATGAGGGATTTTCGAAATCTCTTTGAAAATATTTGAAAATTTGGAAATGAAAGGTTCTCATTCCGACATAACTAGGTCAAAGCTGTTGGTTGTATGTGAAATCATTTGAGTTCCCCACCACTGCTGTATTGTACGATTTTGACAAATTCCAGATTTTTGATGTCAAAATAGTGTCTCGTTGTAAAATCGCTTATTTAACCCGATTTCATGTCTCTGATGTATGCTAAACTGAAGACGTCCACTTGATTTAGTTATTTTAAGAATAAAAGAGACTGGATATGTCTCATAACCGAAACGAACTGTCAAACTTTCATAGTAATCTTAAACAAAGTCTTTTACTCCATTCGATCATGACGTCGCAAACCAATGTATCTTTATGCACTCAAAAAAGTAGGGGAACGATACTGTGTGTATTCTATATTTCTATCGTACTACGATACCCTTTAGAAATCCTTATTCAATGATAGATTTTTGTTTCAGAAAGGTAAAGAAGAAATCGTCTAATCGAAGACTAAAATCGTCTGAAATGCGGTGAGTTTCACCAAGTTGCACCATTTCTTTGTGCTTTGCATATTTAGTTGCCACTCAAATGATTTAATTCTAAAACCGTTTGTTGAAATTTCACTAATTTTCTACACAATTTCTGTTCCGTAGATCTCTTTGAAATTTGGCTACACTCTATTTTAAAAAATTGTTTGGTTGGTAATCTCAAAGCGTCATCTGTCTAAAGGCCTGAGGCACAAATTCCAGTCAACTTTAGGGACTACACGTGCTTGTTTTGAAATAATTTCCGGCAGGGTGCGCACGTAACATGTACATATACTTCTAGTTACATTGCAGTGCAATGAAACGCCAGCTGCCAAATTAATACCGCAAAAATTTCAAACTCAGCAAAATCGACAACAGGCAATATTTCTACTCCAGTTTTTCTTTGTTCTTATTAATATGGAATGGTTAACACACACCTACATAAATATGTACTTTTTTGTCCTGACCTTGTGCTGTAGGAATTTGCAGAGATAAAAAATGGTGTATAGGGATAACTTATAAACTTTTTACTCACGTTTTTTTTTGGATGTGAAAACAAATGTCGCATGTTTATTTTGAGGCTCTTATTTAAATGCATTTATATAAATAACTGTGTACATATTTAGACGCTCCAATATACAAACTTCTAAGCTTTTTGAAGATATCTGATAAATGTATGATGGTTTACCAAATAGGTCGGTGAATTACCGAAGAGTTTGCAATGCAGCTCTGGGCCATTCTATGGGACTACATTTCCAATAGTAGGTAGGACATTTTTCCCCAGTAGACGAAAATCAGAGACATTTTTTTCTATTCTTTTAGATTTTTACTACTCCGGTCATAATATATTATGCGACCGATTGAAGTGAGTATATGACTGGATAAACTTCAAACAGTTTTATAACTGTTCAAATGATGAATTCACAATCCTAAGGGAAATACAGAACCGATTTTATGCATTTTTAGAACAAGTTAACTTTATTATCAGACACAAATGTCTAATAAAATTACCGATATTTTCATTATAAAGTCAGTTGAAGGTACTGATGTCGCCGTATTCGGTATGCGGGGGCTTTAGAACTTATGATACAGTTTTGACAAATTTTAGTTAAGAGCTAATACAAACTATTATTTGTGCTAAGTTTTATGCTGATATCTTTATTGATGATAGATTTATCTATTGTAAAAGGAAGAAATTTGGAATCTTGTATGTTTTTCAATATCATATAGAACGTAGGCGTGGTTCTAATCTGATTTCGCCTGCAACTGCAACTGCGAAAACTGCAACATAAGGATGTCATGCAAATTTTATGTACAAAATTTAGTTGAAATTGAGGTGTACTGAGGTGTGATATTTCATCTAAAAGTTGGAGGTACTATCCCAATTGACCAATTTTTACATCGATTCCCATACAAACCTGCCTCATCGCACTTTCAGTGGTTTTAGCATTATATCTGAATTTATTAAAGTATTTAATGTGTTTCTTTTTATCAGCAGATGTATACTCGTAAAATGAAAAAGCTCCTTCATTAAATATGGAGAAAACAAACTAGACTAGACATCCGTAAAGTTATGAAAACAACATCAACGTTTACAATCTATTTATCGATCCTAAAAATTTACTTCGAAAGTGGGTTACTTTTATTACCGGTTACTTTTATTATGTAACGCTTCTTTTGGAATTCGTCTAAAGTTAGAAGGATATGTAAAATTGGATTTTGGAATACCATAATCTCCGTCTGATTTCGGAAACTCCTTTTCAAGACTTTTGATATGGCACCAGTTTTCAATTAGGTCGAATAATTATGAAGTGATTTTTTAATCTAAAGTTCGAGAATATACTTCAATCAGCGGACCAAAACAACTTTTTGATAAACGCAAAGTAAACCACATTTATTCTGGTGTAAATCGTTTCGAAGTACGAAAGTGCAATTACAATTGGATCAATGATGAATGCAAAAATTTCCCCAAGGCGACTGATTGCAATATTTCCTTTAAAATTACTGTCGATATTTAGTATATTTATAGACAATGGAAGTAAGGTCAGTCTAGAACGCCATAAACGAATACAAGACATTACATATTAATTGGTATCGTGTCTGGTGCCGAAGACCGGACGGCGAGTACTTTTGATGAGTTTAAGACCAGGATAATATAAGTAATCCCAAGCTAAGTCTGCTTCCGAAAGCTCTAAGGAAAGGAATTTAGTTAGACATCATGCTTTGAGTTGCTTTCAAAATCATGTGATGAAAAATATAGGTCATACGTAAGCAATTTTCTTAGGTAATTTAGAAATATAAAAACTTTTTTTTACTCATTTTAACTATAGACACGACTCATTTAACACGACTATAATCGTGAACGGGGACGAAAATAAATTGTTAGATTTGAAAACTATAATAACATCCAGAGTTGAGAAGAGGCTCTGGGATATTATTGAACACGATTTGTTCTTATTATTATGTAATTACTTAATTTTTAATATTAAACACTGTACTTGTTTTAATTATTGGTCGTTGTTTATCACATACATACGTGCCAAAAATTGCAACTGAATTAAGGCATATCTCGCCATAATGTGGCTACCTTTTTTAAATGTATGAGAATAATAATAAATGAATACCATTTTACGAATGCAAATATTTTTCAACCTTATAATTTGTATTTGTTTTCACATTTTCGAAAGAGTACAAACGTGTATGTATTAGGGTGGGACTGGAAAGTTATAAAAAAATTGCTGAAGCAGATTTTTAAAATCTCAATTTGCAAATCTAAACTGCTATAATTGAAAGAATTAAACATAAATTTTATATTGATTGTAGAAAACTAAGGCGCGTTATAGGTGGGATAAAGCTCAGGCTTCTCTACCTCAACCCAAAAAATATTTGTGTTCATAGACGAAGATATCAAATAAAAGTTTTTAGAGGTTCAGAAAAATTCTTGGAATATATATTTTTCACTCTCCATAGAGAATTTTAACCTCTGACTCTCAGCCATCTGTAGTCCAAAATTTATAAATGATGCCATTGACTGTAGTAGTGTCGATTTTGGGCATTCTATTAATTTAAATGTGAAAAAATTTTTTGGATCCTCATAGTACACCTGAATTTTGAGCTCCATGCGTTATACCGTAACCGTTTATAACAAGTTCAAAGCCTTCTATATGGCATAGTAATCTGTGGTGTAACCGATTCAGAGATTGAGGTTAAAAAAATCGTTAATTTGACACCCCGTTCAAGGACGTCACTAATATATATAATATTATAAAGTCGTATCGTGATTGCTATGAAAATAGCGCGTAAATAGCGTAATTATGTCATGTATGAATGCCGAATTGCATCTGTTTCATGTCGCAATTAATGACCTTTCAGTATGCTGATTGTTGCAATGAAGTGGCCGGACAAAACATGCTGAGTATACTTGCGTTGATATTGGACTTTGAGTGGCAGAGAGCATGCCAGAAGCATATCAGCGAACAGTAGTTGTACGCAAAATGGGGTCAAAGTGCACACGAAACACGCCAATAGCTACACATATAATATTTCTATGGGAGTCTGAGCATGAGCACTGATTTACAAATGTGTGTACTTATATACGGAAGAATGAGAGATTATATCCCCCAGTTGGCCAGTTGGAACGTTTTGGCATTTGCATAAAATGCAGCGAAACACGGGCTAAACTGTAAAACAACAGCATATATATATTCATACATTTTAAGATCCACCTGCACCGATCATTGGAAACTTCCCTAAAAATAATTTAAACATATTTTAAAAAATTTGAAATAAATATCTGATAGCCAGATTCCCTCTTTATTCAGGTTTATTTGTAACGCAAAAAAAAAAGAAAAAAAAATATAGCTTTTTGTTATATTTTCCGACTCTTCTTCAAGCATCTCAGTTGGTCGAAATCGAAGGTTTCAAGCTCTACAATGCTCTGAATTTTTCGACATTGGCTTTTAACTAATCAATGAAAATTAGTTTAAAATATATATAGCTCCGGCCTATGTATTTTTCTTTAGAAATTGGTTAAATTTCAGTTTTAACCCTCTGCAAAACTATCCACATCGGTTTAACGCATATCACATTGTATCAGTTATTCTTTTGGAAACATCTCTAGCTTATTGCTCTTAGCGGCCAAAAAATAGTTTGGTCAACCAGGTCGTACCGTTCACATGGATTGTCATCTTGGAGGTGATTACTATTCATGAAATTTCGACAATATTCTGGTTATCTGGTTCTCTTTTCAGCCAATTTAGTATATGCTTCTAATGTTGTCTTCAGAAAGGCAGCAAATTCTGAAAGATTACACAGTACACAGTGTACGATTGAATCATCATTAACGGTTTTTTGTCGACGAATGGAGTTTCGAATATTTGTATATATATATGAAACTTAGAACAAGTGTTTCGTGGCACTCTGAAGAAGTTGGTATTACAGATGGGTAAAATTGAACCCGCCCAAAGAATACCATTAATCGCAAAATTATAAAGTGCTGTAATTAAGTCACAAATTAAGATGTGATTTCATGGAATAACGCATGTTGAATTCATATGCAAAATTTAATTTTAAGTTTAGCCAACACCTGAAGATATTTCCCCACCTTTCATCACTTAATCCTTGCAAATTGCAAGAGTATTAAATTTTCGGTTAAGCTCGAAAGCTTTCTAAACAGGATGAGTGTGGATGGCTTCAAATACCGAAGACACTGCTAATTTTAAGGGGTTTTTAGTACACCTACATACAGATATATTTATGGTGCGTGAATATATTTATACACAAATTTGTGGGTGTAAACCTTCTCATTAAATTGTTTTTTTTTTCTCATTCTCATTTTTCAAGCACGAAAGCGCAAAATCAGGTAAATTATACTCATATGTACATATGTAGGTGAGTGTAAGTAAATTCTCGAATGACGGTATTTGGTTCACTCGGATCCTGGCATGGGCTTTTTCACGTGTAACGGCCGTGAGCGACAGAAATGACCAATAAGAGAATTAATTACTGCCATCCGGTGGTCGGTTAAATAGCGTTGATAGTACAAACAGTAAGGCTCAATAACGACTACCCACACATATTTGTACATATATAAGTACATATGTATGTATGTAATTGCATACCCAGTGATGCAATTTTGCTTCAGAAAGGGATTCAAAACATCGAGCCTTTTTATTTAATTTTGCTTACAAAAGTAACGTCGTGAGATTTTTAAGGTATCACCAAAAGATATTCACTGGTTTCTGCTCTCTTTGAATATACTTTTGATATCGTAGAAGAGATATCTATAACATCATGGAAAATTAAGGTTAATAGGGTTAGAAGTCCTCGTTATAGAAGACTAGATAGAAGACTTTAGATAGAAGATATGTAGACAGAAGACTTGTTATAGAAGTAACAGGTTTGTTCTAAAGAAGAGTGCAATATTAGCCCTAATTGGGCAAATGAACATACTATAGGGGCTAGTTGCACTTATGAGCTTCCTTGCACTTGCCTGAAATATAATTCGGTATTAAGACAAATATCAAGATGTTGAAAATGAACATGACCAGTTAGAGGCCAAACCAGCAATAAAGGGTTTAGATCAGAGGTCAGCATTTCATAGCGCAATTATGCAAGCTGACTTCACACGTACACTTACGGTCTATCGTTCAGTCGTTGTCGAAAGAGTGACGTGGGCGAAATTATTTGGGATTATTAAAGTTTTTTGGTGTTATGAATTACATTTTGTGTTTTAGGTAATTAAAAGACAATGAAGTTAAGGATTTAAGATCCAATATATTCAATTTAATCGTAAAATATATAAGATAAATAAAGGAGTACGAAAGGTTTAAGGTTTAGGTTCAGTTGCCTAACGGTAAATCTGACCAGAAAGAGGTCATAGAAAGCACCCGTATTTTATGAATGGGTGCTGCCTTCAAATCAAGATCAGCACAAACAGCGAGGTAGAAGTTACGTAGTTTTACGAGTTTGTTGATCCTTCCCAGATAAACATTATTTTATGAAATTCTTTGGAGTCGTTTATATGAATGGAAACATATCTGCACCCAATTTGTAGCTTATTTTCAGTCAGCTTTTTCTTTGTTGGGTAACTCTTCCTGCCTTTATTTAAATAAGTAGGTACGTGTATGTACGTTATTTCCAAAAAATAAGGAAATAAATGTAAAAAAAGATTACCGGTGCTGCCGGTGTCTGCAGAGGGAATAATTAACTGTCGAGCGTCTCGGTGCCGTGGCAAAGTGCCGAGCGGTAAATACTCTGATCAAACAGTGACATTGAGTGAACCAATTAAAATGAGAGACCACCAATTAAAAACAAAGACTGCTGCAAACAAAGAATTGCAGTTCATTCTGGATAATTTTTAGCATCATAGCTTTTCGTTAAGCTATCCTTTGGCACATGCTTTTCGAGTTCTTCATCTGTTTGGAGTATATTTTGTAATAATAATCGAAAAATAGAGAATTCTATTCCATTTTCTATGAATACACTATTTTGTATTTCTATGCAAACCAAAATTTAGGTAGTGGCGAATTGAACACACAACTAATATAAATTAAATGAACTGGCTTAATCAAATAGGTATGGAATGCTAGGAGCTACGCAACATTATTGGGATACCCAAATATACTCTCTTTTATTGAATATAAATAGATTGGCACTAACTTTGTTAGTGCAACCATACGTAATTTTTTATAAGAGAGCAGAGCTCAAACTTATAGGTGTGAGTTGGGCTGAATAGATGGTGGATGTTAGTTGTGGAATGTGATCAAAGCGTAGAGGGCTTTCCCCCGCAGCACGGACTAGGCTGGATCAATTTTCTAAATGTCTGCTTCATAGGTTTGTTCGAATCTGTCAATGGTCTACGTATCCCATATGAAGAAATTTAAATATTAGAGATAATGGACATTTTTTATTCGGAAATTCCCGCTGATATCGTCGTTTCAGATGGCGGCATTATTGTCGTCAAATGTTGTGATGTTCCTAAACTAAATATGTAGTTGCACGAGTATACTCGTTACCACGCATACCTCCTACTCGATTAAGACTATGAATATCTTATGTTTCTCAAGAGATACGTCTACAATCTGTCTATAAATGTGCAGGTGCTATTTGCTTACCAGTTTTTGAAAAAGTAATTCTAGACTTATTTGTTACTATATCACAACTTATCTAACAATCTTAAAACAAGTTTTCCCTATAATGATATTTTTTACTATGCTATCTGATATTGATCGAAATACTCTGACCATAAGGTGCCTACATCAGAGTACCTTTGTTTTATTTTTTTTATAATTACACACGGTAGCATTTGTCATATCAATTCCGAGTTACAAATATTTGCATGCTCTTACACCACTGTGCGACAACGTTTGTGTCGAAAATGACATTCTTTTACAGCCGCTGCATTTTAAAAACTGTCATTGTGGTGGATTACTGTAAAATACCAGGGCACTTACGCATTTCCATATATTTAAGTACAGTTAAGTTGTGACAATCTTTAAATATGCCGGTAGAGTTGCCACGAGGATACAAACATAATAAACTGAAATTCGTTAAAATTGCATTTACAATTCCTTGGTTGAAATTAAAATAAAGATAGAAGGCGGTTGTTATTATAGTTGCTCACTTTTCCATTAATAACTGTTAATATGTAGCGCGGCAGAACTTTGGCCGAGCTTTCCACTTTTTGTAGTTGGAATCTCACAGCTGTCCATAAATTTTAGTTTCCCATGCCTAAAGGCTGGAACAGAAATCCATCTACAGGAGATTTTTGCATTACAAAAGATTTGCGTTTAGTTTTTGCAAGGACTAACCTAACTTAACTTTATACATCTGTAGTATTATTTTATAGTATTCCTTTATTTTATTTATATCATAGACGCCGGAAGTCTATAAGTCTAAGTCATATTATTATATGATATGATATTATCATAGACATAGATATAGACAAAGACATATGCTATGATATGACAAGCAGCCTGTCAGTGGCGACAAATATTAATCGCATAATTATAGAATTCTAGCTTCCATTCAAATCTGCAACCCTTTTCAGAGAGTTCTGTTGTTGTTGATTGTTCACGACTGCACAGTGCTTGGCCTGCTCTGGCTTCGTCGAACAGACTGTTGTGCGAACGGTTAGTCAAGTTCTCAACCCACTTGGTTACTTCAACAGGTTTATGCCTTTGTTACGTATATACAATATGAGTGATTATCCGAGGCCATATTTTTATCTTAAGGCAAAGTTAAAATTATTTTTGATTGGGGCATTACATTCTTCGTTATCGATGGTCAATGAGTCAAGTTTTTGTTTTAATTAAAATTATGTTTCAGTCCACTCGGCATCCCTTAAGTCCCCTGAAGATAATACCCTCTAGCAAGTTAAAATATTCACATTACAACTGTGCCGTGGCCTGTTTTCAACAATTCTGCCATCCTTTAAATGTATATTTATTTTTATTTTTCCTTTCAAATGTCAATGCGAATACGGTCGCAGAGCTCGTAATGGCGGTATGGAGTTATTTCGGCGTCATTGCGAAAGCTAAAATTTAAGTGCATCATAATTAAGTGAAATTAATGAGAGTATAAACCGCGCAGCAGCACGGGGTGCATTCGTTGCTATTAACCAAGGCGCTTATTTCCTAGGATACTGTTAAACTTTCTCGCAAATAATTGATTGCATTCCGTAAATGAAAGTACAAAAACAAAAATAAATAAATGAAGAGCAAAAATATCAATGAAATTGAAGTATTCACTTTTAAAAAGCAAATGTAGGCCGTCATAAGTGCGAGAGGGAGAGGAAGCGTTATTTTCATTTTTTGCCTGACGGCTAGTAATTACACGTCATAAGCGACAGACATGCAATATTTCCCCCTCTTTCCGTACGTAGGCTCACACATTATGTGTATGTTATAAATATAGCAACAAATTAATGTGAAAGTGTTGAAAGCGTGTGAGTGAAAATAGGCGCGCTCTTTAAGCTCCTCACGTGCGATGGAAACGTTTTGCTTCGCATATTTTATGTATGCATAAATCTGCATTAAATAATTCTCTTCAACAATTCTCAGTATGAATGCTTCTTCTCTTAATTGATGCTTAGTGACGGTTGGTGATTTTCACTTTATATATTCAATTAAAAACAATAGCATTTCTCTAAACATCAGCATTTATTGATTTATCGAAAATTTTGGGAGCTGTTCTTTAGTTTATCGTGGATCGCGATGTGCTGAAAAGCAACTAAGAAGGTTGAATACTTAACTAAAAAAAGAAGTAGGAAAGTGCTAAGCTCGGGTCCAGCCGAACATTATATACTTTGGCTGGGGATATATTTTTAAGTTTTAGCAAAGCTTTATATTAAGGATTGTTGCATAAGAATTCTGCATTCGTTATGCAACGAAATTGTGAATGGATTGAAATCATATTTGGAATATTACTAACTTATATTATATGTCATGGATTCACTTAGTTTTATTACTAAGCTTTGTTTCATGACTGAAATATTTATATTAAAATCAACCTCTGTAAGTAAGAAAAATCTTTACATTTGTATATTAATGATATAGGAAGATACTCACCCAATAAGTTCGGTATATGAGCCAAAAGTCAATCGGAGATGCGGAAATCTTAATATTGTACCTATCTCACATATTGACCGATATATACCGTATAATGTCAATCGGAAAGTCGATAATTCCTATATTGGATTTCCAGGGGCTAGGGGAGGTTTGGACTGATTCCATTTACTTTCGGTGTAAACTAATTATACTCTAGAAAATATTTATTCCAATGTTTATTCAGGAATAGGTCGAATGGGAATCAAGTCAAATAAAATAACGAAAATTACTATATGTAGTATATGGGAGCTTCATGTTCATGGAGTCATGCATCAGTTTCATCCATTTTTCGCACCAAAGTACAGTATATCTTGATAAATATGTTCGATTATTTAGATGTCTTACTTGTGACTGGTATATGCGGTATAAAGTCAACCGAATGTTTGACGATTCTTATATGGGGACTAGGGGAACTACTTAACCGATTTTACCATTTTACTACTGTTATTATTATTATCAGAATAAAATATCCTGCAAATTTCATTAAAAAATCTCACGGATGGATAATTTTAGCCACGTACACTGAGGTCCTCAAAGTCGGAATCTTGGCCTTGAAAGGTTATGGTTCAGATTTCTTCATTTTTAGTTGGGAGGTGCTCTACTTATAAGGTATTATTTGTGAAAAGTCAGTTACCGGTATTTTCATTAGTATATTGAGTATGTATTGTATGTATTGAAATTATGTGTTATATGGGAAGTAGGGGTGATTGCAGTCCGTTTACAATCATTTTCAAGCTGTGAAATTATGATTGCTAGGAAAATGCTGAGCACCAAATTCGGTTAAAAGTGGTAAAATATCTGCTGAGATATTGTATTTATTGTGAATATGATGGATGTGCCACTCCCATTGTCTAATTTTTACACCGATTCATATATAGCCCTTTCTTCATATGTAGTCTGACGGGTTTCTTCAGTGAGTTAACGCGCTTCTATTAGTTTTCAACTTGAACTGTGTATGGTGGTAGGAGGGGTTATTATCCAAGCTATGCCATTTTCACATCGTATGATATGATGCGAGAAAGTAATATGTATTATAACCCATTTTGCTTCGTGCGGTTAGCATTATAATGGTGGGGAATTAATGACATGTGAGGTTGTCAATTTTGCCACAGTCGATTTTCGATTTACTACTCAAACGCCTATGACCCAACTATAGGCTTGAAATAAAGACTTTGTTCGTCCCTTCAAATTCGGACATTACGTGTTGCCTTAGGTTCTTATGCCATTGATGTTCTGAGATCGATGTTTGCAAGCATCACCAGCGATAAAGGGATGTACAACTCTCCTGTTACTTAAAATTAAAAGAGTAAATCACCTACCCGACTTTGACAGTTAACCTGACTAGAACGACCAGATTTGAGTCCTGCAAAAATTTTTTTCAACAGAGACATTTGAAACCGCCGTGCAAGATCACAAATAAAAATGTTAAACATAATCTGTTATCTGCAACTTCGGGGTATTAATTTGCCATTGAAAATGATACGAACCTTGTATTAATTGGCAGTAGACAGGTTTAGTTCACTAAATTTATTATTGAAACCTTAAAAACACGTTGTTTTAATATACCATGAAAACAAAAAAAATATATTTAAATATTTACTCTATATATTAAAAGGTTAGAATATAATAATGTTGCGTGTTTTAATTTAAATGCCCAAAAATTAGTATCTTGTTTGATCTGGCAATAATATAAAATGTTATAAAAAAGAAAATTTTGAGGTGCTCTGACACTGGAATAAGCTGGGTATCCCTTTATCGCTGACATCACCTTATTATTCATTGAGATGCCGTAATGAAGCATAATGAAGTAATAAAGAATAATAATTATTCAGTGGGTCTAAATACTTTCTGTCAAAATGAATGACAGGATAATTGACTTCATGACATTTGCTTTTGAAATACATTTGAAATGCAGTTAATTTGTCTTTAAATTGGTTATCTGGAACCAGGTTTACGTCACTGCGCTATTTTTATACTCAAGAAACATGTGCGCATCTCGACAGCGATCGAAAGTGCTGATCGGACAAAATTGTACTTGCTAAAAATATCTTGCTTAAAAATAACATATTTTATTAATAGGCTCTTTCTTTCTAAATTAAGCATTTTGATAATAAAGTTATTCTAGTTTAAGTTTCTAAAGTAAATTTGCGTTAGTTTGAAAATTCGCGGCTCAATGAAAATTTCAGTAAGGTTCCACAACCAAGTTTTGTTTTATACATTTTAGAGCAGTTTTACTATTGTGAACAGCTCAAGCGACAAATTATGATTTAAAAATAAAATATAAAACTCTTTTTATTGACTTTAAATTCTTAAGACTCCATAAAATATAACTGTTTGTACAAAAGATAAGGTATAGTCGTTGCTCGAAGCCTTAACCTCTTAAGAAAGAAAGAAACACATACATATGCGTATGTGGTAGAGGAAATGTTAGCGCATGTTTACATCGTAAGTGCTATCAATCTATTTGAAAAGCTCATATAGTCTGTTCTATTCGGCAGTCTCTAACGCTTTGCGAAGAGAGACTACAGCCAGAAAGTGACAAGGATGTGCAGTTTTCTAAACTCATCATCTGTGTATTCTATTTTTAAGACAGCACTGATTCGTTTTAATTTACTTAGTCTGAGTTGAGCTTTATAGAGCTCATTAGAGGAATCATTTCTTTCTTGAGGAGATATTATTATGTACGTTAAAAAAATACGATATCTAGCTATCTATATTTATCCCATTAAGGCAGTCTATATATATCAAAATGGGGATAGCAACATTTAAGGTTTAATTTAATGTTAGTTTAGAGAACTACCCTGTGGCTAAAAATTCTTAAACCCTCTTTAAAAATTAGTTTACTTTTTGTTAATATTAATAGAACAAATTGGTGAACACTGTGTACTAACTATTTGAATACGAAACATCCTTAATTTAGAATTTAAATCTGCTCTAATCACTCCAAAATTGAGTTGATACGACGAGCTGCACTAGAATTTTTCTCTTTAATGCAGTTTATAAGTTTCTTTCGTTTTTTTCATATAGGGTTCTATGAAAGAAACTTACTAAAAATTAGCAGGGCGTAACTTTTGGGTATGCGTCGAAAATTTTGACCCTTGTAAAAATTCGCTTACTTACCTGGAGCAGCCTTCATTAAAAGCGGCATAATTTAGCCTGCTACCAAGGTTTTAGCATAGAAACAATATTTTTTTTGAATCCTCATCAATTTCAATATTTATACTTTGTTCTTTTAATTTTATTTGATAAATTGTTGTTGTTTATTAATATTAGTTTTAAATGTTTATAAATTACTTATTTATTTGTTTTTGTCGCTCGTTATATTTGCCATACTTAGACTAATATTTCGTTTTTGTTGTTCTTGTTGTTTTAATATTTTCACTTTGCAGTATATGAATTTATTGTCCTGTATTTCATTTCCAAGTAAACATTTTTTTTTTAATTACATAATCGTTATCATAGTAAGTACCTAATTTATATGCACTTGTATATAACTATAAGTTTTTAAATATTTAATATATATATATTTACTTTGATTTAAATTTTTAGCGAACTATATTTAATTATCAATTCAATCAAGTATTTTGTATTTTTTTGTTTTTTGAAATCGAGTTAACATTTTTGCAATAACAATTGATATTTTGTTGTATATATTAAATGCATATGTAATTGTTTATTAAATACATTTAAGATATTTTATTTAGTATTTTGATTACATTGAATTGTTTGAAGTTTCATATACATTTAAGAGCAAATTTTTTGTATGCAGAATCGAAAAAATTATACATATTTGATATAAAATGCGCAAAAATTGCTTTAAACACTTTAAAATCTTCTTTGTATGTTTGTATGTAGTGGTACTTATGAACGATTTTGATTTCTTCTTCAACCTATTTGTTGTTTGCTTGTTTATATATACATATATATACATATACATATATATTTATGCATATACATATCAAGAGCTGATAGTGATTTTAATTTGTTGTTATTTGCTTGCTGATAATTAACGCAAAGCAAATTTTGCCAGGCACATACATATTCATAACTGCGTATGCATATGTATGTGTTTTTATTCGGGGTTGTTGATGTTTTTGGTAAATATTTACACTAATATATAATAGCCTATGTATGCTTATTAAATGTTCGTATGTATATACTATATATTTATATATGTATGTATGTATAGTATGTAGGTATATTCATATGCACTCGTACATTTGCGGTTTCATACCGTTGAATGCTTTATACTTTTGCATTAAAATTTGTGAAGCTTTTACAAGCTGTCGATAAACATAAATATTTATATACACACATACATACATACATACATACATACATACATACATACATATATACATACATATGGGTATGCACAAGTGTTTTGAATTTGATAATTGGTATAATATAAGAGCAGGTAATATGGACCACGCATTTGCCTTTGTCAGCGAGAAATTTTTAAAATTTTTAAGAATTCTTAAAAAAAAAAACAGGCATGCATAAAATTGCTACAAATAACGTTTTTTGCTTCGAAGAAAATTGCTCTACACTAGTGAGTTAAAGGGCAGCGATGTTGCATAATCTTACTTCTGCGTATACAACAGCAGTTACAAGGGTAACTATATTCAGTCTAGACCGTGATTGTATTCATTGTGGCCATCAACCAGAAAGCGGCTTAAAATTTAAAGCTTAAGTGAAAGCACTCTAACTTACTATTAACGAAATACATTCTGAATGAAAAAAATCCATGGTTTCATAAAACTTAACCGGATATATAAAGTAACATTGGGCAACATCAGCAGCTCCGCCATAATTGGATAGAAACTCTTCGCTTACATGAAAATCTCATATCTGTATGCTCGAATCTAAAATTTAGTAGTCAAATTCAACGCATTTGGTAAATGGAACCTAAATATGTATGATATTAAAACCATTTCATTCGAGGAACTAATGTCGAAAATGAGACATCTTTGAGAAGAAAAGACGGGAAAGAACTGACTGCGCTGGCACTTCAGATCCTGTAGACAAACAAGAATGCAAAAAGGCAGCCCAAATTGCGAACAATACCTTTCACAGTCCAAGTGATCTCTTGAAATCGGTGTTGGAAAACTAAAATCAGACAATTCATAAAATCAGATTTCAAATTTGCCCATAATTCGGTGAATAATTACTAGTCTTCATATCATATAAATTCTCATATACCTTCCTGAATTATCCCGTATACATTATTGAGCTAATATTAACCTTTAATAAAAAAACGACTTTTTATCTCGATATACTTTCCTCGCGAAAAACTCTTTCTAGATGGGACTCATCATGTAGTTCTTGTAATTTGTAATTGTAATTTATATATTACAATCTCTTAGGTCTTAAACTACCACTATTGTATTTTATAGGATTATTTTTAAATGGTTTTACACAATCATGCGAAATCTGACGCATAGACTCCACCTGTACTAGAAGGTAATGGTATACAGTTTTGATAACGATATTACCATCTGGCTTAATAATTTCAAGCAGAGCATTTTTATTTTCGAGCAAGAAAGCTGATTATAAGGATTCATGTTTATTGCATAATGTTTTAGGTTAAACGATGCGTTTTTCTTGATTATCCATCTCCCGAGATCGTAAAATTAATTGCAGGAGGATTGTTACCATATACTCTCATATTTAAAGATGCTACAAGCAACGTAGTAAAAAACTATTTTAAACTTTTCAATGTTAGAAACGTAAGACGACCCAAGTACTCAAGACTAAAAATATAAAACATCCCTCGACTGTTATATGTTTGCCACCTTCGATTGGATTCCAAAATTCCGAGAGTGTCAAATCGAACAAACAATTGGTATAAATGAGGTAAACTGGCATAATAAAATACGGAGAGCTTAGCAAAAGAATTGAACTAGCTCACCACCTCTTCCATTCTCGTGTAAAAGAGAGCATAAACATAGCGGGCAGGGAAGTGGATTATCAAACAGGGATTCTATCAAATACTAATGTTTGGAAATTGCAAATTTCGATTAAATACAGAAATACCGATGTCTTTAGATTTAAATAGTGACGCAATATTTAACTGCATATTTTATCCGGTAAAAAAGCAGAGCGAGCAAAAGTAGCTCTTCGTTAGATAATGAAAAGAAGGAAAAAATAAGGAGTAGAAAATTCGGAAAAAGGAAAGAAGGAAGAGGAAGTGGAAGGAGATCCATAAAAGCTGCTCTTATAACATCATTGCCTTTGGCATATCTTTTACAATTTTTTTAACTTTTAGTTTGACTTATTTTATAATATATTATTGTATTTTTTCAAAATACAAAAAAAGAAGAATTTTTGTAAGTTAAATTTTTTTGCACATTTTTATGCTTATTATTGAATATTTATATTCATTAACTAACCTTAAACTGTGTAGTCTATAGAGAAGTAATCTTAAATCAACTGTCATTAACCATGATATTTATAATATTAATTAGTTTTAATCGACCTAACTTTTCGCTTCAAACTCAGCCATTAATTAATTTTTTTTTTGTTTTCGCACAGTTACCCCCCTTTTGCTGTGTAATTGCTGTGCATAATTCATGGTATGCCGCACACTCTACCAAACGCATAGTTTTTTTTTCTTAATTTTGTCAATGTATTTGTGTGTGTATATTTCTATTATATACGACATTTTTTTGTAGCTAATTTTGTCGATATTTTATGGGTTTTTATGCGAATTAGCTTATTATGTAACTCTTACAATACATTTTAGTGTAAATTCGTTAATTGTTTTGAATTATTATAACCCGGTTTTTATAATCTCAATATGGTTTATGTTAATATACGCAGTTTTAAATGTATGTGTATATATATATGTCTATGTATGTTTACCTATCATTTATACAGATTACTTTAATTACCTTTATTTACAATTAACACTTTACAAAGCCTAATTTAATATGATATTCGCATGCGTACAAATTAATGCGTATACATATTATGCGTAACATATTATGCGTACTAAATATATCTCTCATATATGTGTATGCATGTGTGTGTCAAACCTTTTGTTTTTGCTTATTTGAATATGTAATCGCAGTTTTATTTTTAATTTCTCTTCTTCCACTCCCTTCGTAATTTCAATCAATTCAATCTCGCCTCTCACAATTCATTATATGCAGATTTGTATGCTGTGGTTTGTATGTATGTTAGTTAAATGCATGTAATTATTATTGTATGTATGTATTTGGTATGTATAAGGTTGCATATGTATTGCTTACTTACAGTTAGTTGTTATGCTAATATTGTCAAATATTTATACGTACATTTTCATCTTTATTATTTTTGGCTTAATCTGTATCTGCTGCATAGATGAAAAGCAAAAAACAAAAAACACAAAAAAAAAAATTCAAAACAAAAAGCAAAGAGGAAAAAAATGAAAAATGAAAAATGAAAAAATAAATTATTTGATTATATTGTTTGCATCATATTGCGGTTTCCAGCTCGTTAAATCATTTTAAAAATGATAAAGAGAAAATGTAAAATCGATATAATGAGTATAATCATAAAAGGGAGTGAAATTTTATGAAGGTAGGCACTCATTAAGTGAATTTAAGGTTTAGAAGAAAATAAGAAGCATGTAATATGCTGGCAGAAAATATATATATATTATAGATGTATATGTATATGCATAGATCTAACAAGAGCCGTTGATAAATTTTAAAAATGAAAGTAATTTACTTTAAATAAAAAATATTCTGAAATTATTATTTCTTTAATTTTGCAAAATTGCTAATCTTGTGTACAAACATTTTCTTTAAAAAGGAACATACAAAATATGGCATGGTAATAAATTAAATTAGGGTGCGCCGAAAATTAGCAGACATTTTCTTCTTTATTCATTTCTCTTTAATTTTTTTTAACTCAATAATTTTAAATTCATAAAAATATATTAATTTGTTAATGTATTGCAGAATATTTCAAAGATGGAAAAATTCATATGTACATATGTTTTTCTCAGGAGTTAATAGCATAATATTAAAAAAAATAATAATAACAACTTTTCTTAATTCTTTATTTTATTTCTTAATTTTAAAATTTAATTGTATTTTAATTTTTGTCTCACAATTTCTTCTAACAGCAAACATTATCTTAACATTAAACATAAGGTCTCCTAATATTCATTTAATATCTCCTAACATTAAATATAAGAATGGCGACGAAGACGAACTCTTTTATTTTTGAGTATGGCTATTGACTATGGAATTATGAAAGGTTATTTGTTATTATCTTCACTTAAAGGAAAAAATAGCTTAAAAAATATTAAAACCTGCTTTTGCCAACATTATTATTTATGATGTCATGCTCATAAATTGTTATTATATTACAAGTTTTTCTTATGGCATCACAAAATTCTTTGAGGTTTCATTTCTCCATATCTCATAGTATTTTTTAACATTGTTTGGAAGTTTGGTGTATTAAAAAGTGTCTTTGCGAATCTTATTCGGGCGTTGCGAGGCAAATTTTTATCATACGCAACCAAGGCAATTTCAAATTCAAAATTGATATTTTTATTCAGAAATGTATAACCGAATCGGCTATACATTCGGTTAGTAATACTAAGAATAATCTAATTGTAACAGGAAAATTCTAGATTCACTAGAAAGCTGAAATGGTTGTCTGTTGTGATTGTAGAAAGGCTGGCTTCGCTCGGGAGCTGAAGGAGCGAGCATAGCTGATCCAGAATGAAATCGGTCAACAAAGCATGCTAGTATTCACACTAAACAATAGCTCAGAAAAGTCTAGATAATAGGTAGTCTAGATAGGTAATAGATAGGTAATATTATTTAGAAATGTCACTCACTCACTGTCTCACTTATCACATTTTAACAAATCCGCATCCACCTTTGTATAATGTATTAGTTTTAGAGTCACTTTCGTTATTCGACAAAATTAAGAATAATTATTCCCAAATTAATTCTCATTATTACTACCCAGGTTTGTTGAAGAACATAGAGTAAGTAATACCACTTAACACAGTAACATACCTAAGACAATAACACTTCTGTCAGGCATTCGTAATACTTATAAAATACGTGCGATGGCAACCCTAGAGTTTGCCTAGAAGCTTTCTTACATTTTATGAAAAATGGCAAATCGCCACCTCACTGAGTGGATGCAATAAAATGTATAGCTTTTCTAAAAGATTCCAATTTCTGAGTTGTACTTGGACTGGGTAGTGAAGGTTCCTCTGGGCTGACCATATCAACACGAAATATGTTCTCCAATATTCGAATCTTAATATGCAACAACAGTTGTGACATCAGTTAGTGCAGCGCTTGGACTGTTTTGGAAAGATTCTAGGCAGAAATTATTGACATTGTATAACGGCGTATTACTCAAATAATGAAGTATGAGCTGTTGCAGCTTAATGACGACAGTGTTTAGCGAAAGGAAATCCAGTAGTCTTTTGGTGTTCTGATTGTATATTATTTAAAAGAATTACTTATTAATCCTTCAGTAATAGTACTGGAAATCGAAAAGGTTAGTTTTTTGACCCAAATACGGAGAATTTATATAATTTAATGTCAAACTTAATAACAACATATGTGTAAATACTCTGGAGTTAATTATATAAGATTTATAAATATATTTTTGGTTATTAAATATGAATAATTTTAGAGCTTCTGTGTTGCGAATAATAAGAAAATTTTGTTGAAAATTATTGCGAGTAATTGATCGCTTCCCAATTAGTACAAAATATGTAATAGAATTTAACGTTTATACAAATATACTGGCAAACCTTTTGATATATATGTATATATATAGCGAACTGAATGTTATGAATATTATTGGCTACCTTATTAAACATAACTCCTTTGAGCTTCATAAGAGAATTCCACTTGAATTTCCTCATAAAACAATGATATCCGTAGTAAATTTCCAATATTGCACGTAAAGTTGCATAAATATCTTAATATGTATTGAAAATGTACGTATGTATGTGTGTGTATAACTGTTCGCATATATATATATATCCAAAAATGCCACATGAGGTAAATAAAGATACCAGGTGGCAATTAATACACCACCGAAAAATTATATTTATTACAACTGCATTGCCAACGACATGTACAACAGCAACATTAACAACAAAACCAGAAAATGATGCAACAATAAACATGAAAAGCAGAAAAGCGCTTTCATAAATACAAGCACACTGAGCACAGTGTACATCGTGGTTACACCTCTCTATAGTAGATAAGTACGCTCATCCAAGAAGTGACCCTGTAGGAACTTCACGCTCGTTGGGAGCGCTCTTGTTTGTTCATAAGTAATTGGAAAGTGATACTTTCAGGTTACATAGGTGGTGTGAGAGGTGCTGGTTTTTGTTATTGAAATTCGGTAGTTCTTGAGATT
Source organism: Bactrocera minax (assembly GCA_021498325.1). Classification (NCBI taxonomy): domain Eukaryota; kingdom Metazoa; phylum Arthropoda; class Insecta; order Diptera; family Tephritidae; genus Bactrocera; species Bactrocera minax. Next base: position 253,609 of record JAKEEE010000100.1, read on the forward strand.
TTTTTTAAAAATGTGTGAGGGAACTGAAACATTCATTTCAATAATAACAAATTTGCAAATGAATAACGAAATATAGAGAGACTATAGACTATAGTCTATAAATTTTAGTTCTGCTTTCTAAATTTTTCTATTTTCTAAACTTTCCACCAAATTTCTATTACATTTTTACCACAATGTTCTTCAAATTGATTACCCGTTTGAAGTAAGAAGATGTATTAGGGCTTCAAATATATAGATTATAAGTTTAATAAGAGTTAGGGATCGAGTAAATAGATGAGTTTGGCGGATTATTTTTGAAACATCTGATTTGTAGGAGCCTCTTTTAACACATGCCTAAAGTAAAACTAGCGATTATTTAATATCTAGTCTGCAAAATCTGATATGATGTATAAAAGCTTGTTCAAACTTTTAATAGAAATAGTATATCTTTAATAGAATCAGTATATTTTTAAAGTCGAATGTGACCGAAAATACAAAAATGGAAAATTTAAAGAGTTTTTATAAAAGAAATAGAAAAATAATGCATTTTCTAATGAACATCGAAAAAGATTTTCTAAACGTTTAAAAGTTCATAGATTTGAAGTTGTTATTCAACATATTCCCCAAATTTGTCTCCGACATTTAAGAAGCTCATAAATCAAAATTTAAAATAAAAAACCAAGCATTCGTTTTTATTGAGAATACTGCTAGTCTCCAGGCCAGGTATTTTTTAAAGGCAAAGTTTGAGATTTTAAAGGTATGTAAGTTCTCAATTTCAGCTCAGGAAGTACGCAAGTACGCAACATTTATTGAATTAGCAAGCGACAGATTTTAATCTGAAATAAAACCGTACATAAAGAGACCTGATTAATAAGAGTATTTTCCCAGTAAAGCTTTGGCAACACACTTTATTACGAAAACCTAATAAACACTTCAGAATGGCAAAAAAAACGTATAACCGTTGGTTCTAGAGTGGTAAATACTAAATGGTACAGTGCTGCTAAAATTTTGAGGAATATTCGAAACACTCTGACAAACAATTTAGAGGTTTCTGCTAAATAAATACAAAAGTGGAACTCATATTTATCATCCCAATATATTAAGAAATGCACACAAGCCGAGCGTTTCAAAATGCACAGTTAGTGGGCGAAAGGGAAACAAGCAGACCGGCCGACAGCTAGACAGCTAGACAGACAGACAAGCAGCTGAATGTTGCTCAATATCAAGAAGCATAACTCAACAAAAGCAATGTATCTGTGCTTAATTACATACATAGCGAACTACACACACAATATGCACACATATACACACATATATATATATATATATATGTACATATGTACTCAAATGCAATGACGCATCCAATTATCTGTCGGAATACACGCCCGCCTTTGCGTTTTTATAATAATTTGTATAATAGCGCATACAAATCTGCTATAGTTGTTGTTGTTGCGGTTTTTGATGTGGCACTTGCAATGCGGTTGCAACTGCGCAGCAATGCCTGTTTATGCCGTTACGTGCATACTTGCATGCAGCAGCAGGCAACAGTAAATTGCAGAGCGGCAACAAAAAAAGCACAAAACAAAATTATGGCGTGTATTAAAGTGCTTTAATTGTTTTGGATACGAGGAAAACATAGCACAGCGTGGAGGTGCATATATGTTTATCTGCATATGTGTGAGTTCTGCACGCCGAAATGCATTAAATATTGGCTTTTCGTCTTTTCAATTTATTTCTTGCTTTTGTTGCCATTAAGCGACATACTGATTGGTGGCGGCTACTCAGCGTACACACATACTTACACACATTTGGGCATACATAAACACACATATGCTGCCGCTTGCTTCTGCTGCTATTTGATATGTGTGAATTGCAACAATTTGTTGGCGCTGCATGCGTTGTTGATTTAAATGATGCTCTTGTATTGTTGCATTTGTTGTTGTTGTAGGCTTATTATTTTTGTAATTGCAGTATGCATTTTATTTTCCATTTTGCTACAAAATCCCAATAATTATGCATTTATGCGTATTTGTTAGCTTCATTCGCGTTATTTGTTGGTCTCGCTGGTGTTGATCATACGTCTAGTAGGACCAGGAGCATTGCACGTGTATGTAATGAATGAATCCGCATGCATATCATTTCAGTCGTATCACAGTGATTAGCATACTTGCCATTGTTGTCGCAACTAAATTGAATATTTTGATTTATATTTCAAATATAATTTTACAAATTAATAGTAAAATAGTTATAGTATAAACTCAAGCAGAGGTTTTGCCAACAATCGTATTAAAAATTAAAAAAAAATATGTTTAAGTTTTAAACTAAAGTAGGAATATTGAATTTTTAATTTCTCGTTAAAAATAAAAAAATTTATATGTAACTTTGGACTACACATATATATATGTAGACTATAACATATGTAGTGTATTGTTATGACTTCATAATTACTTCAAAGCATTTTAGAAAGTACAGCGTAACCATTGTTGCTAAGACTCTGTTATCTGTTCCTGATGAACTTAAGATATTTTCTTATAAATTGATGAATTTATTCGATTTATATCTTCAATCTATTTAATACTTTCTTTTTTGGAAATAGGAAAAAGTCAGACGGAGCCATGTCTGGTGAATATTGAGGCTGGGGCATCGTTAGAGTATTGTTTTTGGCCAAAAATTCACGAACAAGCAACGAAGTTTGAGCAGGTGCATTATCGTGGTGCAAAATCCATGAATTGTTTTTCCACAAATGCGGGCGTTTTTTTCAGACTGCTTCACGAAAACGTTGTTGAACGCGTAAAAATTCATGATGCACTATGCCACCAACGTCGAAGAACATCCCGTTATTTTCTGAACACACCTTGTATATATCGGCTCTTTTTTTGCTCGAGTAAACATTTAGAACACATTTTTTATACAATGTTTTAGCAGCAAACTCTGTTAACTTAGTGTTAACTACTATGCAAATAACCAGTGTTACATAATACCAAATGATTCAACCCTGTGAAAATGGATTAAGCATCGCCTAAAACCCACATACCGGTAATTTATGGAATTTAAAGGTTGAATTTTCTGTACTGAGGTGGAGTTCGTACTCATGTGAATTGAACCTATTACTCTACTACGGTAATTAGTGGTCTCAATTATCGGCATGAATGAAATACAGAATTATGAAAGAATTGGTCCCTTTGGAATCAATGTCAAACCGCTGATTGCAGTTACTATTTAAAATTAAAAATATTCTCGTGGAGAGGTCTCAACTTATAACAAACATTGGCACCACAAGGACAGCAAAAACCAGTTCTGTCCTATTACCTGATTTCAACATGATTAGAAAATGGAGCAGCAGTCATGCCTATTTCTCATGGCATAAAATTTCTTACAAATATGTCACAGGTAATGTTAATAGTACTTGAAATCTCTTTCAGTGATAAATTGTCTCGGCTACTGTACATTCAAAAACATGCTAGTTTTCGATCTGATATTTCCAAAGTTGAGATAAGGTGAGCTCTTTCAGCAAAACCAAGAGTCTGAAGGTGTTTCTTTTTTAATACTTGCGCATTTTAGTAATCTTTGTGACGCTATTTTGGAATCGTTAGAAATATGTTTAGCATTAAATTACTAACATATATAAGTTTTAATTTGTTCTCTCAGTGTGTCTTTCCATTAAAAATTGCTTCTCTTAAAATTCTTCAGCCGTTCAGAAGTGAATTAAGGCTTGAAGAATCCACATTTATTTGATTTTATCTTGACACAAAACCAAATTAGTCGGAGAAGCTCGACTAAAATAGCGGTCATATGAGAGCCACATATATATTATGCTCTCCGCAATATGTATGGTTCCTGAGCAAAATATTTGAATGGATCTGTTGAGGCTTCGAGATAGTTTTTTTATTATCGAACTAGACCTTATCCTGCCAAAAGTGGGAACTTTTGTATATATTGTTTACATTTCCCACTCCCAGACCAAAATTACTTCAAAGAGTGCCAGCTCTCGATGGAAAAAGAAGTGGAAGGCAAGACCAAGTTGAGAAGAATTTTGGTGTATATGGAACTTTGAGCTTGCGCACACCTTGTGGAATGAATAAGCGTTTGACGTTCTATAAGACCAAGCTGAAAATCAGTCATCGATTATAGAAAGTTTTTTGAACATCACCCTCCTCCACCGCATCATTTCGGTCAACGTAAGCAGAGCGAAGCTCAATGTTCATCTGACCAAGGACTATTTTGAGGTATGTTTTATGATGCTACAACAACAACAACAATGAGTTTAGTTGTGCGCTTTTCGTTAAGATTCTGTTGATTTTATAGCAGCGGCATAAAACACTCCGTTTGCGAAGAGCCGTCTGCGGTGGAAGCGGTTAGATTGGGTGGCATTTGTGTTGAACTTATTTTGTAGATACTTAACTCTAATCACTGATAGTGCTGTTATGACAGTTCACGTGTTATTTACATAACTGTGCAGATGTACAACAAATAGCACAACATTGCAAGCAGATTTGGCCACTTGGACTTCACAAGCTATAACAATAAGATAAATAAAGGGCAATGCGGGGTTGGTAGATGGTTAGTTAAAGTATTGGTGTTTTACGACTGCATAGTTACTTCCGATTTGCAAAAGGCCAAAGCAAGCGTTAATGCATCCATATGTAAAATCTTAGGTACTTATATACAATGGGTATGTATGGAAATAAGTAGCATATAAGCAATTACATAACAATGAAAGCAATGCTGTGGCAAGCAAAGTGAGACTATACTTTAACGGGAATGCACTTAAGGTGCATGTATATGTGCGCGTGTGTGGTCACTTGTGTACATGTTGGCGGCTGGGTCGGTTGCTCTGGTTGCATCTGAAGGTTTAATTCTTTATGGAATGGTCGACTGATCGTTCGGCCATTGCAAGTGGCACGGTAAATAGCCACTTACGTGTTCAAACATTTTCACAATACAAATGTGACTAATAAATACTTTAGCTACTGCCCAGCCCAACTGCCAGTTTCCACTTGCCAGATATCACTGCTGCCGTTGTACGCTTCTTGCCAGCAACTTCGGCAACGGTCATCCAAGATTCTCTGTTGTTGAAACAGTGAAAAGGCGTGTCGGGAGTGTCTATAGCTGCAGTGCAGGTTGCATGCAAAGCATGTCTTTGGGCCACTTGCTTCTTGTTGCAGATTACTACGGGTTCGGTATACATGCTTAAACACCATCGTCAACTGCAATGATGGTCTTGTTGTTGGGAATGCCTCTGCCACTGTTGGTGGAACGTCTGCTATGGCACTGAATACGTTGCAAATACCATACATACATACTGTTTACATGTGTTCAAATGCATATGTGCTTCACAGTGCATATATAATGACATACATTCACTTATGCATGTTAATCCTCTAAGGGCGCTTATCTGTAGCAAAAGCGTTGACCCAGCAATGAAAAGTTGTTGAAAAGTTCGGAAAGGCGTGATTTTCAGCGGTTCCTGCATGCAAAAGTTAGATCAGAAAGTGTTATATGCATTTATTAGACTTTCGGAGCTGTTTTGACGAGCTTTATATTAAATTTTAGGCGTGTGTTTTGATGTTATGCGACTAGTTCACAACCTTATAAGTTTTATATTACCTCCGCTGGAGGTATACACTTCATGAGGATATATTTTTCAATGTCAGAAATACAAAAAGATGTTTAGCATTACCTCAGATTGGAGTTGAAGCTATTAGAAAAAAGGTTTGAAATTTTATATTTTCATTTCATTTCGATTTGAGAACAGAATTGTTCCTATATGATTAAGTTACGAAATCACCATATCGTATTTATGCAAGTTCTAAAGTCAAAAATATTTCGAGGAGAAATTTTTCGTCGATGATTGTTAATGCAACATTACTTGATTTGGAATTCTTACAGGTTTCTGCTTCATAAGTAAGAATAAGAAGAAGAGGATTATTATCACATTTTGCCCAGAGTCCGTATGAGTAAAAGAACGTATGTACATAAATATCTGTAGCTTGATTTGTTATAATAAACATTAAGTCCTTCTATACATCGAATCAACTCCGGTAAGAACTATAATCAATTCGACTCTTCCACATGGTACCTGTTTTTGATTTAAATATGGCAAATATTTTCTTCATTTAGTAACCAAGTTGAGAACAACCAGATTGCAAGTCAGAGAAATTAACTAAAACTCAGTGGATTAGCGCAAATAAATTCAAATGTTACTACAGTAGTCTTAGCATGACATGTGAGGCTTCCTTATATACTTAGCTCCTACATGGGTTATTATAAGGAAGGTATTTCTGAGCGCTCAAAAATTTTATTTACGTAAAAATCTAAGCTAATTTCCGTATCACTGTGAGAGCAAAATGAGCCTGAAAATGAATGAGATTGCTATACAGGACAGCGAGAACAAAGATGAGATGCTCTAGTATGTAAGATAGTCAGCAGAAGAGAATAAATTTAAATACATATAACTCAGTAAGTACTAATCTCTGTAAATTGGTTGCAGTTCGCAGTATCTCTACAGTACTCACTAGTACTGGCTCTCTCATCGAGTCTAATTTAAAGAATTCTAGAACAGTCATTTAGTTGAAAGAGGCATAAACTTAGATGAGCCTTTCAATGCTGGAAAAAGAACTTGGAAACACTAAAACAAGTTGGTTCTATAGCAAATGTGGGAAAGGCGAGATACTCTTGTAATTCTTGTATGTCTTGTATTCTAAATGTGGACAAAATGGTATATAAGGTCGAGGTCAAAATGTTTCATGAAATTTTATGTATAACTTTTTATCAGTTTATTTTTAATTGCATTTGTGCACTTGACTTCAAAAGGTCTATACAGAAATTGTTTAAAAGGATATTAAGAAAGCACTCTTCTGACATCACTTTGAAGAGTATTAAAGGTCTGAGCTGAGTATGGTTTTGAGCTTTAAGAGCTTTGAGCTTTGATGCAAAACTGACCGCATATTAGGATGTAGAAAGTAGTCTTCCTTTAGGGCTATACAGGCTGACGTTACAAGTTTTCCATTTGCTCAACATAATATTCTTCTTTGGAGTTTGAGTTTTATGATTAGAATTTCGAAACAGATCAATTTTTTTGTGCCTTCTTTTGAGGAAATAACATTTCATTGAATTAAACGTACTAGCTGAGGGTTTTGAGATGTTTAATTTTATGTTAATACTATGAAATTCAATAAGATTTGTGTTAAAAGGGGATTGCTCTTTAGGAAAAACAAAACATAAAAATGTACATATTGACTTCAGAGTAATAATAGACAGAAAGATTTGATACTCAAAACGCTTTTTAAATAATTAGAAATATTTCTGTTAGTGTTGTTGTTCTTATATAGAGGGGGAAAAAATATTTCTATATTGACCCTGGGTTTACTCCTGCCATGGACACATTTTTCAGACAGGTAGCTGAGAAAGCGATCCTATAGACTTATAGCCTTACGAAAATATTACTCAAGTACATTAGAAGTAAGCGAAAGGTTTCCTCATAACCAAGTGCATAGTTAAAGGTTTGTCGTATGTGTGCACAAGGTATTCTTTGTCATTTCTTAACACAACTTATACTGGGTTATACTCAGTTAGGAAGAAAAGTGAAGCCAATTCGCATGCATACATAGACATACTTAAATAAAAGCATATGCATACGTATTTTTACATAGTTACATATGTACATACAACATGCTCTTAGTCAGTAAAGCTGTTTTTGCCAGCTTCACCCACACACACGCACACACTTAACTACGCACATCCGGTTGGCCCTCAGTGCTCATCTGTGCGTACACCATTGCTATAACGCCTAGGTGTGCCTGGTCATACGCAGGACATCGTGCTGCTGTTATTGTTGTACATTGGCAAAATTTGCATGTGTAATTTGCGGCTGTTGTTTTGTTAATAATGCTCAAGTATAAAACAAAAAGCAGAAAAATATGAATAACGTCTGCTGCTGTGCCTCCGTCATGTTTGCATGTATGTGTGTATGTGTATGTATGTATGCCTGCCTACGTGCGTATACACGTACTTGAATACAATACATTGAATTGAATGCGTGCTGCACAGAGTTCGAATGCCAGCGAGGCACAAGGGCGTATACGCAATTTTGTTGCCAATTTGCTTTCGATTGTTTGCGGTTTTGTGTGTGTTTAATTGGCAATTACATGCATATTGCCGGCGAAAATTCGAAATCAGATTTTCATACACTGTTTCGACCTGTCCTAAGTGGATCCGTAGGGCCAAAACTTCGCTTATTCCATTTGCTTCGCAACTATTTAGATGATGTACGTTGTTAAGCATGCGAAAGGCATTTCTCGAATATAATTTATAAGCAGCACAACAATATATTGCTGGAAGGTAGATTGCAAATTATAACATAGTTGGCTGCAAAAAGGTTTCGATAATTGATTACTTAATTTTAATTGCGAAATATTTCAGCATTCGGAAATATTTGTTAAAAGTCAAATGAAATTTTAATTTAAAGAAATTCACCAAGCGACAGCAAATAAAAATATATGCCTTGTTATACTATAAAAAATATTGGAAGAGCCATTCTCCTTCTCTCTGGAGTAGCATATACATAGATTTCAACACATATAGTTTGTTCAAAACAACTTGAAAAATAATTAAAAGTTTCGAAGTTCATAGAAAAGCGTCGATGTAAAAATTTAAGATAATCATTTTGGACTTATTCAATAAGGAAACCTTTTTAGAAATGCGTGACCTTTGGTATTTACCTTTAAGAAGGAGCAGTCAAATTAGGATAAAATAAAACGTTTTTAGAAGCAATACTAATTTAGATATATGGAGTTCGTTATAAGCTCACATTTCCATTTACAAAACATAAAAATTCAGAATATATTACTTCTTTAAATGCTTTCTGGGTTTCTTATAGAAGGGATCGGTCAGTAAATCATTTAGGGAGAAATGACATTACCTCAATCTACATCGACGAGTTCAAGCTGAGCTATGATTTAGCAGTATATGTATATATGACCCTAGCAGAATACATATGTGTACATCAAATGCAAGGAGATTCCTTATAGTACTTCCTAACGACGACGCGAGAGTAGAAGAAGTTAATATAGATGAAATCACGACAATCGAGCAACATTATAACAGTTTTTACAAAAGCGACAATTTCAAGGAACATGAAGAAGTAAAACATTTTTTAAACTCTGAAATATGTATAGACTGCAGCATTCCTGTATTAATTATAAAAGGGATCAAGAATGCTTTTGAAGTGGCCAAAACCATATCAAATCTTGAAGGGAAGAGATCATTTCTACGTCAATTGCTTCTGCGTTACTGAAACGTATACGGATATAGATATGCATATCAAATCAGATCAAATACTATTACTTCAAGATCGTTCGTCAATACTGTTAGAGGAATGTCTGAAAATAAAAGCATTGGATCTTTGAACGGATGCCTCAAAACAAATGGAATGTTATCCATCCAAACCAGATCTAAAACCAAATCCAGTGTTGGTACAAATATTATAAATAGCCCACATATAAAGAAACAGTTAGTTTCTCTGCAAATGTTAATATTAGAAACCAAATTGTAAAATTTCTGTATATCAAGTTATCTCTCTTCATCATCATCTCTTTTACAGAACTATCTTAAAACTAAACTAAACGCAGCATATTTTTCAGTCACCTCTGCATACTAATAACAAGAATCTTTTAGAAAGTTAAGTAAAGGGATAAAATTGAGCAAACACAAAATATTTTTGAGTGCCGCGTAAGTGTAGGGAATACAAATGTGAGAAAAAAACAGGAAATTTAATGCGAGTTGCAACAAAACTTTCCTCATTCAAATACAATCTTGAGGGTTCTTGAGGAAATAGTGAAAAGGCTCCCGCAAAGTGACATGTGAGCAGAAAGGTGAAAGGAAATGAAAAAACGAAAAAGGAGTTTTCATGCGCTCTCAGGTGTTATATTATTGTTATATTATAATAAATCGCATGTTTCAAATATTAATAACACAGCATACGATTCGAATAATCAATACTTTTTTTGTTGGATTTTAATTTTGATATGAGAAATATTACTACCTCACTTTGAAGAAAAAACTGTTTTCATGTTGTTTGAAATCTCATACAAAATAGTTTCACGTACCGTCATGTCTGTAATATTAATTTTTAACAACTATTTATAATATTTTTGTTATTGGTTGTTGTCAAAAAATGTCAACAAATTTGAAACAAATTTGAAACAAATTATATTCAAACAAATATCACACGAAGTTAAAACGATTACAAACGGTTTAAAAAGAAATGTTAATCGACTAAAAAACTATGACAAGGAACAATTGAAAACTGCAGCTGGAGATTTAAGCCAAAATAAAATGTTAGCGAGTACAGATTAATGCTGAAAAACAATTTCGAAAATATTGCCGCTAAAAATAGCGTTTGCGCTGTTTGTATGTATGTTTTTGTTATTTCTTTTTTTAGAATATGAATGAAAATTGTTTATAGCCTGTATGTGTGTATAACTGTTTATCAACATACATATATATATGTATTCATACCTATGGTTTTTATGCTCAAACGTTGATATTACTTATGTGTCACGTAATTGTTTGTGTATGTGTATGTATATATGTATCGGAAGACTTTATTTAATATAATGATTTTAACATACATACGCATTTGCTGATATTTCGATATATATGTATATATGATTTGAACATAAATCTTAACATTAACTATTAACTTATGCTTATTTCGCACTTACTTACTTACACGTGTGTGTATGTATATTTGCTCTTAAATGCTAATACGTATGATTCTTTGTTTTTATATTTCATATGCATTTCCGTGGTATTGTTGCTTTGTTAAAGTCAGTTCACCTGCAATTGAAAGAAACATTATTTATCATTAATGTTGGTTACTCTTTACTAAATAATTTTTCGAGTTTTTTGCCTTCATTAAAGCCAATAAAAGAGGCAGCTAATTTAATTTAATTATATGCGGGTCTATATACATATATATGTTATATACATATATACTATATACATATTATATATATATATAATATTGTCATGCATAATGAATTAGTTAATGTTTACATCTCACTTTTAGCACTTTTTTGCACTTTCCTTTATTTTTTATAGGTTCGTTCTTATCAGCCACAACACGGCGGTCTAGCGCATGGCAAGCACTCACATTCAAGCGCACACTGATTTATACTGTTTTTCAGATCTCTTTTTTTCTTTTTGTGCTCAGCGATCCATCTAAATGTGCGTGCATATGACATTGTGAGCTAATTAAAAGCAGTTAATTAATTTAATTATTTTTAATAATTTATGTTATTCGCATATGAAGTGCATCGCTGGATGCTTGCCTAATTTTTAATGTCCATGTAATAATACTTGCAATGTTTTTGAACTGTTAAGCGAAATATGCTGACTTAATCTGGCACATACATCCATACACGCCATCATTTCAAGTCGTTCGTTCGGAAAAAGAGAATTAATAATAGTTGATGTTGATAGAAATCTGAATTACATTAAGTAAGATATAAGGTGGCCCTAAAATATAAAATTAACATTTGTTATCGATTAGAGGGTAAAACGTGTCGCACAGATCTGTAATTTCATGTTTTACCCAAATTGATATCAGAAATATTAAAATGATTTTATCAGCGAAGTTACTGTGACGAGTTTGGTGTCTCCGAGAATATTCTGAAGTGAATGCATTGTGACTAAACTGACTACCGTAAACATCAAGCTTCGGAAATTTATTGAGCATTTATCATCAGGTTTCTGAATCAATGTTGAAAAAGAGAGTCAACTGGTACACAGACTATATCTTGGCTTCAATATAACCAATAACAAAATTCTCTCTTTGACTACATGTCATTTAAGCAAAGCAGACAGGTCCATGTACTTTCGTTCACATATACTATCAAAATATGATAGGTAAGTTTCTAGGTTCTTTGATTTAAAGTCACATAAAGCGGTATAAGCTCAAATATTCTTTTTTTTTAGCCTTCCGGGGGTTAAAGATCCATTGGCCTTTTTCTCCCGAGGGGTACTGATCTTCGTAAAAGTTAGTACCGACGAAAGCTCACATATTCTATTCGTTCAATCGATTTTTACGCCATCTGTCACATCGATCGGATGGCGGTGATGTAACGTTTTGCTTCTAAGCGTACGCTAACTAATAGAAAGAGGAACCTGACTCACTAAGCGATCGAATATTACTGGTAGATGTTGTTAAATCACAGTTTTTTATTCGTTTAATGTTGCTATAAGTGATAGAAGAGAATCTCACCTGAGCCATTGTAGCCTATAAACATTTACGAATGGAAATTGCTAAACTTGGAAGAGTATGGTGAACGATGTATTGTACAACTATAGTACAAGAATTGTATTTCAGAACTATTATAAACAGATCTCCTTTGCCTAAAGGTAAAAGAAAATGTTTAAGATTTTAATTATTACCTGCGTTTTAGTTAATGTATTATAAAATTAGTTGACTAGCGAGTTCGAGGTTGGTTTTCTGCTGTAATGTACTGTTAATTGGGGGCTGCAAAAAATGCTTGCGGTGATGGAAATCTGTATTCATAAAATATTTTGAGTTTTCTTTAGCATTTGCTATTCCACCAGTTTTTGTTGTTCTTTTTACTGTTCATTGAATTGACTGAACCACTAGTAAATATTAATATCGAATCAAGCTATAGTTCATTGCATTTCGTTTCTTACTGTCTTACTGTGAATATCCAATGTACCTAAAATTTGAGAATTAACTAACTGATAATAAAATACATTTGTTGTATATTAAATTGGTGTCGGCAAACGATAGAAAATGTAAGCGATATGAGAACCACGGTAGTTTAGAAAATAGCGACCGTGATGATCGCTCCAAGATGTTAACAGAGAGAGAAAAAGGCAGAATATTGCAGGCCACCGCCAAAACCGCCATTTATCAGTAGCAAAAATTAACAACAAAGTTAAGACAACACTTTAAATCCAGTTGTCTGATGAGACAGTGTGCAGGGTGCTTAGAAGTAACAATATATTGGGTTGTTCGGAAAGTCATTTCGTTTTTTCCCGCCAGAGGACTTAATTACGTTTTTTCGAAACTAACTTCACACTTAAGCCCCATAACCATTATATGTCATGAGAGCTGATATTGCAAGGCTTGTGTGTGAAAAAGTTCTATTAATTCTACCCAGTAGTTTTTGGTTGGTGCCTTTTTAAATATGGAGAGCAATAAGCAGCATTTTCGTCATATTTTACTTTTTAACTTCAGAAAAGGTAAAAATGCTGTCCAAGCGAGAAAAAAATTGACGGATGTGTATGGAGAAGGCGTGTTAACAGTACGCCAGTGCCAGAACTGGTTTGCAAAATTTCGATCCGGCAATTTTGATGTCGAAGATGCACCACGGTCTGGAAGGCCGGTCGAAGCTGACAAAGATGCGATAAAGGCATTAGTTGATGCAAATCGGCGAATCACCACACGAGAGATCGGTGAGAGGTTAAATTTGTCGAATTCAACTGTTTATGGCCATTTGAAAGGCATTATACGAAAACTGTCTTTCATGTTCCCCAAAAAAAACGAAATGACTTTCCGAACAACCCAATACATGGCTGTGTAGTACGCAAGAAACCGCTTATTTCAACCGCAAATAAAAAAGAGACTTAAACGGAAAACGGAACGGAGTACTTAAACGGTTCGGAAGTCTTGCGCTGTGTTCATAAATGGTACATAGGATAAAAATATTTATTTGTCCATCTCTCTCTCTAGGAGAATTTACGTTCCAGCGAGGAAAAAATGGGGTTCAGAAAGAGACGGGTTTTTGTTTCAATATGACACTCACCCTAAAAACACAGCCCTTGAATTTAAAATATGGATTCCCTTTAATATGAAACAAATGTAACGCCCAGCCAAAGTCCAGACAAGAACTCGATTGAAAATCTATGGTCCTCTCTGGAAGGTGATGAACCCGGTACATCAAATTTCGTCGAAAAGTAGGCTGAATGCTGATGAAGGGGAAACAATTCCTCTGGAATTTTATCGTAAGTTAGTAGAATCTATGCCAAGACGTTTGGAGGCTGTTTATGTGAACAAAGGCTACCAAACAAAGTACAAAATAGTATTTAAATAAAATTATATGTAATTACTAGTCAGGAGCAAAATGCTTTTGTGATCAATTAATATTAACATATAACTTTATTATATATTAATAAATAACAGAATAAATTTATAGTTTTTACGAATTATTAATGAAGAAAAAGCATTTATTTTACATACTTAATTAAAATATTAACAAATTATTGGAGTACAATTTTATGGAGTACAAAAATAACAAGGTCTATTTAATTATGTTCTTATGCAGAATACTTATGTAATTCTCTGTATATTAGTAAAAAGTTCTATAAAGCCTCTTCTCTATATATCTTTTGCAGTAAGAATCTTTGAAAATTTAAATGATTTACTTCTTCCGAAGATATGTGAAACCTTCTTCTAAAGTAAGCATACATAGTTTAGCTTAATTGGGAAGTACAATTGATGGTTCAATGGTTTGGAAACCTAGCTATTAAGTTAGTTCCGATAAGTTAGAGGTTAATTTTCCTCCATACACTGATACTTTATTACATCTCTTTACATTCATATCAGTTATAGGGAAATTGTTTTACTAAATTTCTTTTCTCTAGACGCAGTTAAACTAGAACCTAAAACCCATTTTGTACAAAGTGTACCATTCCGGCGCCATATATCAAACATTAAATTTTTATTCCAGTACATTTGAACTATAATATTATATTAAATCACTCCGCAAAAGGTTGAGGACCAAATAGTGTAAATGGACAATGTTTCGAACCATGCCAGTTTACATACCCAACCACATTTATGGTGCACTGAATCTTGTCAAAAGTTGAACATTGATTGAACACTATTTGATTCGGATCTGTCAAAAACAATTTACAGTTGGAAGTTGAAAATTGAGTATTGTTTACAATGTATCGTGGCCCTGTCCTAGCATATGATGAGGGTTTGCTTTTTACAGGATAGCTGTCTGTCAACGTTACAAACTTGGGTATGAATTGGGCACGCTACGTTACACGATACTTCAGTAGACGGTATGTTATAAAAATATTTAATAATTTTTATGAGTAAAGAATTAGTCGATTTATATATGTATACTCTTCGAACGCGAAAATAGTAGTGAATGCAAATATAAATTATCATTATTAAATTACCTGTCAGTTATGCATTTTTTAAAATAAATTTCACTTAAAACTTACGATTCGTTGTTAAACATACTATACGAATTGTTGTTGTTGGTGCTCTCACGAAGTGTGAAAAGAACTGCTGAACGATGCGTTGTGTACATGTGAAAGCAGAGAAATTTTTTTCTCTCGCGCAGTCGGGGCGTAGATAAAACTATATTAGACTCACTGCTAAAAGATATACATTAGCTTCTCGCAATAAGTAACATTTCAACGAACCTTGTTAATACACTAAATTTTGAATTTCAGCTGTGCATTTTTTGTAGCTAAGTAATTTTAGTTCTCTCGCCAACGTAATGTTCTAGCATCTCATTATCCACTGGATTCCAATGATTCCACTTTACTAAGTTACTGAAGGTGAGATCTCCGTGGCACGTGGCACATCAGAGCGGAATTTCTTAAGAAATTTTGACAAAAACTTAGTACATTTTGCAAGTGGGCCAAATTCATACCCAAATTCTTTTGAGTCTAACATATCATATTAATATTAAAAAAGAACAAATATTTCAAACGAATTTCTATATAAATCGAGTTTGGCATAAACGATGTAATAAAAAATGTATTTCTATTTAAATTAATAACAAGCAATTGTTTCAAGTTAATACCAAAATCCTTCAAATGCTATGGTGATTAAAGTGCACTGATGCCAAAATAAATGAATAAATACATATGTATGTATATAGATGAGTGAATGAATGGAGCTTAATCAATTTTTGTAGATTTGGTGAAATTTTATTTTACGAAGTACATTTAGTAAATTCGCATACCACATATCCTTTCACATACATACAAACACATATGCACACTTTATATAAATACATTTTGTGAGCGCGCACAAACAAGCAGATTAAGTTTCGCATCTAGATATAAAAACCAAGAACAACACTAGCAGTACTAGCGCAACTGATGCGCACAAAAAGCCACTAAAGGATATCGAAGGACATGCGTGTATGCGCGCGAGCAAATGCGACGCTCCAAAGCTATACAGATGTATACGCTGACAAACGGATTGCAGATTACCGCAGACACACTAAAAACAGATGCAAGCATGCCGGTATGTCTATACGTGTGTGTCTGTGTATATGTGTGAGTGCTTAAATGATTGTACAAATACAAATGTAAGAGGAGGCGGAGTGTTGCGTATGTGTTGTGATTTTGAGCATATTTGCATGTTTGTTGTACGCTGAGGATGTTGGAGATAAGGACACAGCTGAACGACGAAAGATAGTGTGGCGAAAGCTATTGGAATAGTTTATTACATAAAATTTTTCAAGCTCATTTTTCAATTACCCGAAAAATAGTAAACAAACAGAACACTGTGTACAAATGGTGGTAGTGAAGGAAGTAGGGAAGAAGGGTGGGGGAAGACGGTGCGCAGCAAGGGAGCATAGCTGAGCAATTCCAATGCGATTGCCAATGCATGTATGTATGTATGAGTGTGTGGAGGATTATGCATGAAATGCAATATTTTTTGGTTGACAAAAATAACAAACGAAAGAAGTCCAAAAATGTAGAAAAAACATAAAGGAGAAATAACAAATATTAAGAGGATAAGCGTGAAATAAAGAAAAAGAAAATTTGTATTTGAATAACAAGTTAATATGTATATTAGGGTGGTGCTTAAATACAGAAAGAAAATTTTTGCAACCGAATTTTTTAACCTCAATTCTTTAAATGATATACATATAGTTAGTTACATCACAAAAAAGGTTGGTATCGATTCGAGATACTTAAGGTGTTTGACATAAAGCTCCAATTCAGATTACGCTTTAAATACTTGGTCGACGAAGTGGTGAAATGGAGTTAAAAAGGTTTTGAAGGTTTTCAGGAAAATGGAAAAAGATGTCGGTCGGTAATTAGTACTTGTTATTGGAGAAGTACGGTCCCTTCTTGCTTTGCTTTCCAAATATGATTTGAAGAGTACCATCGTGTGATCACGCCGGTTTTTGATGAGTCATGTCCAGTTGCCTCCAAATCGTTTAGAAATTTTAGTCAAACGTTCGCGAGGAAACAGATTTTTCAGACGGGTTGAAAAAGATCGAAGAAATTGAAGCATCCCTGGCTTAGGTGTATCGCTCTAAAAGGATGCCAAACCGAAATTTTTCTATTCGGGGCTAAGTATTTATCGGACCTTCTTGATTTTGAGTGTTTGAAGCCGGATTTTTTGGTAACTTCAAAGAAAAGGTAAGTCTCTTTGGGTAAAACCAAAAGTAATTGCCTTCACATAGTGTTATGAATTCCGAGCCAAATTGAGAAAGTAAATAACGATCTCTAAATGCACTCGACTCCCAGAAGAAATATCTTTTTTCGAACATTTCGTCAAATATTGTCGGAACATGGATGTATCACCCATCACCTTGTAATATGATTCGAGGCAAAGTCTATATACATGCAGAACTCTCAAACACCTTTACCTACATAGTTGAAAGCTAAGGCTTTTCCAAAACATATATTGTAATAATTCTGTTGGTACTCGACTCTCGATTAATTATTCTCGGAACTTCTTTCTATGGACGGCCTGCTATAATGAACTATTGATTTGAGTTGCGTTGAGGTCATTCAGTTGAGGTACTTGCAGTTTCATACAAATTAAGAGCTGAAACCATCCTTTTGAAAATGTCGCCTTATAGCAGCTATATAATTTTGACGGCACAATATTATCCAAGTAACCAATATACAAAATAGGTTCGCTGGCTCACTTTATATATTGTAAAATAATTTTTAGTTAGAATGCTAGTTTAAATCTATATGTATGCACGCCACTGTAAACACAGCCAATCAAACAGATATATAGACACGACAGATAAATGGAAACATTCAGGCACGTCTGCTAAGATGCTCCTTGCATTTTTATTCTATTCAAATATTTGCAAGCGCATTCATGTATGTATGTGTGTGTGAGTATAAATGCAGATATGGTGAGAATATCTGTTGACAGCCGTAAAATCGTGCAGCATCGTAATCGAGCACTGATGCCTGCAGGGGTATCTTAGAGTGCATTTGTTTTGACCTTGTGTGTCCTTTATGTTTTGCTTAAAGAGTGTAATGATTTTTGGATTTGAACATTTTGTAATTTCATTACTGCTTTTGCTTCTAGAGTGAAAAAACTTCTTTCTACCAAAAGTAAGTATTTCCGACATTTCAGTCAGCGCTCGAGCTTAAAGGTTAGCATTAGCTGTTTGGAGGCTATGTACATTTCGCAGTTCGTGCATATGTGGGATAAAACCAAATTATTGAGGGCTCACAATCTCGTTAAATTTATTTTAGACCAAAGCCAATTAACATAGAAAAATCTCAATTATGAGCGGTTTAGTTTGCATGATGTGTTCCCAACTTAGGCAAAAATATTCTCCTTCTCTAAGATGATTAAGAGAACCTTGAAATTCAAGTTTCGAAAAAAAATTAATACTTTTGTACTCTCGCAACATGTTGCACGAATTATAACACTTGTCCAAGTTTTGTTTGCCTAACGGTTGATTGTAACACCTAGAACTAATCTAAGTGCTTTAACGAAGTCATAATTTAAGCTATAAAACTCAAACTCGGCATGCAGGACAATAGTAAAAAGGTAAACACTGTGGTTTAAAAGTTTTGAAAAATAGGTCTGAATAGCCCATGAAAATGGTACTTCATATGAATCGGTATAAAAATGAGGCATAGGGCATTGGACTCCGCCCACTTTAAAGTTAAGTATAATATCTCAGGAACCTAACCGATATGTACCAAATTTTCTATATTACAGTCTTTTGACGTTTGGCGGCTGAAAGTAAATGAAATGAGTTCAAAATGGTAGAGAAAATCTGTTCTGAAGATAGAGTCGCGGTAGAGTTAGAGTATCATCACCTCAGACAAATGTTCTATTCTTTAACACATTCAGGAAAAGTCGAAACATTTTATAAATAATTTTATTGAGATTACCCAGAGAATACTTTAAAGTTTTTCACTCGACGGTGTGAAAGTAAAATATTCTTAATTGTGAAGCATCCTTGATCCTGGTGATGACAATAGTGGATATTATTCCAATAATGTCTGGGTTTCATGTCAGGTCAGTCAGTTGGATAGGAATGCAGTCACCGTGTGGAATCGTTCATGCTAATAGACGAGCCCTTTGTTTTAGTCAGGTTTTCTAAGGTTTTCAGGGGGTTTCCCAATTGGTTCGAAAGTCGAGGATAATAAGATTATTCCGTTCGAACTAGGCAATCCCCATTCAAATTGTGGTCCTTTTATTGATCTCATTACTTGTAACCTTCAGCTCCAATTGTAAATTTACTTTTCGAAGAACAGACATCGATAAAGGTCTACACACTTTCTCCATTATGAATAGATTATTTCTCAACTTGGTGAAGTCGTTTATAAATTTGGTTCTTTTTAAAAGAGGACATAAAAGACGATTAAGTGTCCATAGAAGGAAATGAAGCCCAATTATGTCATTTTCGTCATTATGCCAAGTGCTTTGATTGAAAAGTTCTTGTCTACTACAATTAGTTCTCTCGCTTTGTCTCGGTTTTTTTTGTTGTTGACCAAAAATGCGCATGAATAAAGTCTGCAACAGCTTAATCAGTCAATATCGCGAACCGTGATTAAAGACTAAAGCAGAATCATCTCGGAACTGTAAACCTAAAAAAGGTCCACACCATCGTTCAATTACTAGTATAAAGGGAAGATAATTTCCACAACCTTCTATAACTGGGCGTCTTAGAAGAATTATGTATTTTAAAATGTGTTAAGAATCGGTTTAATAGTTAACGTAATAGGAAGTGGGGAAGCTCCATATTTCCTTCGCATGATTGCTTTGTATTTTCCTGAAATTACCTTACAAAATATCACACATATGTAGTGTTGTCCATTAGTTTACATAGTCAAATTCGCACACTTTAGCATAAAGAAGTAAATAAGTAAATAAAATTTATCTAGATATAGTTATACTTACATATATTCCTCCATTACATGCATGCCTGTATGTTTATTTATATACATATGTATGTCTGTATTAGATATGCCGCATACCGCACCTACTGTACGAAATAGTACTCGCGACGATGAATTCCAAACTCCAACTTACCACTAGTGCCAACTGAACACCACACACTTTGGGCACGTGTTGTTGCTGCCATATTTTCGTTGCTCTTACGCTGTTATCATCGTCGCTTGCTTGCTGTCGTCGCCACTGTCCTTCGCTTCAGCCATTCGCTCGCCATAGTCTAGTGGCTGTGAGCGTGGCGACGGACAATTCATTCGATATGAATTTGAACAAGGATAATGCGACGTAGAGGAGTGTAATCGTAATTGTCGCGTGTAGTAGTCGCCGCGCGTTAAAGTGCATTTGTGGCGCTGCAGCGTTTGCAAAGACCCACGGAGAGCGCGGTGAGGGCACGATGCCGGTCGACGATTTTTGTGTTTTTTCATAGACACCAGCGTTGCGTATTGGTAATTGTGTATGTACTGTAAGAAAAATGAAGCAACAAATTGTAAGAAGAAAAAGTTATAGGAAAGTGAGATTTTTTGGAGATGAGTTTAAGGAAAGGACAAACGAGTCGGAGGGCGGCAAGTAGGGGTGCATATTAGTAAACAATTTTTAAGTAAATAAAACTCGTAACTGTCATTAGATGTTTTTAGGTGCATACAATGTTCGCTAAAAATTTTTGAGATCATTTTATGGAGAGTTTAGAAAAAAAAGTTTTAATTGATAGAGAGCAAGATTTTGAAAAAAATAATTTACCTAACTCTTTCGACGTCTTTAATTTCCTTTAATATATTAACCAAAATTTAAACAGTTTTCTATATACCTATTTTAGTGTTGAACAACCTCTGACCTGACCTTGTAACTCGGTTATTATAGCTGATAATATCCTCAATTGCCTGGTCTAAAGAGTTTTATTATTTTATATTATTTGAAGTTGTTGTCACTTCATTCTTCATTAGCTAGAGGCAATGAGGACAGGTTAGTTCAAAATGGCTGCCCGAGACGGAATTCACAAGGAGTTCAACACCTATTTGAATATGAACAGGCAACACGAATTTGTAGCTACTCAAGAGTTTTCTTTACCGTGGGATGCACTTTGCGGAGTGCTTCATCCGGCTGTTTATCTATTTTATGTTCACCTGGATTAGCACAGTGAGCCCATCGAGAGTTCTCAAGTTGTTCTCAATGCCCACGATACTAAGAATCATGTAGGTGCTAACTCCTAACCGTTGGTAGTAACTTTGCCGGAGAAATTGGGGAAAGTGAAGTTGGAATGCTTTTCTGGCCAATACGAAAACAATACATAAATATTTTTCTTTCTATAACAAACTGATAACTTTATGTTGTTTTCGATGGTAGTGTACTTTTGGTGGTTGGTGATATTCTTGGTATTTTCAAAAACATTCCTTATGAGTCCTAGTTATTCCTATTATGAGTAAATTTGTAGCAAACCTGAGCTAACTCAGTGGATTTAGAAGTTCAACTGAAACTCTAGGTACTAAGCAGAAAAGGTACAATAACTTGCTCAGCGATTGAAGTGTAATTTTTATTAACTAAGTTAAATTTTTAGGAAACAGTACGATATCTTGAATCAGAGAAATTCAAGTCAAATGCCGTATGGTTCTAAATTACAACTCCTCCTGAACTTTACTTCTCTTTAACTATCTACTAAGTTATGTTGATCTTGTAAAGAAGGCGCAGTCAAGAGGGAAGTGCCGAGATAAATCGATCGAGCAATGAACACTTGCAACCCGTACAACTAGGGTAATGTGCACCTTGCTGAGGACGAAGAGCTACTTCTTTAAATCTACCTCTGGCCAGAAGGATCTTGTTACTGCGCAAATCTATTAATTAATCAGCATTTTCTAATCTCACGTGAGGCCTAATCATTCAGTAGTAAACCGCAAAAATACAACGGTGCTCCTACCCATCCCTATACAACTGTTAGTTAAGCTGAATAATCTATCCTTGAAAGCTCCACAGCCTTACAATTTCCTGTGATTCTTCCGTGACCTGATGTCCAAATTAGTCTAATCATGAAATAATTCGCTTCGATAGGCATTCATCAACCTAATTTGGTTGCGCTTCGGAGATATACTGTTACCTTAATTTCACCCACTTTTGCCTGAAAAGCTGTGCATTGGTCTGGAACTTATAGTTGATGTATAATTCTCGGCTACCAACCTTCCCAGGAAGCTTTAATTCATCCGTAAAAAAGTCACTGCCTTTACCTAAGAGAATATACCGTTCAAACTCCTATTACAAGTGAATAATCCTAAGAATTTAAGACCCAATATATATAATCCATATAAAATACTTTTGATCTGTTTTATATCTGAAGGTGAAGAATAAAGATTTAGTTAAATTGGCCTACTTTATTATTATTTTAACTAATAAACCGTAATATACATATTTGTTAATAAAATACAGCTCATGATAGGCCAAATTGTTAATATAGATAGAAGATAGGGTGCCTACGTTGTGATTTAAATTAACAGGAGTCTCATAAATCAGTGGAATGGAGTTTAGTAGTTCAGATATTTATCAATTCCACACAAAAAATTGTAGACAAAGGAAAAACTTTCGGAATTATAAATCATAGACCATATAAAACTACTCTCTAAATATTATTACTCCGTATAGTCTGGGGCCTTTATAACAGCATTAGCGTGCCTAATAAACTAGAGTAGTTGCGTGAACTGACCGGTGGTCTTAGCGAACTAAGGTACATAAAGTTCCCTGGGGCCTCTAACGGGGCCAAAACCTGTACCAAGTATAACGGAATTTCATTGATTTTGAACTTGAGGTTGAACGTTATAATATGAAATATTAAGTGAAATTCTCACTAGGTTTTTTTTCACAAGCATCTCTCTCATTTAGCGCTAGAGTAATTTCAGGTACTATGGTTCGCTGCAGAGCAAACTCTTTTTTCTAGGGTGAGTAACTTGTTAAAATAGAACAATGAAATATCAGAGCATGTGGATTCCATTTTAAGCAGATTGAATATTTGAGTATAAATATTTTATAAGGAATGTTATTTTTCTACGTTGAAATATTTTACTATTTGTCCTAATATGCATAGGTTAGTATCGTAGGCCTTCATAACATTGGATGAAATAGGAACTGCGGTGATGCAGAACATGGAGCTCCAAAGCTTTTTGTTTTCCGGTGAAAGAAACATTAAGTTCTCATTAAGGCGGAGATTCCCTGTGACTTTCGTTCGGAAATGCCCCAATTACCAATTGTTCTAAGTTGGAGTGGGCTCATGAGTACAGAAGTAACTAGACTAGAGCTTACTTGATAGGAAAAGGTCACATTTAAATAGTGAATCACTTTAATGCTCGCTACTAATCTTTGCGTACATTTCTAATCACCACTGTAACGTAGAGTTTCAATGCGATTTCTAACCACCAGTAAGGGGTTTCGCTTGTGCGCGGAAAAAAGTGAAATACGGTTTTATTATACTATGTTGCGAAAATAAAGTTTTTGTGTAAATTTCTGGAAAAATATTTTGTATTGCAAAGCTTTCTCCATTTATTGCACTTGCTTATTATAAATACTTTGTTTTGTTGTTGTGTCGTCTTTAGCGTTGCGTTTGGTTTGCGCTCTTACTAAATTCACATAAGATTGTTGTTTTTGCGCATTCAATGCTTTTTGTTAGCCATCCGCAAAGCGGAAAGTGTAGCTGGTTGAAGCAGTCAATTAAGGCGAAAGCGAGTTCCAGCTCACGCTCAGGCAAATGCTCGCTTGTACTGCAAGTGCGTTGTGTTTGTTTGTTTCTTTATTTGTCGCATGCAATTTTTTGCTCTGCGAACAACTACTGTTGTTGCAACAATGTTGCACTTTTTATTGTGCGCAGTGAGCAGCAGATGGGCGCCTGGTTGCATTACTTTTTTTTTGGTTTTTGTATTGCTCTTCACTTTGACTTTGAGCTGAGAAAAGCTACAATTTCTTTTTAGTCGCAGTTTTTTCCGTGTTCTTCCGCTTGTGCTCTCTTGACAAATTCGCTTAACCAATATGGGTGCTGCAATGCAATTAATTAAAACGATGAGCAACACTAAATCTCTGTTAAACCCGATTATTTCGCTGGAACGGCAGTCAAGTCTGTGCGCACACACACACACACATCCAAGAAGTTATAATTAAGTGGTGTTTTTCTTAAGTATAACTGTAATTATAAAAGTGCTTACATACACATAGATTTTTCTAATGATTTTTCTTTAATTGCTTTTACGCGAAGTGATTTTGAGTAATCAATACCAGGAGATTTACCGTAGTACCTGGCTGCGTTTGTGTGGGCGCTCAGAGCAGATGCGAGTTGTTTACTTCGTTTCTTTCTTAAATAAGCTTTTATCGCATCAAAAGCTTACTGTTTAATGGAAATCAACAAAAAGGTGTAAACTGAGAGCTTTTGAAGGCATGTTTGTTAAAATGAAAAGAAATAAAAAGCCTGGTTATCAATTTGTATGAGGAAAGTATAAAGAAAGATTAGGAGAAATTTTCTATTACGAGAACATAATGAGGATAAAGATTAGTAAATAGATAGGTGAAAATATGCAGATAGTAAAAATATATAGACATAGAGAATTGATAATTACTAAATTTCACCTCAGAAAAATTTAAAATAAATTGTTTGCTAAGGCTTTACAATTTAAATCCCCTAAGGGGATCCACACAACCATACGAGCAAGTTAAGACTCAAAATTTCATTAGTTTATAAAATTTATTTTTTGTTTTTGTTGTAGACATGTAGACATCTAGATCTAGATAAATTAACCGGTCTATAGCTAATGAAGGCCTCCTTGTATAGCATAACTTGGAAAGAGAACACCATTTATATTTGCACTAGCTAGATCAACATAACTTAAACTATGTTTGTGTTATACCGATATGTAATTCCAAATATTTAATAAGTTCATTCATTTTAGTATCTCGCGTTTGATTATACAGAAGCAACCTGTATATGAGTGTTCATACTTCATTTAAAATGTTTAAAGCGCTGTATATTGCTTGGACTAACTACTGGACGAACTACTAAGTGTTCCTAGCTACATTTTCCAACTAATTACGATCACAGCGTTTTCGTAACTCGAGTTACAAACAAAAATAATCAAAGTGAATATTTAATTATAACTTTGACACTTTTTTCACAAATTCCTTTTTAGACCACAATTGAACTTTGTTGATACTCCGTTGCCGTTGTCGCCTTCAAAATAGTCTCCATTCGATATTACGCACTTATGCCAGCGCTTCTTCCAATCGTCGAAACACTTCTCAAACTCGACTTTTTGGATAGCCTTTAGATTTTTCAGCGATGCGCTTTTAATGTCATCCATACTTATAAAACGACGGCCCTTTAAGGTTCTCTTTATTTTTGGAAATAGGAAAAAGTCCCACGGAGCCATGCCAGTGTGACCATGAAGTGTGAGCAAAATTGAGCACAAGCCATGAATGGTTTTTCCACAAATGCGGGCGTTTCTTTCCGTTTGCTTCACGAAAACGGCGTTTGACTTGTAGGTAGTACTCGTTATGGACCGTTTGACCTTTATCAGCAAGAATTCATGATGTACTATGCCATTAACGTCGAAGAACATTCCCGGTATTTTTTAAACCCACCACGTAAGCGATATAAACTCAACTAAAGGGACGATATTTCATAATTTGTGTATATGAGGAAAAAGTCAAAGAATGGGGTTAAAACCAAGGGTTTTAACTCAAAATTTTACCTACATATTCGGCATAAAGTCCGACCAATCAAGAGTCCAGCCGGAATTTTGAAAATTGTTATAATATGTATATAGGAGGCTAGGAGAAGTATTGACGTGATTTAAAAAATTTTTGGCATCAAGCACATTATTATTAAGAATAAAGTTGTTGTCTGAATTTCATTAAGATATATTGCAGATATGTGGGGTAAAAAGCCAGATATTGGCTCTGACACATTCGGTATCGAAAGCTTGAAAAGATATATTTCAACAATTTTTGGGAAGGAATTGGCGTACTTTCAGGGCACTTTTGATGTAAAGTATTATTTCGGTGTTTGAATTCTACACTGTGATATGAAAGAATTATATGGATTTTAAAATTGTTCACACTGTAACATAAAAATATCAAAGTAATGTCTTGCACCAAATGTGGTTGAAACTGGTTTAGTCATTTCTAAGATATGGGATTTCACTGGAAAGTGGGCAGCCACCCTCATTATCCAATTTTTACACTGATTCCTATGCATCCCTTCCGTATCATCCTTGAGGTAAAATTTAATGTTTCCAGAAGGAGGCTCCAAAAATACTAGTTCTGAGCAAGTTTATTCGATATTGCTTTAATGGTTTGTGGGACATGTACATTAAAGCTATTCGGGGCGAGGCCACAACCACTTTTTGAAAGCTTTACTCTAGAGATGACCTTCCCTACAGCGATTCCCTGTACCTGAATCTTGTCTAAATTTGTTGCTTAGTTATAGCCTCTTAAATGCTGTTGATTAACGATATTTTTTGGGCGCGGCAATAGTTACATTCTGGTACCGATTACAGTAGCAGGGAGCACGTGTACCATATTTTATCGAGATATCTTAATTTTTGTTCAAGTTATCGTTTGCACAGATAGACGACTGGAAAGACAGTCACTCGGAATTCAACTCCTCTCGTCATCCTGATCATTCACATATATAACTATTTATCTATCTCGATTGGTTTTAGATGTTATAAACAACCGTTAGAAGAACAAATAATTATCCTCTGTTGCAACATGTTGCGAGATTATAATAAGGAGAAAGTAGAAATGCACAAAGAAGCTAGCAGGTAGCAGTAGCAAGGTAGCAGTACTAATTTAAAGGAGAACTTTATATTTGATAGAGATATATGAAGAAATTTAGAGGCTTTTTGACCATATTCTTAACGTCTGTGATGACATTTCGTCATACAGTTATTCACACAACTAACCGGATTTTGAGTTCTGCACTCGAACACATTGAAAATTTAAACTGACTGCTGGAAAATTAACTTCATGTGGGCGCCGAAGTGCACAAGAGGTACTACACTACACTAATGCTACTTGGCTGCTGCTGTAATGCCAATGGGATATTAGATAGCAATGTGGAAGCTCGCTTTACGGTACATCACGACGAACAATGCCTGTACTTGCTGACGTTTGCTTTGCAGGGTTGCACCGGTGCTCTGTGAGCTGCGTTAAAATGCCGAATGGACAGCGTGCATTCAGTTAGAAAGTCAGCCACCAAAGCAATGGCGCGGCAGTACAATGATGCAATGGTGCAACGAAGCATGCAGCCACCAAATTACGCCAATGACGTTGTCGAGTGGTGCATGCAACATCATTCGGTTGCAAACACGTACAGTATTCTACAAGAACTAAGAAGATTTACAGACATCTTCGAGATTACTTCGAGTATGGAATAGTAAGCTTCACAACAGTGACCAGAGTTCAAATACCCAAGCAGTTGTTAAATTGTGTACTTTCATAAAGGCCACACAGACACATATCCATTCCAACTTGCGTCGATTCGCGTGCATTTTAGCAGTTCCATGGTTGACTTGACGTTTACTTCCCAGCTGCTCTCTTGTTTACTGGGCCACTTACAAACGGCATGCGCCCTAGAGTCTGCACACTCCAACCGCTAACGGTAAGTATGTAGCGTACGTATGTATGTCAGTATTCCTGCACTACAACAACGTACAAATTTTTTGAACTTACCTTCCGCTCCGTTTGTCAGGCCTCTATTCAAGCTGTTGATATTGCCGTTGCCGTTGCCATTACCATTGTTGTTGTTGTTGTTATTCACATTACCGTTACCTAGGGCAACGCCTGCAGCATCGCCCAGCGCTCCATTGCTGCTGAGCGTGTTGGCACTGCCAAAGAAGGCACCGCCGGTGCCACTCAGCCCGTAGATGTCATTTTCCTGCATTTGATTTGTGACGTGATGGGTTTCCTTCGCGCGCACCACTTCGTTGAGTCCTTTGTTTTGATGGTTCGTTGGCGGTTTGCGTCGCGGCTTCGGCGTGGTGTAGACGTAAGGTGTTGGCGTTGTTGTCGGTTTGGGCGGTAAGCGCAGTTCTGCAACAAATAGTGGAAATTAAGATTGTTTAATTTTTCTTGGGTAATAATTTTGTATTTTTTTCAATTGTAAGTACAGTGTTTTAGTTGTTGTCAAAATGTATTTGAATTCGTAATTTAAAAAATCTTCACTAAAACCAATTCTTTTTAAAACATTTCTTTTCTACTTTTTTTGGTGGCTTGTGATCTAAGACCCAGTACAGTCTATATATCTATATACAGATCACATCCATATACAGACATCAGACTGTATACAGATGTCTACACATCTATATATATATATACAGTATATATATATATATATATATATATATATATATACAGTCCGTCTATATAGAGATATGTTTCGCATTCAGAATATCAGCGTCATTATCCTGTTTCAGAGGGAGAACACAAGCTGAATTGTGAAATCCGAGTAATTCTTGTACAATTACTTTCTTGATATCATAACGGTAATTATAATCTTGATCTATTCTAACCCGCTTTGGTTTTGAGTCTATTTTATGCCCTATGTCTTTGGGTCTATTCTAAGTTTTTACACCTTTGGGCCTATTATAACCACCTACTCGATCTATTCCATTTTTCCTTTGAGTCAACATATGCCAGATGCGAAATCAATAATCCCTTTACCGACATTTTGGTTCGACTGTGGTTCATTCAGATTAGATTGGATTAAGCATGAAGTAAGCGCAGCGTCCTTTTGGTTATTACGCTTTTTCCTCTTCTCGCATAACTTCACCTAACCCAGTCGGCACTCTTGGGGGATATATCGCTTCGATAGCTTGACTCCTTCTTCTTGCTTTGCGGGGCAAACAAGGAGTAATTGCTCTGGCCTCACAGCTCCAATGTCGCAGAACCGGAAATATTGACCAGTTGACCAGATCCCCATCTTGAGCATGTGACCTTAATCACAACGTCTTATTGCCACGACGGAGGATGATTATCTGTTTGAAGATCTTTGGGTTGTATCCTCCCAGAAAGGGCATCGCTTGACATTTGCTGACAGTAATGATCCCTTTTCGCCTTTTCTTCTTTTCGGAGCTCTTCTTTGATGTGGTTTTGACTTTTTCCGTCGGTTTTTTAATCATATGATAAGTCATCAGCTTTTCCTTGTAGGTCATTTATGTCCACTATTATTAATTCGAAGATCTTGGTTGACTGTTAAAGGTAGATGCAACACTGGTTTTGTATGAAGAACCGATTTGAAATGGTCAGAGGTTGCAGGCACTTCTTTTATGAAAATTTCAAGTTAGTCGCAAGTGTATTTTATTAGCATAACAGGCGCTAAGGGATCAACGTCCGAAGTATTCGATTATCATCGAAATCCTCAACTCTGAAACCGTTGAGTTGTAAGAGAGATACATACAATCTGAGTAACTGAGCAGAACCAGGAGCCGGATCATTGACTAGAAGCCAACTGTGGCTCCCATATCATTTCTGTGGATAATATATTCCCTGAAATCTAAAATATAATTATAATCCACTTCTCAGCGTTGTTTGACTCTATTTAAATGCAAACCAAAGGAGTTTTTGAGTAGCTTGGATATACCGGCACACACCAGAGATTAAAGAATAGTCGAAACAGTGGCACTTCGAACTGGCGAAGCTGTTCCGAATATGATGAAGGTGGTTTTATAAAGAGGAACGCTTTTGGAGCTGAGTTTCACTTGGTCTAAAGTTTCGTATGTTACGAGGCAAAGTTATTTGCAGCAGGAAGGCGGTATAGGGCACTAAATTTTAATATGAATTCCATCAATATTTCGAAGAATTATTCACAAACCAATTGCGGCTTGTGATTTACCGCAAACTATAATTTCGCATTTCAAGCCAGTTCGCACAATTATTGGCAGAGAGTTTTATTGCCCCGCAGCGCAGGTACGCTACATATGTAACCGTGAGCCTGACTTCTATGGTTCTTATTTCCTCCTTCCTTCCTTCCTTTCGTGCTTGCCTCAGTGATTGCGGTGGTTTTATTGCATTTCTGTGAGTCATGTGGTTTTTCGGCTTCAGTCATTTTGTGGAAATGTTATTTCCTGCGCGTTGGTGGCAGGTTAAAAAGCAATCGCATCGCAACTCTGCAGTGCCCTGCTCCCCCTGCAGGTGATAGTAGTTGCATTGCTTGAAGCGAAATTTCCGCAAGCTGAAGAAATTTTCACCGTCACCAGCATTCCATTATTATTATATAGAATAAGAAGAATATTTTTACGTGTGTACATATGGATTGGTGTGTGTTGAGGTGTGTGCTTGGGTACGCGACGGCGTGGAATTGACGGAGAACGATTTGAGCAACTGACAAATGTGAAAATTTCCGGTTGAGCTGTTAAAAGTTGTTGCTGCATACTTCAATGTGCATTCGCAGGTACAAACACAGATACAGGTCTGACGACTTAAAGTTTAGCTTAATTTAAAAGCTGAGTACTTCAAATTGAAAATGAATTAAATTTCGGTGATAAGTGATTAAGGTGAGATTATTCTTACAAGCATTTTCGTGTTAAATAAGATGTGAAAAGGAAATATTTATAAGAGTATTGGGGACTCCATCCTCTCCGTAGTCTTCTACTACCAATAATAACGTTCTATGACTGGTACTTGAAATAAAGGCCAATTATTTCTCCTGAGTTTAATCCTCACCAAATGTTATCGTCTTTACTAAGCACTACAGCTAAAAAAAGCATTTCTAATATATTGCAGCAAAGCTTTAGTATCGTTCCGCTTCATCGGGTTGTATCAATATTGTCGACTAGTATTACGAGGAGACTATATTACCTGAGCCCTGAACCTGTGCATATCTGTATTGAAATTAGCCAAATTAGCGCTCAGTCACAATACTAGATTCTCACTCACTTCTTTAACCTCATCTGAACTTTTTTTCCTTTAGACTCATGTTCATAAATAATGCCAAGCATGGTATAGATAGACATTACAATACCGTTCGTTCTTCGTTGTACCTTTTCTGGAGTGTGTTCGACAGAAAGATAAATTAGTTCGTGATGTCATGCAAGCTTACCGAGCTATTAATATACGGTTACCGAGAAGCTGGCTCATGACCCAAAGTTGGAAATCATTCCTATGCTCGGCATTCTATTGACGTTTGTTCTCGACAATCAATATCAAACCCTTTAATCTTTTCTGTTATAATAAAATTTCTTAAAGTCCTCTATTTGTCGGCAAACATACATGCACCTATCGCAAGTCGAAAGTGTTCGATTTTGCAACTTATTCCGCAAATATTGGAAATGATATTTAGATACTAATGATCTCTCCAAGATTCACATATCTATTTACTTGACGCGTCGATATAGTTTATGGAAAGGATTTTCGCTAAGGTTCAAATGTTTTCTGTGCGAACCTCTTCGTTATCCAACCGAAATATTGCTTCAGAACCACGCACTAGAGGGCAGCGTGTCGGTATTAATGTTGAGCTTTTGTCATAGAAAAACAATATAGGCCTGTTCACAAACCGGGTTAGTTTTCTAAGATGCAGTCGGTGTCGATAAGATTGCACAACCAATTTCATTAGATTTATATAGTACTGTCATCTAATAAAAGTATTTTTTATTGGAAAAATATTTCTGAAAACGAATATTATTTGCATTCGGTTTAGTTAGGTGTACATTCTTTTTCTGTGAGACCTCTAATCCATATCATCCAAACAGATATTAACAGTCTATTAATTATTGTCCCTTATTACCTTCGCATCCCTTTGTGTGCCGTTCGGAATCATCCTGACAGGTTTCTGCTCATGGTTAGGAGATACGTATATATATTTGTTTCGATATGTTTCAAGAAGGGGATGAGATTGTGGGGCTGTGGTGTTTTCGAAAATGGGTACTATGAACGCCATGACTCAATTGAAAATGCAACCTAAGTCGCTTAGAGCCTGTGTGGCTGCAATTTTCAAAGTGGATTCGGCCTTGATTTGAACTCTCCACCTACGGGGACGTACTTAAGTATTCAACACACTTGGCTGCCGCGACGCTAGACCTTTTTAATCTAAGCTGTCCAAATTTAGACCTCTGTATAAGTTTAGTTCAGTAAGGAGTTTATGAATTTTCCGTTAACAGCAGTTGGTCCATACTTGGAGAGTACTCTCAGTGACCAATGAAAAACTGGAAGAACTTGCTACATTATAAAACGTAAGAACAATCAGTTTAGTCTGACCGTTCTTTTCAGATATTCGCAGGACGATGGGATAAAACATCTACACCAGTTACTAGGCTTCTGTAGACTTAGTTTTCGGCAGTTTATCAGCACTTTCTGGGCCCCGACGTGCGAAATAAGAGATCTGCCGTAGAGAAACTGTAGACTTTTATTTTTAAGGTTTGCACAAAATCACTTTTTCACTGAATATTTTGTATGCGTTTTCAAATTACTATATTAAATTCATATCCTTATGCTATGCTAGCAACTATTTAGTGTACCGTTTGACATTGAGAACATCCGCTGCTGGAGAGCGCAGCAAGTGCTGCACGAAATGGCGCATTTTGTCTGTCATAATGCAATAAATTCACGAATTGCAGTCAAAAGCTTTTATAATACTAACAATTTCACATTGCATTACCCACTTAAACCGTGGTGGTAAGAAAATAATTTTTCTTCAGAATACGGACATAATCGCGCACACACTCGTATGAAAGTATACCTTCAAATATGCAACCGATGAGCTGCGCTTAGAAGCCAGAACAATGCCAACAGTCTAGGTTGGCCAAAGAGTAAAAGGCAAAGGAGCGCACACACCTACCTACCTACCTACGCATACATAATAGCTTTGAATTCAATTTACAGTTCTGTCACCCGCATGGCGAATAGTGAATGGAGAGAAATGGCAATAAAATCGAATCGACGCACATTCATCCGTTTAAATGAAATTTTATTACATCTAAAGAGACAACGACGCTGTCGGTAAAACCGATTTTCGGTTGAAGAAGTCTTTTAAACCGCTATTTCGATATGTGTGTGTGCGTGTGGGGGTACATATGTTGACTGGTTCGGCGTTGTGTGGGTCCATTGGAGGGGTTCCCAGCTTGCGTATGTGTACAATTGGCTTTGTGATTTTGTTTGTTTTTGTTTGGCGTTGTTTGGTTTTTGTTGTTTTTGTTTTCTATTTGCTGGCAATCGACAATCGACGAGTGAAATGAAAATCCCTACGGCATTAGACACATTAAACTAATATACTATTTGAATACATATGCCATGTGTGTGCATCAATTTTCATTGTTTTATGGCGGAAGATGAGGCTGAAGCTAAGGCCATGCAAGCTGCCGGCTGGCAGCGGATATGGCTATAGATCTATTGTCGAACGGCTGTCGAAGAAGAAACTTTTCACCAAATTGTGCCATACTTCATTGTGGATGTATTACATTCGCGTGGTACACACATACACACAGTTGCGAGCCAGCTTTATCTCGGGCGATAGGTGTATCTCGATCCGATGCTGATGCCGCTTGGAACAATGGCCAAAGCGATGAATGGATTGGACCGCTGAGCTGTCTGGCTTACATACACACATATCTGTCGCTTTGAGTGGTTTATCTATGAGTTGTAGGGGGAGAGAGGGCAACACAATGACACAAATTCATTGGCTGGCTGCCGGTTCGTTTGATAGATATTGCTTCACTTACCCTACACTCATCCTACATACACTTAGCACCGCATCACTGTTCCATTCACCATTCACTAAAATCCCCATTGATTTATCGCGCTCATATAATGGCAAAAGCAAGCATAATAGATAGGAGCGCTCGTGGTTGTTGTAGTTGGTCGGTTGGCTTGCTTGCCGCTCATATGATACCCTTCATTATGATGCCATATACACACTTGCATATAAATGAATATACATTGTACCGACACATATGCATTTGGGTAGATTGGAGAAAAAGTGTCGGGCAAGCAATTGCAGTGTATAAGGATCCAATCCATCCATCTAAGCTCTCAAACTCACAACTTTCCACCTAAACTCGCATGAGACGCTCGTGTACGTGATTTCTGTAGGAAAAAGCCAGCGCTATGCGTTCGAAGTTCTGGTTCATATATCGTCCAAAATGAACTAGCAAGTAGGGGCCTAAGAGTATCTGTATTACTTAAAATGGAAAACGGTGCAACACAGACAACACTCCAAGCGTTAGTTTTGAAGATGCAAATTCATTTTATGATTTTCTTTCTAATTCGCTTTTATCACAGAAGGGTTGCAGTGAACTTAATTGTGCAAGCCGAGACATTGTATTGTATGAAATTTTAAATACATCTTTATCACTTACTTTCTGAGGACTTTAAAGCGTGCGATCTTCATAGATTAGCTTTGTGAACAGCTAATTGCAAATGGGTTTGGCATCCGATATAGTTTAACATCACATAAGAGCATGGCGTACTTCCGCAGGCTACAACCAGATCATGTTTCGGTAAAGCTAATATGTTTGTCGCTAAATGGGTTGCACTATATTTCATCTGTTGTTGTTGTTTAGTGTGACTGACACCGCTTAACGTTATAGGGTTTTAAGGTATGTCATATGTCGTACCCATAAGCAAGTCTTTTAGTTGTTGCTGCATCTCTTTCTTAAAATGCCTAAAGTGTCTCCTTAAGGGGCGTTGGTCTCTGTCACAAAAGTCTGGTTAGGAGATTTTTGTACTCATTTAAGGCGATATTCTGACTTCATTGTAAAGTTGTTGCTCTGGAAATTGGCAAGAGAGAACGGAAATCATCCCTGATCTAAAATTTATTTAGACATGGAATGGTGGCAGCGAAAGCTTTGACAAATCCAACAAAAAAAAAAACCCCGCCAGCACCGATCAACTGCGGTGGAGTATTTTAATGGAGACATCAGCAGCTTTGCTTTTAGTTTTTCGTTCGCTATTGTAGTTTACAGAAGCGGTTTAGAGAAGACTGTAAACTTTCAATTTTTTGACGGTTGGATGTTTTTTGGTGACCTCGACATTCAGTTCGACTCTTACCTCTTTTGTCATGGAGAGATTAAATGGTTGTTTGGCAGATGATGGGATGATAGCAGGTTGTGAACATCACTGAATATACATATACTTAAGGTGATTCTCTCATTGGTGATATCTGGCGAAGCTTTACCTAGCGAAGCAGCCTATCAGACAGACACGGACAGGGATGTTCCGTTCTTTGTTGTCATGTTAGAGTGCTAGTTGGGTTATGAAGCTGTTTATCTAAACTGGCAGCTACTTGTAGTAGTTACAGTAGTTACTTCTACAGGGTAAGTCACACGAACTGAATAGTGACTTCGCTTCACTTCATCGATATCTTATAAGTCTTATGAATATTTGATGCGGTGCCATCAACACTATTATAATCATAGCTCTGGATAAACGTAGGAACCCCCTGAGTTAATTTAAACCTTCGTTTCTCTAATCAACTGTCAAACTACTTTGTACCATTTCGAAAGTAAGGGTAATGTATAAAGAAGAAGACAATGGACATATTCTCGGATAGCATATGCATTTATCAATTGCGTCTCTCAAAACAGAGAACTAGAACTAAAAGCCGTACCGAACTGGTATATTTCCTCACAGGGTTTGAAGAGTTGATCCAAACACTGCTTTCGATTTTACACACATAAAAATACACTACACATATTATACTCATACATACCCTGTAGTCGAATCCGCGCTTCACTTTTACCCAACGCATTGACGCTGGAACAAGTGTAGGCGCCAAAGTCGGCCTTTGTCAGATGACGTATTGTCAGGTTGAGATGCCATGTGTACAAGTTAATCATGGCATCCGATATGTTGTACTTGTTGCTACTATGCAGTTTTAAGTTACCTATCCGAATGGTAGTATCATCAGCATTGATAGCCGCGGCGGAAAGATAAAACGAGTAAAGCACAAAAAAAAAGGATAAAGAAAATAGAAGAAAAAGACATTGAGTTGCATGAGAAATGACAGGCAATTACATCAATTACACTGACTTTAGTACTCAAGCTGCAACGTTTTTATTGCAGAGCAGGACGCCATGAGCTCGGCCCATACGGGATGAGACGAGCCGAGGTGAGCCGTCACTTACATTGCATTCTGTTTAAGTGCATATACATTACCTTCATTGCGATACCAGCCATTGAGTGGTTTCGGATACACTTCTACAATGCATTCAAGTGTGACTTCACGTTCAACGGGGGCGCCCAACAGCTGATTAATAGCCTTAATTGACGGTGGAACTGTGAAAAGTTAAAGATTAGTTGATTCAGTTAGTAAGAGATATAAGCTGAAATACAATCTTTGTGTTTGTATTTATTACATGCATTCAATGAAGTGGAACTTAGTGCCTATAAATGGTTCTAACTGTATATTGTTGTATTATTGTTGGCGAAACAATTTATTCGACTTGAATTATGTGTTTTTAGGTTATAGTTACCACGTGGCGCGGTAGCACATTTAGAAGAAAGGGAAGATGTTTAAGGGTATGTGAATTGTCACAATTTATTGTTATTAAAGAGTGGCCTTGATGAAGTTCTCGAACTCTTATTAAGCCATCCTCAAAAGTTCTCAATAGTTCACAACACCTTGTGAAAGCAGCAAAGCTACATTGAAAATATTAGGATCATTCCATCTAAGTTTTGGTTTTTAAAAACCAATTAGGTTGTGTCCAATTAATTCCAGAGCAGAGTAGCTTTCATTTCGTGAGTTCATAGTTTCAGCTCAGTTTGTTGATTCATAAATCTTCCAAATCTGCGCATTTTAAGATAAGATTGAAACGTTTTACAACCTAGTAAATTCGCGCATTGGCTTAGCATTTGATGAGTATTCTGTCAGCCTTCCTATTATGGAACCGGTACATTAAGTTAACAGGGTTAAATTTTTTTCCAGAATGTCTCCCAAAATCTACTCATCTTCAATACTTTTAAATGGTTATTTAAATGTCACGCCAAACGTATTTTTAACTTAAAGGTCTGCCCTATATAACTAACATAGCAAACAGTTTTGAGTCAATAACGCAGATGAAAATTTTAATGGAGTTATAAGCACCAGAGAGAATGTCTTGATATATATAGAAAAGCTTATAAATAATAGATTGTTCAAGTTCTGAGTTCTGTTTCAAGTTTTTTGCAAGAAATCGTTCTAATTTTATAAAATCCATTAGTCGTTCGCAGACGGTTAAAAGGACTGAATTAGAAGTTCTCCAAATATCTATCAAAGGCGGTTACCATGCTTTTTTTCAAGTTCAGCAGAAATCTAGATCTATCATGAAATTTTGCTTTAATGAACTAAAGTCTGTTTTCAAATTCCCCGAGCTTAGCATGCAGAACAGAGGCCATACTTCCAGAAAAGTCTAATAAATTCCTCGAAAATATATATATTGTCCCCAAGTAACAAGTATACACCCTTAGGATTGCCTGTAAACTCTGGTATTTGAAGAGTTTAGTGGCCAAATTTTGTCTGTCGCATTCAATACAAATATTACGATCCGGAGTGGAAAATATATGGGTCAAAACTTGATATTATTCATGTATTATCGTTTTTTCCAAAAACTGTAAATTTAGGTTATTTCATAAAAAAAATGAAGTGAAATCAATATTACAGTAGTCAGGGAAAAGTACTGAAACTGCAAAAGGCTACTTCTAATGACGCAATCCATAAATATGTTTAAATATTTTATTCATGAAATTGTTTATAACTCATACGTGACCTCAATTTAGGTATGCATAACCTAAAACATATTTCTTATCACCAGCATTCATGAAGGCAGCCATTTTGTTACCTCATTTGTCATTCGATTATCGAAGGGCAAACAGGACATAAACACACTTCAGACGGTACAATGATTAAATGTCTCTTGTCGTATTGTCAATACGGTCACTTTGGCATACCGTTACAAATGGTACACTCTGACCGCCGGGATGATTTTTACACACGGAACGAATGTGTTCTGACTTTAACACCATTTCAGCTGACACTGAACCATATACACATACATACAGACATACATCAGAGTATATATTTAGACTGTTTTTTATTTTTATATACTCAGTATGAATAAAATGATGTTTTGTTATTATTTGGAATCTAAATAGCTTTCCATTTCCTCTCATCACCGCCCCAAAGTGTGTCTAAAGATTTAACTGAAACGAGTATTTGCACTGTTTACCCATTTTTATTAAAATTTGCCATTTTAACATCTGTCACCCGCAAGGACCCGCCTGACTTATCCTATCTGTCGCTGCAGCTGCTCTTTAGCCAGTTTACGGCTGTTTGCTTCCCTCTACTCGTATAGGGTAATTCCATGCTATAAATAAGGCGGATTAAAGCGCTTAGCTCCGCTGCCAGTCTTTTACAAAATCAACTTTAGGGGTATATAACCTTGCAAGTTTGTATGTATGTGGTGTTTTCGGTATACTCAAGTACAACGTGCTGTATTCGCTACAGTTTCACTTTTACTCTGACAATTTTGTTGTGTATTTTTAATGTGTCCCGATTAATTTTGTAAACTCAAACGGGCTGACCGTATGAATGGCCCGTTTTATGTTTACATCTTGCTGGGATTTTGTTCAATTAAGAGTTTACATATGTACCAAGTTTAAATATGCACGTTAATAAATGTAGATGTTTCCCGAAACTGAGGACTATAACTTCAAAAGTGAACTTATAGATATTGCTTTGCATAAATAGAATATAAATACATACTTACATGTACTGCTAAAAGCAATCATCAATGCTTTAAGCATTTGCAACAACTTCCAAGTTTTTATTGGAACTGCCTTAACATATTAACGTTCGAGAAAGAAGTATATAATAATTCTTAAGCTTAATATTGAATGATTGAGAGAAGAAGATAATTTTAAAATTCAATAGCAAATCTTTCTTAATTTACTCTTACAATAGAGAAATTAACTAATTACTCAATTAGTATTTTTGAAAATAAATTATTGTGAAAGTTCCAAGCGGACTAATCATTGCATTTAAGAGGAATTCGACAATTCTTTAAGTTCTCAAATTGTTCTCAGTTTACCTTTCAATACAACAATGAACTAATAATTAATTTAATCATTTACCTATTAAATAGTAATAGAAAATGAGTTTTAAAATCTGATAAGAATTATTTTATCAATTGACTTGGGCGGAAAAGAAGTTGATAGAGCGCACACTCTAATGGGGCTTCTCCGGCACATACGTTTCAGAGGTTCACTGGGTAACTTCTGTATTAAATATGGTGAGGCTGCCAGCATGCGTCAGGGTTGGAGAAAATGGCAGGATGTATAAATGTACTTAAACTAATTTCAGCGGTGTTATGTATTAAGATTGGACTCTACCTCGTAAAATGATAACTTTAATAAGAACTACCAAAAAGTCTCGGATGAGATCTCCTTTTCCTGACGGTAAGACCGGCCGATGCCTTAACAACTTTTTATTGGAAGTATATAGCTGAAATCGTCACTTGCCTAACGAGGAAGAAACTACTTGAGATTACCATCACCCATGGCTTATCAGAAATAGCCGAGTGGGATTTTACCTTAACTAACAAGTTTATTATTTTTCTTGTAGATAACAATACGGAAATCAAGGAGATCTGATGTTTTCAACACAAAAAGAGAAAATTAATGAACTTTTAGTGGGAATCTCAGTAAATATTATGGATGTTACAGTAAAACCTCAGATCTTGCAGTACAGCCAATATAGATCGTACTATAAAATTAGTTTAGGGTAGTTGTAGTATGTTACTAACATCGGAGTTCTTTAACTTTTAGTGAAGAGGATTTCAGTAATATGGAGTCATCACTGGGCGCTGGAAGTTTAAGAAGGTAGAATCGGGAGAATGTAGAGCATGCTCTGAGTATGATGAAGCGTTAGAGCATTATCTCTGCGAATACCTCAGCAGTTGGAGACGAGATATCCTCCAATATAAAGGACTAAATGATTTTATCAAATACAGTGAGTAGTTGCATGGCACTTAGTTGGGACTTAGCGTTAAAATGCGGTCGATTGCGGTTATGCATTTTTACGACCTTTATTTTTAACCAACCAACCCCTGTCCATTAGATATGATGGATAGCAAGGTGTAGACCGTGGACAATGACAACACCCGATGGTTCCTGGAGAGCTTGATTTTGGAAAAAATCGATGAGTTTTTTGAGTGTATTTCACTATTGAAACATTCTGCGTCTGCGAAAGTCTATTGTAACCTTTCCATTAAAATCCAATAACAGCTCAGAGGTTGCTTGAAACACAAGCCAACAAAGTTTGCAAAATTCAGATGATCTGCACATTAGGCTTAGAGATGATACTTATTTATTAAAGACATTAATCACCTCAAATTATACTTAGCTTAGAGGTAAACATTTTCTTACGGCAATAGCTGTCAAATCAGCAGTGGAAGTAAGCATACTTATTTGATATTTAGCTAAAATGTACTTTCCAAGTTACTCAGCACAGGCGTAGAACAATGACGTTCAAAAGTTTCCGAGTTTTTTTTAAACAATCACGTTCGGTAAACTTACACTTACATTATTACTTTCCAGACTCCTCTACATTCAGAAAAAATTACTGTTTGGTCTGGATTAGTTGTGGAAGGCATTTTTGGTCCATTATTTTTAAGCTGAATATGTGACTAACATGACCGTTAGCCACAGACAATTGATCTGCGAGGTTTTGGTCCCCTACGGAATATCAATCAAGCTAAATGATTCCAACAGTAGAGTATAGAAAGCCATTCAATGTGTGAGACCAACATACTTTATTGTAAAAAAATTTTGTTGATCGAATCAAGTTATTAAACAAATTTTTGTCGAGAAACGTCTGCTTTGATAAACCAGCTAAAACTGACTAGTTGGAGACCCATATGCATTGCATTATATGTCATATGTGGTCATATGTCTCAAACGTTGGCTATTAATTTTATGAGAAGACTGAATGTACTCTGTGTAAAATTTTTTAACAAAGTCTATTTACGAAAGTTGAGTAAAAATAGCTCGTAAATTCAAATACTTATACTCCAAAGCAACACTGTGGAGGAAATGATTTTTCTCACAGAGCATTTAGTTGAACCAGTCTACTAGTAATACGTATATAAATATGAACTTTAACAGACATTTGTTGGTATGTATTTATGCACATTATTTGAAGAACAATGTGTTTGGTGACGTCCTTTACTGCTTCCCTGGACAAGCTTCATATGTCTCTTGCGTTGAGTTGTCATGTCAATGTGTGTACGTGTATATACTTCCACATAAAGTACAATATATATTCTCTTTTCGTTTGATACGAAGGGAAAGCAGCTTTGCTTTCTACATTCTCCGCTTAACCTTATTGCAAAAAACTTTTTGATGACCATTTCGTTTGTTGTTCTCTGGTAGTAAAAAATTATATTATATCTTCGCTCTTCGATCTTAGGTTCGTTATAGGAAGAGAGGAAACTCAAGTCTTTGTGTATCGCTTTTTTGCCTCGGTTATAGCACGTTCATAAAATTTTCGGTTTCGGTTATGGAATGTTGATTGTTCATAAAAACTTGTAATGATGTTAACATGAGTCCAGCTGAAGAGCAAGTTGGGTTCCCACGTTGGTCGGATGTACGTAATCGGAACGGACCCGGAGCCAGTAACGAAAACAGCTAGTTGGCTTAGATTGCTTGTGTTGCTCTGAGCATTTGACTACCGCCGAACTGTCATTTTGAGGTTTGGCTTCTATTGATCAAATTTTCACAATATTCACATATTCTCACAACTTTCATTACGATTTAGTAATAATTTTTGAATTCACTGGAAAAGTGATACTATACATGACATAATAAACTTAAAGGGTATGTTTTGATAGCCGCTGTTAAACTATTGTTAGAAGACTGTTATTACTATCTGGTCACCCTTTACAGTTAGTGGTGCTCTATTTCGAGTTTTGCCTAAAGTTGTTCGAGAATAAATGGAATAAATGGGCAACACAAGAAAATTTGTTAATATTTACATATACAGAAATATGTATATTCACAGTTCTACTTATACATACATATGCACACATTTAATTTAAGTGAATGCATAATGCATAAATACCAAGTGAGTTACGTCCTACCATTGGACATAAGTCCAAATGCATGTCACAACAGTGGCGAATGCAACTGATGCTTCCGTCTGACAAAAGTGCAAACAACATTGTTAGCCAACAATGCGAAGACAAAGGCAGAGACAACAATATGTAAAATGCACAATGTGTGGCCGGCGTGTTAAATCAGACTTTACATGCAGCCCACACTTTCGTGAGTACATACATATTTATTTTCAGCTAAATGTGTGTAAGTTTGTAAATGTAGGCGCTGTGCTTATTTGCTAAGCTGAGCGCGCCATGCGCCACATTAACCCAACCATGCTTGAGTATTTTTAAATAAGCAACTGAGAGGGAGTTGAAATATATGCAACCACACAATTACATAGGGGCATGATATAAGGGCTATATTCCCTTTTATTCATACTAAAGATTCTAAATACATTTATAACTACCACTTGCTACCAACTCTGCTAATTAATTGTTTAACCGAGCTCCGCTTCCCGTGGGTGTATGGATGCTTCTACAAGTCGCTACAGAGTTATAAAACTAATGAAGCAAATCTTTACTTAAGAGGTTCTTAATTCGAAACGTAATCGGAGCGAATTAGATCCCAGAGTACTATAGAGGAAAGCGCATTAAAATTATTTGTCATAGTTCCACTAGTCCTTTCAGAGTTTATTGCATTTCATGGGCATAGACATTTAATAGATATACCAGCACTTCTTTTTTAATTAGCGCATGAGTTCCTTGTCGAAGTGAGGGCTAATAAAAAACTGCGCATATTATAAACTGATTGTCAAATTTATGCATAGGAAAACTAATTGCGCCACACTGGCCCCATTTAAATTTTTTGCCGACGTTTGAGTTGAAGAGACCATTCTCTACATTTCTAAAGTTTGGAATACATTTTCAGGGATGTATTCTGGATATGTTTTAGCTCCAACAATTCAGAAAAAAAAAACCCACTTGCTTAGGTATTATATCGAAAATTGTTTTATGCGAACAACTTTCCATAAACTGAGTGCAGTGGAATGAGAGGATCTGGGATTGCATTGGCAGTCAAGTTTCTCGAAAGGCCCGAAAATATTATAATAAATTATGCTGTAATCCAGTTTGAGTAAAAATTACTA
Source organism: Bactrocera minax (assembly GCA_021498325.1). Taxonomy (NCBI): domain Eukaryota; kingdom Metazoa; phylum Arthropoda; class Insecta; order Diptera; family Tephritidae; genus Bactrocera; species Bactrocera minax. Next base: position 296,964 of record JAKEEE010000100.1, read on the forward strand.
AATGAATAGGCTTGTGGTTAAGTGAATACCGGGATCAGCACCGGGATGGGTTCATCAGAATGCATCCGAATTTTTAACTGGTCAAGGACTGTCAACTCTGCAATATTCCGCTGAATTATTTAGGGAATGCTTTCTGTCGCTACACATATAACAACATAGAAAACATTCACTGTTTTTACTATAGGCTGTGCCATTACGAAAATCGTCAGTTATTTCGATAACAGGCATAATCGCTGCAGCCGGTGAAAAACCAAAAGGTGCGATGTTACGGGAAATTACGAGAAGTGGATGTTACCAACGTTTTAGACTCGTTTGGATAACAAATCAGGGAGTTATATTAGCAAGTCTTCATTTCGCTATCATAGCTCCTATCAACACTTTGAACGCTATGTACGAAAATGAGTAAAACCTGAACCACAAACTATGCGGGAGACCACCTGGAGCAGCGATGACTTAGTGCTCTCCATTTAGACGAGTTCCCTTCATAGTAAACAACCTAATTGCTACTAGTAGAGCTAAAAATGTTGTACAATCTGAAACTTTAACCAGCTTAAATGTTGAGTAAATCTTTATTGTATCAAAAGTAATTTTCTTGAATATTTTAAAGAAGCCACTTTACCACTCTCTATGACACTGGGAGAGATCCGTAGAGACGTCATAGCAATATTTATAATAATCTATAATTTTTTTAGAATCAGCGAAGTTTCGAATTCACACCAAATTGGTAGCAGATTATTTTCCTTTTGTTTTTTTTATTGCATAACCGCACAGAAACATATCTACACATCCTTTGGCTTTCCAGGGTATCAAATCAACTGCCCAACAATCAAATTTAAACTTTTGTGAAAGTAAAACGAAAATGTTTAACGAAGTTCATACTGAAACACATGCGTACGTATACTATGTACACGTATACATATATATATATATAGATTTATTTACATACACACACAAAGAAACCCTCTCCAATTTTGCGTACTAAACTATTTTTAAAAGCATTTCTAGATTTATTTGTCGGTCGAGGTCATTACCCTTTGGTTACTGTGCAGAAAATAATAGCAGAAATATGCTTTGTCCCAACCGCTTATATCCTTGATATTCGGAAAGAGTGGGGGATGGAGTAGAAAAAAACTTTGAGGCCAACATATAACTGGTTGATGTGGTCGGTGTGTGCATTTGTACATACCTACCAGTATTTATGTAGGTATTTGTGGGTTTATGCTAGAAGTACGTACACACATACATATAAATAAACTGGAATACACGTATGTCTGTATGTGAGTGCAACCATAGAGAAAACCGCAAAGTTGTTTTGTTAATTTTATGAATGCAGGAGTTAAAGCTGACTTTAAGCATCGTCACAATTTCAAATAAATTTATTTCAAATGTTTTGTTGTTGTTGTCGTCAGGTGATTGCTTGGCAGGTGAATAAGTGTGTGCGTACAAATGGTGCTAAAAGTTGAATTGTGCTAATTTGTGCTAAATTGTGCTTAGACTGGCTAACAGTCTTCTGCGAAGCAGAAGTAGTCTTGAATTTGAAAGTGGAAGTGAAGAGAAGCAGAACTAATAAACTGTTACTGAAACACTGAAATATGCTTTGCACTTTTCCAAAGCTTCTACTGTTTTGAAACTTTTATATTGAAAAGTACGACCTAACCTATTTTACTTCGGGCTAGGAATCGCTTTCAACTTATCAGTTCATTTATTGAAACCTGTTCGCTGAACGCCAAGTCCAAGTGTGAATATTCAAGGTAATTTTTTTTTGCCATATTCACAAATGATCTTCCCTTTCGTTGCTTGGTGTGTCCCATACATAAAACTTTTTTTAAGTTATATAATATTTTGGTCTTACCTTTCCTTGTTATGATGAAATTTGAAGTTGGACCCTTAAATATTTTCAAAGGTTTCGACTTTTAATTAAACAATTTTTTTCTTCCTCTTTTTTGAACCTTTTTCTGCGCATTTCTATCTTGCTTTCAAAAATTATTTCTTCATTTTTCTCAAAGTTGTTGGTTCATCGGAGATGAGGATGAGTTTGTATTAAACAAGAGTATGCAAGAATGGCGTTGTTCTAATTTTAGTAGAAACAGACTGAAAGTTCTTTAGTCTGTCTTAAAGATCTAAGGAACAGCCGGCTTAACCTTCAGAATGAGAGAATTTATTGTTCAAGTATTAAACATTTTTAGGAACAATATCTGCTCATATTAGGTTGCCTATGTTTGACATGTTTATATGAGGTTTTTGAAATGCAGTTTTTATTTGTTTCCCAAGATCCAAATAAAAGCGAGTAATTTCGTCACGAAAGAAATTACAACGTTTAATTACGAAGTTTTTCTTTTATAACAAACTCAACATAACGTCTGCCCTCAATAATACTCAGCGGTGAGATGGATACATGTTCTTCTTCCTCTACTTCAAAATGTTTAGGAAGACCAGAAAGATATTTAGTACAATAAACCTAACTGCAGAAATTAGTTAAGTAGATAAAAAATCTCTATCAAATCTATCCGCCCCTCGGACTTCTGCGAGGTCGAAATGCATTTATTTGAGAGAGAACTAGAAGTCCATCGGAAGTTTTAACCGCTTAACTCCCCAGATGAATGGAATTACTTTACATCACTGAAAAGATGCTTCCCTAATACAGAAGGATATCGGTAATATAAAGTAGCTGTATTGAAAAGGCCAAACGTTAGAGAGTAGCAAATCAAACAAACAAAACTTGCGATGCTACCTTGTGCCTTATTCTTTGGTGGAAAATTGTTCTTTCTGCGGAAATTTGATAAACTTTTCGGCTTAGCGCAGCGTTCATGCCTAATGTCTTCTATAAAAAAATTAGGTTTTAATACAAATTCTGAGTTATTAAAATCAATAATTCATACTTCTTCTCTAAAAAAAATTTTGGTGTTATCAAATTTGACAGTCATTTCACAATTGAGTCATTCAGATTTGTAAACACTTCTTTGAAATCTATAAAGAACATCTTGGTAACATAGAAGAAAGTGATTACACCACTTTAATGAGGTATCCACATACTCTCTAATATCAAATTCAACTCGCTAACATTATTATTGCTTCCATCGGTATTTTTTTCAAGAAGAGAGCGACGTCCAAAATTGCGAGGAGAGAAATGGCGAATCGATAACGGCTGATATATAAGTTTTGTCTGTAGAAATCTGTAAATAACTGAATGTACATTTTGGTTTTTTCTGTAGAAATCTGATGTTGTAATTACAAATTTCACACTGGGTTTGATAATAATGAATCAGATATCAAGTAGATGGTATGAGATGGGCGGTGATTAAATATTAATAAAACTGGCTACGGAATTTAAATATTTACGACTGTCTTTCTTCAAGTGACAGTACTGTTATCTAACCTTCAGGTTGTCAGATCTTCAATGAAATATCCACCACCCGATCACTGGTAATTTATACGTGTATTGTTTCTTATTAAGAAAACTTTGCAAGAGAATGTCATCACACTACTCAGCTGAGAGAACTTAATGAACATATTTAATTACAATGAACGCTTCGAAATGAGACTATAAAAACTTCTTTGTTCTTTTGGAGTTAGATAAAATTTGTGGCTGATCCTCTCTTATTTATGGAAACGTTGATCGGGAATTGATGATTTTTAAAAGGTTTATGTCATCTCTGTTGGTTCATGAGAAGCTTTTTCAAACTATCAAACTGATTATGATAGTTGACAATTACACTCCATCTTGACTTCAGTTAAAAAGTTATTTCTAAAAGACGGCAACCTGGTAAGTGGACTTTAAAGCGAGCTTCCGTTTGGATAAAGTTTTAGCCTTCGAGACTTTTACGAAGAGTTTCTTGAGAAGAGTTTACAAAGTTACTCTAGTTAAGGACGTAAATATATGCTATGATACCAAGCAGTGATTAGATCCTAGAGTTGTTTAGAAAAGGTTGCGTCTCTTCTAAACTGATCAAATTATTTGAATATTACGTTAATTTACAAACTATGGGTACGATAGTGCATTTGCAGGGCTGATGAGCTAATTGAAGACTAAGCGCAAACGAAATTGTTCCCGCTGTTAGAGGCCCTTTAAGGTACCCATGATTAAGTGTTGTTTTCTCCAGTAGAGATAAACCTTAAACTAACTCAGTAATCATCGGCATTACAAGTGTATTTAAGGTTGGAAGTCATTTTTGACTAAAAGTAGATGGGCTAAAAGCCATGTGAATTTCAAAGTTCCCGAAATTACAGCTTTTGAACGGCTATAATCTCTTTAGGGCTCATGCAGAGTGTCTCTCTATAAGTGTAAGCCTCTTCAGTGCCAACTTTATGCAGGACGATTCTTTGAAATCAATGCATTGTATCCCTTTGTTGAGGGTGTTGAGAGTATATTACCCAGATTCTGCACGGTATACCTCATAATAGTTATATGGGTTCGTTAACGGTACTCAAGAGTTTCTAAAATCAATATTGCAACTTAATTAACGTTTTGCTTTTTTATATGGCCATCATGGCGTACCTCTAGTTTCAGAAATACAAATACATCTCTTAATTATATTAACCTAACCTAACTTATGTAAATAAAAAAGAGTAAAAAGCTTGGAGTCTTGAACTTTTCTCAATGCAATTAACCAAATTGCTTAAATATATGGGTCACGGCTTAACTTCCAAAAGCATTTCACCTCTAAACAATTTTTAATTATTTTTTCTAGTTTTCGATTCCCCTTCATTCATAGGTTTTGTTCATCATTTATTTTCTTTGGCTTCCGATTGTCTAAAAAAGCTGTAACGTGGCCTTGAAGTGCCACATTTAATTGGAAACGAAACTCAATTTCATCTGCAATATGCACGATGACAAATAAGCATGTGTACTTAAACTAGGATAAATATATTTCACTTACAATATAACTGTACAAATATAATTACAATTGCATTTTGTTTCTCTTATTGTTTTTGCTGTTGCTGTTATTGTTATTTTGGTACTTACAATTGATATGCACGTCAAAGCGCTTACTAACAGACGGCGGTACACCATTCGAGGCAATACACAAATAACCGCCCATGTCGGTGCGATGCACATTCGTCAGCACGAGGCGCTCGCCCTCTACGGTTTTGACCACTACAATGAGAAAAAATCGAGAGTATAGTAAAACAAGAGTGTATAGTAACTTATATTTATTTAGAATAGATGCCTGCAACTATATTACAGCATGCCAATTGGAGACATTCTGAAATGTGTATAGGGAGGAAGTATAAAAGGAGTATAAAGAAAAAGAGTAAAGAAATTGAAAAAATTTGCTCTTTAAAGAGAGGACAAAGTGTATGTGGTGACCTAATTAATCAAGTTTTCGATTGTGTCTATCACATTACGCTGACCTGACAATCTGTGGTTGCATGTATACTGCTCTACAGGGTGGTTCATATAATGGTTAATTTTTAGACATTAAAAGGAATTAGTTTCGGTTTATTATTACTTTATTCAAAAGAACCACCATATCCGCTGTTTTAGAACTAAATTTCATTTTGGCTTCTGGCCTGATAAATTATACTTTTAGCTCTGCTGCAAAAAATAAGTGCCACTAGACCCACTACTACCCACCCACTACCCCACTAGAGCGGCCTGATAAGAGAAAGAGAGACCACTGCTAATATAGGTCAGACTAAATTAGAAATGTTACTCGGATATTCTGCAGGCAGGCGGTAGAGACGCAAATTGTTTCTTCATCTCCAAGCAGAGATTGGGATTGAGATAGGATTATGCCAAAAAATCATGCGTGTGAAACTGAGGAGTTTTAGCAGCAGAACTCTTTTAGGAAAATCCTAACATGAAACCGATTAGATAAGAAACATCACTAGGGCCTTTACGTAGAGATCATGACCATAAACTTTTATCTGGCTTATCCATTAACTTTCATTACATATCTTTCTCAGCCTGAGTATTAAGAATAATTCAGTGGTTGGCGAATTTATCATAATTACCACCTGCTCGCCAAGTTGTTTCTGGAGAGTTTGTATTCCTTACGCACAATAGCCGCTGATTTTAGTGAGCTGTTATAATGTTGATGTCGTAAGACTTCTATAACGCAACATACCATCATATGGTATATTCGAAATGCTAAAGCGTAATAAATAACATAATTTTGTTGCTTATTCTCTTTTTCGCTTCGAGAGTTTCAGTTTATTCAGTGATCGTACATAAAGCTTATACTATTAATATGTGGCGTAAACTTCGGACATATTAAATAGTATGGGTAGAATTTTATACGAGAGAAGCGAACCCCCAGGTTTCGGCATCACAATTTGACGGAACCTTAAAAATGCATAACATGCATAACAACGAAGGATGATGAAAAAAGTGTGTTTTTTCTCTGCGATTGCTCTGCTCCCACTAAGGTGATATATAATTCTTTCCAACACGCCGCCTAATTCAATCCTTCTGAAATTGGATTGTTAGCAGCTAAGACAGTCAGGCTTTTTAGCTTTAGTTTACGTTAAGACTTTTTACATTAAAAGAATCGCATATTTATTCTTGATTGAGATTTGTAAGAAGATTTACCACTGTTCGAATTGAACCCACAAATAGATGGAAAACCATTAATTCCTTGATGTATTGTGCCTATAGCATTGAACATTATGGAATTTACAGAAGAAATTCCAAATATGATAAAATAGCGTCAATACCGCAATTATATCGAAATCAATTGTGTGGAAAGGGGATCGTGTCGAAACCGATGTACATCTAGGACTCGAGTTTCTTCGATCCACAGATATGTCAGTTTAATTTGATGAAATGGGCGTCGAGAAGGGTATGTACTTTGTCTTATAGGATGGTACGGATGGTCGTGTGCTTTCGATTACTGGCGCAGTTGGAACTAGGTCGTCAATAAATATGTAATGCATTGAGTTAATGAGCTCGATGGCAAACCGAAACGCCGTATAGAGTCTCGTAACGTTACGTTGCTTCTACAGATAGTTTATGTTTAATTTATGTCTTTTAACGGTAGAGAATGTTCGAATATTGTCTGTCTCTTGACGTCTTTGTATGAATCTGCATAGAACTGCTTGAAGTTATAATGCTGACTTCCTGTCAAAATTTTCCGTTGGTACTATCAAAATATCATTTAATAAAAAATAAAACAACCACTCTATGGACCACCCTTTAAAAGTAATTGAACATTTGTTTGTGGCTCACGTTCGAGTGATGTAATATTATGTGACTTCTATATATTATACTACTACATATGCATACATATCCATATTATATGCAAATATACAATTAAGGTTTAGAAGGGAATCCACCCCACAATAAGCACCACTCCTCAATTCTTTTTCCTTCCCTTGAACTTCATATATTTCATGGAGGAAAAAAAATGTGCGCATATACATAGAAGAGGTTAGACAAGTAAAAGGAGTAGTACTCATAGCTGCCATTAGTATGGGGACAGCGGTTTTGCTAAGCAGTCATTATGTGGCGTGCCAAACACTTATGTTTGTCTACAAAAGACACACATACCAATACTTAACATGCACATATTACACATACAACATACAAAAAACAATAACAACACAGCACACAACGAGTGTCCTGAACACCTAATCGCTGGCTCCAACACGGTTATGTATGTGTTCATGAGTACATCCAACCTTTTCAAAGCATGTTGAGCATACTTGGGCAAAGTTGAAGTGTTTGAGTGGATTGTTGCCCCACCTTTGTCCCGCATAAGTTGCACTCTCGCGCTCGATTAGGGCGACAACGGGTAAATGAGTATCGTTTTACTTACCATTTAATCGCAGCCTGCAAAGGAACGGAGGAAATTCGTAAGCAATTTGTATGTCGCTGGTGAGGAAGTTGTTCAAAATTATGAGCACAATTTCACACACTCGCAGTTTCGATCTCTTAGGTTCTCAGATATGAGTTCTTATGAAAGTCCAAGACTTATTATACAATTTTTCTTCGGTTGTGTGATCACAAAGCTATATATAACATTACTTGAACTACTTGGATCATAAAAGCACCATAAATACCAATGATTGATTTCCAATTTCTAAATTAAGACATTTATTGACTTAAAATATCTTCATACATACCAGGGTCCTAGCCGAAAATGAAAATTTGGCTCGATACACTTGACCCAGCAATGCTTTAACTTCTTTAATATGTCTGAAAAATATGTTTTCATTAGGCCGCCTCTGTGGTGGCGATAACCTCTTTATTTGACTAAAATTTCTGCCTGGCGAGTAACTTTTCAAGAAACCACAAGAGGTCGGGCGAAGCCAAATCTGGAAAATACGGTGGATGGGGCCGCAGTTCTTTGTATAAGTTCTTAGTTCTTAGTTCTTTGTTTTGACCAATTTGGCTGAGGTGATGGCGGAGGTATGAGCCACTGCATTGTCATGATGGGAAAGCAATTTTTTCTTCGTCAAATGGGACGTTTTTTCAACAATTCGGCGTCGAATCGGCCGAATAAATCAGAATACTAGAGCTCAGTGATTGTTCTGCTCTTCTTTTGTTAAGCGACTTTATGTCTCAAAAAAAAATTGTCCTTCAGCTTCCTGGCCGATAGGATAGATTTCGACAGGTTCGCCAGGTGATGTTCTCTCTTTTGACTTTGCGACGACGTCGAAACTCGTTAAATGAAGCTTTGTCTATCGCCATCGCCGGAAAAGCTTCCATACGGTCTTTGATTTCACGGTTAAAACAAAACTAGCATCCGATTCAATTTGACAGTAGCCGTCTACGAGAATGTACTAGGTAGTCATAAATTTATCTTGTGATATTAGCGAAATCGGGTTAAGTACTTATCGGACTGACAGTCTTAATAGTAATTTTCAAATATATATTTTGCTATGGTTTTTACAAAATTATTTGCCGGTGAGCTTCTGACAGATTGAAGAGGTTTGAATAATGGCAACAGTAATTTGGTGAGCTTAAGGGTCTAAGATTAAGCCGATTTTCCAATTAAAAAAGAAAGAGCTATCCTCCAGAATTCTTTGAGGAATGTTTTCTGCCGGTACAACAATAAAATATCGTCTAGCGAATGATAAATAATGAAATGGCTTGTTTTCTTATCCCGATAAGAATATACATACAAATTTACAATACATATTTTAACACATAAAAGATCTCTCTACAAGACTGAAATGATTTAAGATACTTTACTGTTATTTCAGTTCTTACACTCATGCATAGTCTTACCTTGTTTCTCTCGGGACTCTGTTCGCAAGACTATATCCTTGGCGCCCTCACGTCGCCATTGCACTGTCGGTTCAGGGACGCCTATGGCACTACAAATTAGCATTATTGTGCCACCTTCATTGCACATGCCCTCCTCAAGATTTTGTTCAGGATGATTTAGAATATCCGGCGGTACTACAACATCCAAATAGCCAGACTTCAGGTGGTGGTGATGATTGCAAGTGCAAGGATTGGTGCAAAATGTGAACGAATGTGAAAAAAGGAAAACACATACACATAAATACGTAGGTATGCTAAGCATTACATGGTTCGTGCAGTTGAAGAATGAACTTTAAGTAAATACGAATAATTTTATGTAAATATTAAAATAATCGATTATTGGAGAATAGCACTCATTTTAAAACTTTCATAAGAGCACTCAAAGGTTATCTGTAACTTCAGTGCGAGTAAAGAAAGTACAATTGCATAAAAATTGTGATTATCTATACTAGATGTAATTTTAAAGTTGTTTGCTCTGCGGATGGCCTCATCGTCCTTGGGTTAGAAAAGAACCTCAATCGTTTATCTCTCGTTTACACTCATAGTAGGTCCTTGATATCTTCGCTAACAGGACGGAAGGACTCGGATTTATTGTTAATATGGAAAAATCGAAAGCAAAGTAAAGAAGGAAGGCTAAAATTGTGCAACTCAATCCCCATATTTAGTGGGGTAAAACCATTGCACTTTCGACTTCTGTACAAGTTCTTCTTCTCCAAATCCCTTCGAACTTGGAACACCTGTATAAGAACCATCGCTCCAAATTAGCGGTTATGACCCTAAATGGAATGTTGACTGTACACAAGTGTTTTTCATTCTATGCTAATATACAAATGCAGCGTACCTGTTTGCTATATAATAGGGGCTCTGAAGATTACCTCAATAAACCTGGTCTTGTTACTGAACTGGGTAAAGCGAGATCTTTGGAGAAAAAAAAACAAACTAAAAAAAAAAAAATATAAAATACCAATAGAAAAATCTGTGTATTATCCGATGAGCCGTATTGTGAAAGGTTTCTTTTGTTGCAATAACCACACTAAATATAGTTTGAACTTGATAGAAAGCGCCAAGTGAACTTCAACCTGCAAACTATTAACTTTATTATGGATAGCCAAGCTGCAATAAAGGGGATGTGCTGAACAAAATGAAGTCTCTGTGGTATAGTTGTGTAAAGAGACAAGCAATAGACAGACCAAAATCCTTCTCCCTTCAACAAGAGGAAATTTTGGAACATGGTAGAGGAGGATTTATTCCTGAGATTTCACCTTCAGAAGCCTTCCAAAGCTGAATCGGCAGAATGCTGAACATGTGCGGAGGATGATAAAACTTTAGAACATTACTTCTGTTAAGCCAGCGGAAAAGAAGTTGGTGGAAAGTGCTTATTTGAAATGCCCGATTGCGGACACACCAACCAATCAACCAACCAACCCTTCTGTTAGTGGAAACTATTACTATAATTGAAACTTTTAGTTAACTTTTGGTTAACTGTTAAATTCATGTTTAACGAAATTTGGATACATGGCTGTTTTTTTCTATCTTCTTGATATTTCTTTGTCCGATAAAATAATAGTTCAACAAACTCACTTTTAACATACAGATAAATCCTGGCTTGTTCACAGTAGTCGTCCTTTGGCAAGCAAAAAGCGGACCTCACATTGTATTTCTGCAGTGAAAAAGTTGCTCATGAAATTCATTAGCAGTTTACAGCGGCCCTACATTTTGTAGATTCAAACATTATCTGAACACTACAAATAGGAGTAGAAGCTCGGCCAAGCATTTTGTAGAGATGTAAAAGTATATGTATACTGTACTGATTGTAATCGTAGTCTCAGGACTTTGCCAGTATTTTTCCGTTAGCGGAAAGCATTTCTTTTTGTTTTCATTTAAAGAAAAATTCTTAGAAATGCCTTCGGTTGTTTGTTGTGAAAGCAAGCTTTATTCATTTTAACCGGGATCGGACGATGGTACAAAACCTAAGGAGCCTTTGCCGCTATTATAACATATAAGGTCGGAATTGGATATCTTATAAACATACCAAACCATGTTATCTCAAACGTTCCTCGGCCAACAGTACAAAAGAAATTTTATTTATTAATTTCATTAATTTAGTTATATATTTAATTAATTTTATTAATTTTATTTTACAAATATCGATGTAGTTATGATATAAGGTAAAGCTCTACATACGTAGTGGAACCAGCATTCTTTATCAAGCACCTTTGAAAGGTAAGCAGAGGATTGATGACAAAAACATAGTATGTTCGTGTTGAATGGGAGACAAAACTTCCTACTAATAGCTTACTTTAGGACCCGACGAAATGTCTAAAAGCGAACACACCTTTGCGAACATAAAGAATAAAGAAATTTAGAGAGCTGGTAGTCTTTTTCAAAAATATTTTCAATTGAAAGCTTTCCTGTATCCTTTTAGGTTGCTTCACATATTGTAATAACTTATTCAATTTCAATTTCATCGAATTTGAAATCGTAAACTAGTGGCAACACTGCTAATTTTTTCAACTATAAGCCTAAAAATTTCTTTAGATTGATATTATATCCGATTGTAACGAGCAGTTTTCCTTCTGAAAAACGTTGAATTAAATTAATCAAGAAATATTTCCGAGTGTAAGCTTTAAAGACCTTTTATTTGATAGCTGTTTTTTGGTATTTATTTGTCTTGAAGCTTCTTACGTATAAATTTCAAGCGGGTGGCAACTTTGTAAATGTTTTGTGGGTTTAAATCATACGAGTATGACACTACATATTTCAAAAAATTATTCGAATCAGTTCACTTTAACGGCTTTCTGTTAACTTGACGAAATCACACACATTTAGTAAATATTTTGGATTATTTTTCTTATGAAAAAATTTATCATTGGTTTATCAAATCATTTGATTTATCAGACCCACTTTCCAGCATTAAAAATATTTAATTATTTTCACTGACTTAATAACTTAATTTAATTTTCAATAACTTAATCTTAAATCTTAGCTGTTGAATTTGTTGTTTTTCTGCAGCTGTGACACTCTAAAAATTCTCTTGCCTTTCGTGACCCGGCTAATTCCACACGTATGCTGATTATGCCCCTTGCCTCAGTTCGGCGAGTTCAGTTGGGTTTATTATTATTATTAATAATTTTTCTATTTGAAATGAACTCTTGTACTCTCATATCTGATTAGTGCTTCCTGTGAAAGCAACTCTAATGATTACAAATTGCTAATGCGTTGATAATTTATTTCAACATGAATTTTTCAATTATTATTTGATTACTCCATAAAAGCATGGCAAAGGCAAATTTATATATATACGGTAGTAAAAAATTCATTTCTAATACAAAGTAAACAAACATTTGCGCCCATATCAATAAATAATTGAATTCTCCGTGCTCTCATAGAGAAATGTCCACATGAATTGTACGAAGATGTGCACATAAATGCACACATACATATTGATTGGAATAATCCTAGTATCGATGAGTGGCCGGGCAGTAGGAATGGGAAAAATATTCATGAAGTAGCCATAATGTGTGGCTAACATTATTATTATAGCACACTTTTGGGCGGGTGTTTGCATGGACATGTGAAGAGGGCCAATATGTAGCAAATACACAGGTATGTGGTTTGAAGAAGAAATATATAAATGCGCAAATGTTTGCAATGTGTTGCTCTGCTGTCATTTCACCCTTTATCTACAGCTTAGCGTATGCTTTGAGCTATTAGATAACTTATGTATGGCTTGGGCGCCTGCTACTCATTTGCTAAAGTTATACATGTGTATGGGCATATGTGTACCTTCATGTGCATTTGTGTTTGTGTACATATGTATATATTTTAACTATACTGCGGTATGTGTGCTTATATATATAGTGGACAACGGATGCTCATCTATAAGTCCCTATGACCGCAAAATATTATCACTAACTGTATTATTATTTCAGTCATCATGGCTAAGGCATGGCTTCCGAGACCGATTACCGAAGTATAAAGATACAAGCATGAGATATGGTCGATTGGAAGCGTAATTTTCATACGTATAGTTATGATCAGCTAAGTATATATCGCACATACATATATGTGATATATATACATCTATTGCTTATATGTGTGTTGGTTGTGATCCTTTAGGATTATTATAAACATATCATATTAATGTATATTTATGGATTACTTGAGTATTTGTCGATAGCGACACATGCCACGCTTGCATTTTTTTCCACACAAATATTGTTGCTCATATGCCATGTCGACCCTGACAACCCATAACGTTTAGGGTAGTATAACAGTATTCCAACACCTTACAATCGTTTAAGTAGACTTGAGCTACTTAGTGGCATATATTGAAGCTTTGCGCGTAACAAATGGAAGAATACCAACGTTGACTTCGGTGAAAAGAATGCTGTGGCGAAGCCTGTGTTGGTTGGTGTGTGAATTTCGTTGGAGTTGATGCTTTTGTTTACCAGCTGAGCTTAAATAACATGGGCTAGTGTAAAAAGCTGTTAAGGTTCAGTGGATAAAGTAATGGTAGCTTGAACTTTAAATTGCAGGTCGCACATCGAATTATGCACACACTCTTATACACACACACACGCGCGTAAACCTAAAGTATAAAGCTGTATAAAAATGTATGCGGGATTGCTTGCAGCTGGCAGCTGAGCATATGGTGCACTATATATACACTCACGTAGGTGTGACTTAACGGCTTAAGTTACTCAACTCGCAAACCGAAGCTACACACTGTCTCAGCCCATGACTTAGTTGCGTCCATTGGTCCTGCAGTCTCCTGCCACCAACTAAGTATTTTATTCCATACAAAGTAATACCTTTATTATCTACCCATTTACTCTGTTCGCTACCGGTCAGTTTCGCTTAGGTAAGGTGCAGGTTTAGGTGAGTTTACTTACCAGACTCTTCATAGGATCAGTGTTCACCTGGCACATGTAGCTGCCCGAATCGTTGAGCTGTACGTGGGATATGTGAAGTTTCCAGGTGTTGTGACCATTGTGTGTCACTGATAATCTGGGATTAAGTGACACCATAAGGGTGTGAATGCCGAGTATTGCTTTCGTGTCGGATTTAATCCATGCAACCTGAAAAGTATACACAAGTTTATAGGAAATACACACACATATACAATATATAACATAAGCAAACAAATAAATACATATCAATGTGGATAAATATGTGCATGCGCTGAAAATACGCTTAACTTATACAAAATGAAGGCAAAAGCACACAGAAGTTAGTATCCAAATGTGTGTAGTGCGGCTTTTATTGCGAAAAAGCCTGTCCGAACACACACACACGCGTGCAGAGTTGCGCTTGTGTGCGCATAAGTGCGTTTAGAAGTAGTGGATTGCATTAATAAAAACAAAAGGCCACAAAGGAGTGACCACAAACACACAACAAACAGTCCATGAATAAGCTCGCACGTATGTGTGTATGTTGTGGATGTATATTAGGGTGGGTCACATTTATGGTGGCAAAAACTATATGAGCAAATGCAACTTTTCTCTATTGTTTGTACACGTGTCACTGTCGTCGCCAGCTTAAAGTTTGGTGCTTGGCCTCAAATTTTTTGAATAAAAAATTAAATAATCTCAAATAAAAGATATTTGTATAGAAATTTTTAAGTGAAATCTCTCTAGCAGCAAACATTGGGTCATCGCAGGCTGTAGTGCAGGCTGAACCGATTTAATGTATTTTTCATATAATTTTTGGATTTTTGATAAAGGAGTTTTTCGAATTAGAAAACATAGGCGGTTGCCAATTGTTTGAAATTTTAACTAGACAATTAGAATGAGACAGTATTAAGATAGTTAAATAGTGTGTATCACAGTGAGCAGCTTTGAAAAAGTTTACTTAGGTTAGAAACTTTTTTCAGGAGGCTTGTTGTTTAAAAATTTTAATTCTCTATGGTTGATGAATACAATTGTTATTACAATATGAGCAAAAAATCAACAGGCCTCCAAGGTTTATAGATGAGCATGCTTTTGAGCGGGTTGCCACCTATTCAAAAAGTTTATTTCATAAATTTTTAACGAGCGCCATATATTACAATGTGGATATAAAATAAAAGATTTCTTGATTTGCTTTGAAAGGCATTGCTACCTGTTTGCGTTTCTTAATTTGTTTTAATTGATTAAATCAATTAAATAGAAATATGAGCAACATTTAAATAGCATTAAGAGAAATCTTTGTAGAAAATATTTTTGACTAATGTGATCAGTAATTTTTTTACAAATTCGGGAATTTCGGCATAGTAAATACACATATTGAGAAAATAGTGACTTACAGACTTTAGAGATCTATTATTATTCTCCACAAGATTCTTATGGTTCAATGCTAGGGTATTTTTAACTAATATATAGTGTTCTCCAAGCTGCCTATGGTTTCGAAACAATCATACCTTTATTGTCAATCTATAACAAAACGCTACTCTATGTAAATCACAAGAAATCGGGGAATCTGTACAACTTTATTGAGAGATTGTTTCAGAATAAAGCTGTAATTTTCAACAATGTGTCAAAGTCAAATACCCGTTCCGACTATTCATCTTAAGGATTTTTTAGAGACTCAGGATTTCCTAGAGAAATGAACTCAATGTTACAGTCAAATAGAGAGATAAAAGATTTGCGACATTTTGACTACCCTCATCAATATCAATTGGCTGCGGTAAATTGTTTCTGCAAGGCAATGCAACAAGCAATAGAACTCGTGAAATCATCATTGGAATGAGCTTTTGGTGACCGAATCACATTAAGAAATAGGTCTGTCAATTGGGCAGTCAGGTCATGTAATTTTACTCCGTAAATTTTTTATATATTCGAAATTTCGCTACATAATAAATGCCATAAAGTTATGATGAAACCGAAGTAATGGTCATTTCATTAATTGGTCTGCATTTCACCTGAATTGAAAGTTCTATATCTTCAAAAAAAAAAAAATATTTCGATGCATATATACTTGTTCAAGTTTAGGCCATTAAGACATGTAACAATTGTTGATTTCCAAAAAATGCAGTTTCGAAAATATTTACAGAAAACTAAAATGTCGAATTGTCCTGGATTGTAACATAAAACTCTTTACAAAACAAACATTTTTCAAAACAACCGTTTTCAAAATAATATCTGCCAATTTCTATTAAATAATTATTATAGAACTAGTACGTATCCATGATCTGAATCGACACACCACGAGTTCCACAAGGGAAGCTTTGAACTCGCATTGTCCAAATTAATCACTGTGAAATTTTATAAAATTTTCTTTTCTCACATTACCGCAACTTTGGTAAATGTAATTATCGCTCTTTATATTATATTGGCGATGGCTTTATAATATGTGGTATGGAGATTTTAACATATCAATAGCAGCATTCGGTTCGCCAAAGCATATAGGATATTGAATCGAATAACGGACGGGTATTGAAGGAATGGGTATCAAATATAGATATAGGTAATACGACGAATTATTAAAATATCCTCATACATTGAACGTTTTAATGATTCATTTTTACAATGATTTCATTTAAATATTAGTTTTTCAGATCACTTGTTGATTTTACTTGCATATTTTTTTTAAGAGATTGACAAAATAACCATAATATTGGATATTTGAATTGTCCTCCTCCATAGCTCCCATATATTACATATAATGATTTTCGTTATTATGGAATACTTTATGCCGAATATGTCTTTGGGTGAACGGGAGTTATCTTCATAAAATTGGGTGGAAACATATGCTCGAGTATACTAGAATAATGAGAAGAGTTAATGTGATCAGTGGAGATCTTTCTCTATTCCAAAAATGTTCGATAGAAAAATTCCCGACTTTCCATCTGACTTTAAATACTTTATGTTGGTCAATATGTGTGATATTTTAATGAAATTAAGTGGATATGTTTTCTTAAACACAATGTGGTTTAAATATGACGCTAAATATGAAAGAAATCAGTCTAGATCATGGTCTAAGCCGCTTATTCCTAATACAATGATTTTCTTTTCTCTGGATGACTTTTTCTTCATATACCTAATATATCACATATATCGTTTGAGTCATAATAGTTAATATAAATTTTTCGGGAACGAAGCAAAATATAGTAATGCAACCAATGCATGCCAATAGTAATGACCAATAATATAAGTTAGTAAGATACCAAATACGAGAATAATCCAGTTACAATTTTCGTTTAATAATGAATGTTGAATTCTCACGCAACAATTTTTAATATGAAGTTTTGCCGCACTTGAAAGTATGCCTACGGCTTCAATTTTTGAAAATGATCTTTGAAAAAGGAGGTAGTAGGGGTTTCGACTGCCTGGTACAATTTCTTGCTTCTGATCGAAATGTAGAACTAATTAAATGAAACTACTTAATTTAATATGTAACTCAAGCGATTACTACGGCAGAGTTATTACATATCATCAGTCCGAATAATATTAATAAGAAGTTTAAAACGCACTAACACTCTTACATATTATAGCAGAAGTAGAAGCAGCTGCCGGAACAGGTAACAAAGGAGCTTACTTAAGTACAAGTGAAGACATTATGGCTTATTACTTTAGAGAAGCGCATAAACATAGAAACATACCGCATAACTGTACATGTGTAGTTTGAACTTATTCTACGTATGCATATATAACCCTAAGATATTTTAGTACAAACATATGTATGGTACGGATTGACAAGTAAAACCAATTAAGTGCATTTCATCAATTATTAGAGTTATTGTTCTTGGAAAAATGGTTTGGTGCCGATGTATCCGACTAAGAGTAGAGGGCTTGAGTTTGAATATCGACGAAATATATCTTCTTGTAGAGTTCCAACAGCATTTAGGAAGCGACTTAAGAATTTATAGTCATCCTCGGGATTATTTCAAATATATTTATCGAATTTTATTGTGACATACTTATTTTTAATCAATTTCGAAACAAAAAACTATATGCTTTCGAAATATTTAAAAAATGTATAATATATATTATATATTATAATACTACTATATATATATACATATATTATATATATATATATATTATAAAATTCTCCTTTTCATTACTTAAGAAGTTCTTCATGTCATCCTAACGCATTTGTCTATATACATATCGTAGCTATTTATCTCTGCAGCCATATATTCATTTGTTTGCGCACTCAAAACATCCTAATGCTGACATATAAATTAGAAGAAGCATCGCCTGGAGTCGAATAAATAACTCCATTAAATCAACAGCTTAAAAGAGCATAAGGCTACATTGCCACGGAAAATTATTCGTGTATAATCCCAAATAGTTGAAATTTCATACATTGTAAATATCAGTAAGGAAAGTCGGAGAAAACAATTTTATTTGAACCTTTGTGGACTTTTGCTTACCTACTATTCCTCCTCCTTAGTGAGATTTTTGCAACTGATTGGCTTTAGATTCTTTGTGAAATTTGCTTTGAAGCTGATCAATTTGGAGAGAATGTTTTAATGCAATAAAAATTGGTTCCGGTGTGTCATACGATCCAGATTTTATCTTGACACCGAAATTTGTATAATTCGATATGGACGCTGATTCTGGTTATTCCTAATGGTTTCAAAATTTTTTTGCTCCGAAGATGGACCATATTCGGGAAGTTTTGAGTATCTCACCCGAGTGCCCAAAGTACTACTAGTACTAATAAATTTCAAAGCATAATTGTTTAAAGCCAAACCCTAGGTGGACCCATCATAATATAACACCTACAGAAAACCGTTTGTAAAACAGTCGGGTTTACATTTTCAGGATTTATGTATATTCAGCCTCTTGTCTTGGCAGCATTTCCCAAAACTATTCGGTCACTGAAATGTTTTCTCCGATTTAAGATGCAGAAAAGGTGACTACATGAGAAATATAAACTGCCGCGATTCGTCAAAACTTGATGAGCGGTCAATCCAACAGCTAACTGGTATAAATCGAATAGAGTAGGTATTCAAATAAAGTGTAAGTGGAAAGAGATTATGTTCGATTAGTGACATATTTATGTACCCTCTTGCCTTGAATGAGAGTAGAGAAGTTACGAATTGGAGACTGGTCTAATTGTCGAAGTTGCTTTATTTTTGCAAAAGTGAAGTGGATTATAAATCCCGATTACAGGGAATATGCCAAACGTTCGTTAGGCCCTCTAAATATTTGCGGAAGTTTCCTGGAAATTGTTTTGAGTTTCCATTTAGAAAGAGTCGGAAATACTGTACATATAATAATACTATACTGTACTCTTTCATTGTGGATTTTCCATTGAATTTTATTGTTGCAGAAAGCAGCCTTGAACTTTCGGTTAAAATAAAAATGGTTAAAATAAAATAAGGAACTGTTATCGTGTGCGCACTTTTGTGCTTTCCGCACTTGAATCAATGGACATTTCGCATATGTTGCCATTTTGTCCACTGATACTTATATAACATTACTTCATGGACAAATTTATGAGTAACTGTTTTTCTTTCCTGCCTCAGCAGTTGTGGTTTTCTGAATTAGTAGACGAATTCATTAGCAGATCCTTGCATAACTACATGTGTACATAATATATATGAGCATATATATATATATAAACATATAATTTGAACACATATTTACACAAAATATAATTGCGCATGTGTGTATTTGCACATTAAAAGGTATTATTTTACATAAACACATACTCGTACATACATCTAAGTCACGGTGAATATCCTTTTCACTCGATGTTCTGGTGCATTAAATGATTAAATTTATAGTTTTATTTACAATAGTATTACGCAGCTGTCAGAGAGTGTTTTATAGGTCACTTTGCAACTATATATTGCACAAATCTTCTTACAGCATAAACAACTGCAGCAATAAAAAGTAAATTTGTAATTCGAGTTGATTTAAGTTTAATGCTTTTGTCTGTTTATATGCGAATCTTAAGCCATAAGAACAATTAAGAAAACGGATATAAGCATTCAATTTAAGGCATTTATAAGTACAAAAGTCAACCACAACTAAGTAATATTTCATGTTTGAAAATAAAATAATTTGCTAAAAGCTGTTGACGAAGTCTCATTACATAGTATATGCTTATAATTGCTTTCACCACTAAATCTATAGTTGAAAAATTATTGCTTTTAATTAAAAAAAGCGGTCTTTTGAAGTATGCAAGCTTATAATTGAACTTATTTAATTTTATTGTTGCAATTTACATAAATCATAAAATTTGTGCAGCTATTTGTATTTGAATGCTTGCTTAGCAAACACGGACTATTGGGCAATATGGAAATTTATTGGAATTTATTAATAAATAATTTTCTAACTTGAATATCGAAATAACAAAATATTGTTTAAGTCAAATTGTTTGAAATATTTACATTTCCTATGAAAAGTATGTATAAACGATTTCGTAAGATTTGAGCTGAAAGCAAAATGTGTTAAATATGTAGTAACTGTTATTTTTAACACCAGACCACAATATTGACAGGAAAAGATGTATTTACTTTAAAATGTCTTACAGTTTGGCTAATATTGTCTGCTTTAGGCACTAATGCGCACATATCCGGTCTTCGGGGGCTTGAAAACTTATTCTCCGAGATCGAACACGTTTAGATGAGAGTTGCCTCACCATAAGGAAACAATTTGTGCTCAGTTTTATTTCAATATCTTTACTGATGTTTCATTTTTTGTAATGTTAAAGAATTTGATGGAATATAATATTGCGTTATATGAAAAGTAGGTGTGGTCTGGTATGTGGTTAAGTGTGGCCTGATTTCGCATATTTTCAAATTGTAATATAAAGATGTCAACGGAATGGTATATAAAAAACTTGGTTCCGTTGTTGAGAAAAGCGGACGGTGTCACGCCCATTGTTACATTTTTATACTTATTAGAACCAATCAGGTTATTTCGCATTTTCGTCGATAAGCTTGAAATTGGTAGTACACCTATTTTCAAATCTTTTTTTTTTCTGTCTGTGTTGTTAATCAATATCTCTTTTTGCTCTTTGACTTTGAATTGCATCTGGTTTACTCCCTTTACGTTCTTGCAGTCTTTAGATGGCTGATAGCCCTTGGTCTGACAATAATTCGGTCCGTTCTGATTATCTAGACACGACCATCATGGAAATAGTAATGGGGTAGTCTCAGATTGCTGACCTTATATCAACTACTAGCAAATTCATGAGCAAATTTCCTGTTTCGTCGGCACTTTTGTTTAACCGTGAAGTGGTCGAAAACATAAGATGTGTTCGCGCTCAAAAGAGATATGATATACTTGCAGGAATTTTTTTCTGTTTTATAATATGAGTGTGGTTCAACAATTATGTAGCCTATAAAAGAAAAGCAAAAATATTGGGCAAATGACGATTTATTCGCAACATAGTCTCTCTTCAATTCGATACATTTGAGCCAGACACTCGCCAACTTCTTTAACCCGTCTGAAAAATACATTTCCTGGATGTCTGTAAATAGGAAAACGGTGGTTGCCACATTTCCGACTGATAGTCTTCACATTCTTCGGAGCAGGTACGCTGGGGGACGAACGCCTGACGCAGAATTTCATTGCTCAAGATTGCGCTCAAACAACATCACACACTGCTTTAGTGTGGTCTTAAGGTAGCGCGGAGGGACGAAACACGAGAACCATTACGTTGTCAGCTGGTTTTTTGAAATGCGTACTGTCTCAGCTGTCTCGAGCACGTTCAATATGTGCTAAATGCTTTCGGAGCATCTGGGCGTTGCTCATCAAAAACTGTCGTGCGAATACGTTGACACTATCACGGACTGGATAGTTTCCGTCCCATTTCCAGAATCATTTTCCATTTTCCTAAAATCCGCCGGCAAGATCTCCTTGATACAAGGTCAAGACAAAACTACGAGTCCAATTGAACTGAAATCTTTACAGTAACCGTCTACGAGAATGTACTGTACACTTTTGTTTTGCGAAAGCGGTGCTATCAGGTGTTGAGGATAAGTCGTTACCAGACTGCTCTCGTACATGGGTCTTTGTTGGAACCCAGTTCATTTTATCTGTAACGGACTAATAAAATATCTGCTTGAGTATGGAAAGCTTTCGACAGTCTTACTGATCTCTATATGAGTGGAAAATCCCAGATAAAGAAGCTACTATAATCTACGGCAAGTCAGCCGGTGGTTTTTTCAGGTGGAAGTTGCTAAGTTCTGAAAGCAGTTTTCGAAGGATGCAGCAGTTTCAAGTAAAAAAATTTTGGTTCCGAAAATACACCCGAAGTGTGCCCTAGTGGCAAAACTTTTCTATGTCCGCTAACCTCATTGCAAGGCTTAAAACTAATATTTAATTCATTTAATTACACCAGAATAAGCTGGACTTCCTCTTAATGAGGTTAAGTTCTCTTCCTAGTAACGTAGTTTACCGTAACGTAGTATAGAGCGGGTTAAACTTTTAACTGGCTTTCAGATCCATTGCCGGGAACTTTTCAACAATTATGCAGTGGTTTTGGACCAAGCAGCACTGATGTTTATTATAACTAAAAGACGATACAATATTCAAGTAAAATATTATTGGAAGTACAATAAAAGATTCTTCGGTACAATTTTCAGCTCATCAAGTTGCTATACAAAAACGGACTTAAGATGTCGAACTATAAGCTCATGATTAGATATGCGTGGAAGTAAACACATTTATTTCTTAGCGTCTCTAATTTAATTTTCTTCCAATAAAAGCATTGAAAATATTCATCAATACACTACAAATTCAAACACAATTAATGCATATATATTCAGCACGTGCACCTCCAATTTCTACCACGACTATTGCAACTGTTAACCCAGAAGACTGCGCTAAGGTCCGTTACGTTCGTTGCTTCACTCAGTTAAACATTCGCATACATAAATTTGCCACCCTTCGAGTGGATGAGGACGTGCTCCGCACTGGAGAATGTAAAATAATTTATTGCAACGCTGGACCCTGAGCAGACACACGTACATACAAACATGCAATATTCTGTCGCTGCACAGCAGCTGCCCCACACTTATATACATATATAAGCACATTTACATGTATACTGCCACTACTATACCACTTTCTAGTGCTTTACACTGTTATACTTATAAAGCTTAGAGTGTGTAGGGGATGCGGCTACTTACCCGATACTGGCCCAAGTTGTTGACCACGCACGTGAATGAGACATCGCGCCCTTGCGGCACTGAAAAGTTGGTCAATTGTGCCAAGAACTCCGGCTCCGGCTCATCTGGTTGATTATGGCCTGCAAATGGAAGTGATGACAGCCCGTTTGGTTAGTTGCTTGGTTGAATGGATTGTGAACGTGAGAATTATATGAAACATTGTGTGTCAAATGCATTCAATTGTACTTGTGTGTGCATGTGTGTGTGTGTGTGTGTATGGAAGTATTCGTTTCGTGGCTTCAAGTAAAAATGGAGGGTTAAGTGCGCAAAGTACATGTGTGGCACAAATAAATTTCCTGACAACACTGGATGATAAACTCCAACAACAAAGACTGTATAATTCTCCTATCTAATGCACTTTGCAAGCGCTCAATTACACTGCATTCAAGCGAAGCTTTATTGAAGCTTTACTTTGGAAATATTTCGTATTAAATGTCCTTGCTCAACTATAGGGAAAACTTCTGTAATATAATTTCTAGAGCGTTTGGACAAGAAGCTGGTGGAGTATACACATCTTAAACATTTTTTAGTAACTTGAGGAAATGGTGGGTATGTTATGTATACTCTCGATAGACAGGTGAAGCACGATCAACTAACTAGATATTGTCATAGACATTTTCTTTTATTTAAAGTTTAGTGTGGAAACCCTGAGCCTGTGAACTAAAACCATGCCATCTCCATCTCTATCTCTCAAACATAGGTTTCAAAATATAAGGATATACGCTGTAAGGATTGGCAGGAAATAGTTGGGATTTTAAATTAAACTATGGTAGTGGTTAGAAGTCCAGAATCAGCTGAGTTATACTTCATACTTTATGTACTTGGTTTCAAAACAAGAGGTAGTGAAGTTCGGAATCTCTTTATTCTTTCGAGTAGTAAAGTATTATAAAAACAAGCAAGGAAAGAAGTCCACAGCACAACATGCCCCCATAATGTCCAAATATTAAAATATCACACTTAGTGGCCAACATAAATGGTTTAAAGTCAAACGGAATGTTGAAGATCACTATATTGGTTATATTCGCTAGAGAAGGTCTGTATTGGTTCATGGCTCGTTTCACTCACTTTCGGTACCAATGACAGCACATCCATGATTATGTACATCATTTTAATCATATTTCTTACATACTGGCATATATTTGGAACAAGGCCAACCGGAAGTTTGAAAATCCCTATATTATTTCCTTTATTTTTATTATTTTGTATTTATAATTATTATACAATTATTTCCATTTTTAGTGTCAGGTCATGTTATTATCGAAAAGATGATCATTTAATTCTATGAAGACATCTTACAAATTTGCCGACATTTTCTATACAGAGTCTGACAGAGATACTTAGTACTTAGTTATATATACTTAGTTTGTGAGATAGGTACATTAAAACTATTAGGGGACTGGGCCGCTCTCCCTTTTAACAGTTTTTTGTAACACAGATGCACCTTTTCACGTCTTGTAGTGGGCGAAGCACTGGTCCGATTTTTCCTACATGCAATACAAACTTCCTAAAAGTGCCAAGGAACGCATGTACCTATTCTTACTCAAGTTATCGCGTGCATGGACAGTCGGGCGGGCAGACAACCCGGAAGTCAGCTCGTCTGGCCATCCTCGATATATATAACTCTACATCTATCTCGATTAGTGTTAAGGTGAACAAAACTGTTGTAAGTGACTAAGGATTGTTGACAATATCTAAGAATTAAAGGCCTTTGTGTGAACTCTTAATAGTTAGTTTATGGATTTCTTAATCATACAGCTTATTACAAGGGAAATATGCTAATTTCATTCCATGGATTGCCTGATGAAAAGCGTTACCTTGATAAGGAAAATCATGTAATTGTATTACAGTCATTAGTTTTAAAAGAATTAAACTGCTTCTTAGAGTAACTTTTGAACGTCATACATAAGTATATATTAAATATTTACAAGCAGCTAATTAATCTCCCCAATTATAATTGAGCATTGAGAAGCAAGATGTTGCGGTAATATTTTGATCATATCTCATGCACTAAAATGGAAATTTTATCAACATGGTATAGTTGTAACACATGGCCTAAACTGGTCTTAGACCGAGAAAAGAAGATTTGCTGGAAGACGAAAGCCACCTCAGAAAAGCAGTCAGCTGTGTCAGAGTACGCAGTAAAACAATCAGTCGACTTTCAATAAGGATTATAGTGAATATAATTTGAGATCTATGCCGTGGAAGTATAGGGACCGAACAGATGTGTGCTGCCCTAACGCAGCAACTTCAGAATTTGGTCGAAAGAATTAGCCTTGAAGGAATATTTTAGGTTTTGATGCGGCACTCGAAACTCGAAAGTCGCACCACCATAGGCGAGGCGGAGCAAAACTGTTAAAATTATTGTTGAAAACCAAAGAAAGAGCCAACCGTCGTGAGAATGTACTAATTGATATCTAATAAAACACGCTAGGATCTAGTTGTGACTCCTTAATGTCCAATTACAGTCTACAGCAATGGAGAAATCCAGGAGTACTCTTGCGACTTATTGCTTTATTTTCACCTGACGAGGTATGCGTTTCTATATCATTTACTTTCACTTACATACAATATTGAAAAAAAGTGCCTGAAATATTTGCCTACAATTTTCAAATTAAAATTTCTATGTGCGTGAATATGTATTTAAACACGTTTATGTGTATTTGTAGGTACATAAGTACATATGTAATCGCTTGCATTTTCCATTTTGCGTGCGTAAGCATATAAAAGGCCACACATGGCTGCGATAGTGCTAACATTTTGTAATGAATGCATATATATGTATGTGAGTTTATGTGAGTGTGTGCGAGTGTAGTTTTTGACTCCTACCTTGTGCAAACACGAGCGTACCGCTGCCACTTCCGCTCCGGTAGCCGATTGTGATGAGTAGTAGAAAAACATTGCTCCACAAAGTGCCTACGCAGCAACATTTAAACTGACCCATGATGTTGGTGGCGACGGCGGTGGTGGTGGTGGTGGTGTGGTGTTGGCGCGGCCAATGCGCTTATGGCCAGCGAGTACTAGTAGAGCAATGAGCGTTAGTTTGATAGGCGAGGAGGTGCGCGAATATGAAAGAAGTTGCTCTCTTTATGCTAACTGTAATTACGCGCATATGTGTGAGTGCGCATGTATATGCATGTGTGTCTATGTGGATATACGCTGGCGAGTGTGGGTGGCAGCCACTAATGCCACTTCGCTGCTGTGCTGTGCAGCTGCCGCTGATTTCTTTTTGCAATCTTTAATTCCTTTCTTTATTTGCTTAGCTTTGCAGCTGTGGTGTTGGGAGTTGCACAAGCCGAATGAAGCCAGCGAGTTGTAGGTGTCCAAGCGTAAGCTCCTTTTTATTTTGTTGTATGCATTTATTGCTTTTCTTGTTGTTGCTGCTATTTTGTAGTGCGCATTCACAGAATTTGTTCTTATTGCTGTTGTTGTTATTTTGTCATTTTTTACTTTTACTGTGCTGCTTGCTGTTGTTGTTGTTGTATACGCTTATGCTCGCTTTATTTGCATTTGCTATTGCTACTTATATAGCATTATGCACTTTTGTTGTTGTTGTTGTTGTCCTTCGTTTACTTTCTTGTTTCTTCGGCAACTTGGCGCTTTTGTTGTTTGTTTACTTGCTTGCTTTTTGTAGCTGCTGTCGTTGTCGTTGTTGTTATTTTTATTGTTATTGTTGTTGTTGGGACACTCCTTACTACTGCTTGCTGTACTGTTGCACATTAACTGCAGCAATTCAAACTTCAGCGATAAAAACCGAAATAAGTTCTGCCAAGATATTCAAGAGAGAGAGAGAGAGAGAGAGAGTGAGAGAGTGTGGCAAACAAAACACTTACTTTTATATCGTTTTTACAGTTATTTTCACATTTTCTGCATTTATTTTCTTCATTTTAAATCTACTAATAATACTCTGCTGTAATTTCTTTTGCGGTTGTTGCTTGAAATAAAAAGTTTTAATTCTGTTTTTTGTTTCTTATTTTTTATTTTTTTACTTTTTTTCAAATAATTTGTTTTTTCAAATTGAGTTTTATTTTTGCTAAGCACCCACTTTCTCTATTATTGCGGCTAAAATGTTTCAATTGAGTTGCAGCAGCGCTACCGGTTCACGTGGTTGCTGCATGCAACAGGAAGAGAATGAAGCTTTTACTTTGAAACTTTTTCTCCCCTGACCCCTTGACACCTTTCTAACTTTACTTTACTTCGTCTATAATATTTTATCTTTTAATACTCATATAATTTCTAATACATTTTTTACGCGCATAATTTTACTTTTGCATGTCATTGCAGGAGCAAAGCAACAGGAAGTAAATTTATTTTTTGTTTCCCTTTTTAAAACTTTTTCATACCCACTGTTTTATCTAACTACTTTGTTTGCATTGGCTAATAAAGACGCAAATGCGGAAGCAGCAAATGAATACTGATTTGTTTGCTGGCTTGTGTGGCACAGCGCTGCACCCAATTTAGCTTTTATATATGTATAGTTAATTGCATATATGTATATAACATATATATATATAATTTGTATATAATAACAATAGTGTCACACACTTTTTCCAAGTATATGGCCGAGTTTCTAGTGCTATTTGTGGCGCCCATCTTTACGCTACCCTACAATCGGTGCCTATATAAATTTAAATCACTTCAGAACGTATGTTGAACTTGCCTGGAAAAAACAGCTACTAATAATAAACTGTTTTTACTTTAAACATTTTTTGTGCCTTCCTTGGGTTTCGAACCTATGAGTAATGTACTAGTAGTGACGCACAAAAAACCTCAGCTAGGAAAGATTTATGTGCGAATATAGAGCTAATATCCGAACAGGTTAAATCGTTGAAAAGCGCTTTAAAGTTGAGAGTTGCCATTACCGGAGACACAGTAAAGAGAAAATTTCGAATTCATAAATTAGTAATAGCATTGTATGTTGCAGTAAAGCCACTAATAATATTAAAAAGAGCTAATTTAAAATTTGAAATAATTTGTTTAACATTTCTATCAAAATTTTAAGCTAATTTTGAAATATAACGGACATATATGGAATGTATTGAAGGATTTTGAGGAATGTGTGCTGGTAAAATATTCAGAATTCAAAATTTCTGAACGAGTTGTCACTTTTGATATCCAATAGAGGCAACTTGAGAAATATATGTTGATAAAATTTTGAGAACATTTTTGAAAAAAATTGCCACCTGTCTGAAAAATAAAATTTATTTCAGATAATAGGTTGCAGGTTAATGAAGGCTGCTTAAAATATATTTGGACAAAAATTTCAGATTATTTTTTGAGGTGCCACCTGTCTGAAATATAAAATTAGCTTAACATTTAAATAAATCGAATACGTGAAATGGAAGGTTAGTGTGAAATATATGATAATAAGATATTGAGAATATGTCAGAAAGAGTTGCCACTTGGCTGATAAATAATATTTACTTCTATTTCTAAATAAAGACTAAACTTCAAATGCATGATGTAGGTTACCTAAGGTATTTTACTAAAGTTATCAAAATATTTTTGAAGAAGTTGTCAACTGTCTGATAAATTAAATCTATTTTAACATGCATCCAAAGTGCAGTCACTTCCCTTAAAAAATGGAATTTAATTGGGAAACTATGTAACTCAGATTCCCTAATATTACAATTTAAAGGCAGCATTGGGAAGATATTTGGAAAAACATTAGAATAAAAAAATTTTGAGAAAATATTGAAGATAATTTAAATGTACTAAATTGGGGTTGCCATCTAGCTTAGTCGGACGGATGAGAGGACAATTGAATCCAAATGGTTCGACCCAACCCTCAAAAAACACTTGCATAAATTTCACAGCTGTCAGGCACTGTGACACTAATTTCGATTTAATTAAATTATTTTAAATTAAATTAATTAAAATTAATAGGAAGATTAAAAATTTGGTCAAGAAAAATTTCGTGGATTAATGAAACACTATGTTTTGACTAAGAAAATGCTGCTGATACCAATAAATGGCTTGGTAAACGTTATCAGGATTCAGGGTCAGCCGAAGCAATCGTTCGTGAGTTGTTTGCTCTATGAGCATTGAAGATGATGAACTTGTTTCCAGGACAATCGGGTTTACGTAAATGGAATGGTCCCGGATTTTCATACGACGAAAAAGTGTCAAGACGGCAGCATTTCTTAACATTTTTGGTGAAAGTTCTCAACTCTGTGTAATAGTACAACTGGGAAAAGAAATGCAGCCCGCTTCTTGTATACCAGTTCAAAAGCTTTTGGGTACGGGTTTGTTAATTTAACAGTGAAGATTCATACTTTATTAACTTTCCAAAAAATCTGAAGAAAGTTCCGTCCTTAAGGTTCGATGAGTGAGGTTCAGTGCAGCGTGAACTTGACGTCTCTTTATCTCCTTTTGATTGTGCGAGTCCTTTTTAAATAGATTTTATACCATTTAAAACGGTTAGAAGTTAGGCTTTGGGGTTCATGATTTTAGTTAAATTTTGACACAGTGGAATTTAAAAGAAAATATTATATTGAGTAAGCCATTAGAATGTATCTAGTATATTATATGTAATCAAAAGTAAGTGTACCCATATAAATCGGTTTGTGTTGGCAGAACTAGAGTTCTGTTATACTCCTAGAGTGCTGAAAAAGAAAAGAAAACTCTCCAACCAACGCACTATAGCCCTGATAGCAGTCAGAGGACCGAATAAAAAGACAAACGTACATGCAGTCAATCGGTCGAACGATTTGGTTGAATGGTTTGGTTGGTTTGCAGGCAATCTGCTCTGTATCTGCGCAAAAAGCGGCAGTCGCGAGATATGCGCATGCAACCGAATATCATACAAAGAAAATGCACAGAACAAAATGTAGACAAGCCAGCGAACGCCAATGAACGAGTAGGGAAGTCGGAGCACAATACTGCGAATGAACGACTGCATACACAAGATAAAAGTGCACACAAGCAACATGCCGCAAAGGCAAAAGCCATCGACGGCGAGAGTAGTGGGAGTAAACCGTATGAGGCGCAAAACACAGTGGTGAAGAGGACACCGTGTGGAAGGATGACAGCACAACAAGAGTTGTAGAAATAAACGACAACAGTTCAAGTGTTGCGGATATGATTCGATTTCGTTGCAGTGGCAAAGGGAAAGCGCAACAACAGCAACAAACACAATTTGCGCGAGTGGGTGGCTTGTTTGGCAGGCGGAAAAGCCTTATCGCAGCAACGCTCCGGCAAATATTGCCACACACTCTATGCTTGTGGGTGTTTGCGGGTGTGTTGTGCACTCACAGTGAACGGACGCACTCGTTGCAGTCGTCGAATGAATATTCACTATTTTCGGTTGGTGCAAAAATTTTTTGATTGACATGCTTTTGATTTTCATAAGTGGTTTGAACACATAGCTTTGCTATAAATGATTGTACGGTTGTATGAGGATAGTAGGTATGTATCGCAACAACATAAATGTATCTATATATGAACGCGCTTTCTGGTATTTGCAGACATATATCTCCACATATATATATGCTTGTAAAGTTATGTGTATGCATTCCAGCATATGCTCACTTGACAAAAACGAAAAAAGAAGCAAGCTAAAGTTTATAAAGTGCTTGTGTGTGTGGAAATGGAGTTGTAAATTCAATTACAAAGGGGAGATGGTGGCAATGCACACATCCTTGTTCATTGATTTAGCAGTTTGGTTTGAAATTGAAATATATTCAATGACTAAAAACGGGCACATTTCGAATAGTAACACATTCTAAGCCCTGAATTCGTAAAAAATGTGACAGATCGTTGGGCAAGATTTGCGCCAGGAAGTTGTAAATTATATTTTTCAGCTCGAATTTAATGTAAATTGTTTAATATGGCGCATTTCTGCCGTGAGAAAATATTCTGTATAAAATGTGAACTACTATTTTTTGAGAGAAATGTTTAAAATTTTTGGTTTCTTAGAGAGTCTTAGAGAGAATAATAAAAATGTTTATATTGCTCCAGGTACTATGCGGCACAAATCTTTCTTAGGTTTTCGTTATTGAAGCGTTGGTCGTTCCATATATGTCACAGCCGGTTTCCCTCTTATAAAGGGTTTTAGTAAAACTTCCATTTCTTAAAAGTATTGTAGTTTGTTAAAGCTTGGTACCTTTAGTTCATAAGAAGAGTTTAATATATTGATTGTATCAATATATTCATATTCGCGCGACTCGCTAAGATATAGCACAACCTTATTATTATTCCATTGTTCCAATATTCCGAACATGCGTTAGAAAGCTACTGTCCTTGTGCGTCAGTATATGCCATTCATTTGAACATTTCGTTAAAACTCAATCAAAGCTCTCTTCTTAGGCACAGTTCTTAAAAAAGTATAGATATACTCAGTATATTAGAATATATATAAACTTTTTTGTTCCCTTTTTTATTTATTAATTTTTTATTTATTAATGCAGATATTTGCTAGAAGTTATTCGTGCGGAACTTTTGAGCTTTCAAAGATTTTAGATAAATTTTTCTTTTTTGTTATACTCTCGCAACATGTTGCAACAGAGCATATTAGTTTTGTTCACCTAACGGTTGTTTGTAACACATAAAATTTAACGAGTTAGATATAGACATATATGTATATATAAATGATCAGCATGGAAAGACGAGTTGAAATCCGAGTGACTGTCTGTCCGTCCGTCGGTCCAAGCAAGCAATTACATATAATATAATTATATGTAATTGTATATATTGTATATATATATATATATATATATAAACAATGTATATAATATATAACTAATGTCGGGGGCTCCTAGTATTAAAGGCACTTATCAGTTTCTGAATCCTCCAATTATAATAGGTATATCTATGAAGAAAATTATTACGAAAGCGTGGGTAGTTACGATTATTATACATTATATAATGTATAATATATATATGTATAATTATTATATACATTATAGATTTGATCATCTCCAATTAAGGCTCTTGGATATCCTAGCTCTGCTCGAACGAGGATTCTAAGGAAGTACCTACTATTCCTTCTCAAGCTCCGAAGATGAAATATAAGATTCCAATATCTTTATGATTTAAAGAAAATAGGCCTTGTCGCGATTATTATAATATATTATATTATATATATTATATTATTAAGGTAGTATTATATAAGTAGGATCTATATTATAAGTAGGATCCATAGTAGATACCTCTTCCGATATGTAGATAGATACAAATGAAGAAAAAGGATACATAGTTGGCGTGTATGCTTCGTAGTAATCAAACAAATTTAGATCTCGACAAATGTGATTTACACTATTCAAGGCTAGGTTGATGTCTGCGCTGTAATGTATGGCTAGGAATATGCCAAAATCATCCAAATCTTAACAGGACTATTCCTAGCAATATAATATGTAATATATATAACTATATTATATATATTATATATATGTATATTTATTATATAATATACATAACTTCGAAGTTGCATTTTTGTTGTTTCCGTTATGCCGTGTTCAGTGCAAATGCGACCAGCATAATAAAACATTGAATATATTTCTTGTGAATTTTAATAGTAATAATAATATATATTAAAATATTGGGAATCCACGACGTGTATCAACCAAAATACATTTTTTGAAAAACTTTTTTTTTCTTACAGAATACAGAGTACGAAATCACGAACAATTTTGTTTTGCTCAGGAAAAAGCATTTTACCTATATACAAAATAATTGAATGACTTTGAGTGGTTTCAAGAAGACGACACGCAATGTCGCACTGTGATTTGAAAAACGCCAGACTTCTAAATTCATGATTGAGAAATTAACTAATGCAATACAGATGCAATAGAATGGTTATTTATAAGCATTAAATGGACAAAGACTTAGAACGGCGCCGGTTACATTCCCCCAAATATTCTCCTGACTTTGTGAAGCTCGAAGCTGGAGGATCGCTTTACTAAACTCAGCCGAAATTCACAAATTCAAAACAAAGCTTTTATATATACATTTACATTTACAGTCACAATAATTCTAAAATAATTTTGTAATCTCTTTATACCTTCCAATAATGTCGTTCATATTGGCTACCTTTTCATTCGCAATCAAACCGGAAGCATTTCGAACTTTCAGCTGTGAACAATGGCTATGTGTTTGACTTTTACATTCGCAATAGCCCAACAGCGTTGCAACAACAACACAACACACATATATATGTGTAAATACATATATGCTCAATCACTGAACTCGCATCCGTCTATTTGGCATATTGAGTTTTGGCATTCAATTTGCTGGTTGAAAAGCAAAAATCTGTAAGCTGAAGTTGTCAATGCTCTAGACATTGGCAGCCAATTGAGGTGCGATTATGAGTGTTTCACGTTTCACTATTTCTGTTAGAGATAAAACTCAGCAGGTGCAAACGCGCACATATGTATATGCCGCTTTCCTGGCAGAGTTTGAAATTTCCAAGTTGCCAGGCTGCTGCATTGTGCTCATGAGCTAGTGTAGTATATATGTTTGCATTTGTATGTGTTCTGCATATTCTCATGGAGACATCGAACTTGCACATTGGTGCTGTGATAGTGCTTTGTAAATACAAGCGTTGAGCCGAGGCTGCATTAGCGGGTGTATGCATGAAGATAGACACGCATACACACATAGCCAAATGAAAAGTATATGAATAGGTAGGTATGACTGTGACATCAGAACAGTTTTCTCAGCAATCGCATTGTCACCGTTTAACAGCCCTTTGCTTTGCTGCATTCGCTTTGAAAAGATGGAAATAAATTGATTTGTCATTTGACAAGTTTGCACGTCGCAAACCGCAAACGTGTGTCTGTGGGAGAAGGGGGTATATGAGTGTATGTCTGCGTGTGTGTTGCAACTTCGTTTATTAGTTGCTGCCAATGTGTGTTCGCTTCAATTCATGCAAAGTGTGCGATAAATCCGCTTTCCTAACTGCGTACTTAGATTTAGTAACGGTATAAAAATCAGAAAATTTTTTTGTTATAAAATATTTATATTTTGCATTTATTTTTTGCGATATTTGAAAGTAATTTTAACTCAAAGTAATTCTATTTTGCTTTTTTTCTGCAACCTTACTACATTTTTGCTCTTGCTAAATGAACGAAACGTTTATCGATTCATTTCAATCATCCTTTCCTACTTCCTCTTCGCTTTACTTAACTTCTTGTGAGCAAAAAATATTTTGTACATCCAAAGGCCTTTTCTAATCAAATACTCAGAGTCCTTTTTAGTGGACATCGTATTTACAATTCATTGATTTTTGTTGAAGAAACATACAGTTTTCGAATGTTTAGAAACATCAGGATTTTCGATCAAGATTGTTTTATAAATATAAGGAATGCATGTAGCAGATATGTCACAAAGTGGTAGGAAGCGTCAAAAAATGTCTAATTTGTTTAGCACAGGAAAGCGTATTAAGATTTTACCGGGCAAACTTTAGAACTAAAGAACAAGGGTATGGATTTCATCACTTAGTGTTGAAGACACTTCTAAGAAAGAAACGGAATTAAGAAGGATCACAATTTTGAAAATCCTAACAGAGTGAGTGTACGCAGATTGTTTTGATTTCTGCCAAAGGAAAATTTTGTTTATTGCGGCATACAAAAATTAAATGTACAATAAAATTAATAATAAAAATTCAAACGGAAATTTAGTATGATTATATAATTTTACCGACAAATTTCTTGGTTACCTATTTATTCAGCATTGTTGCTAACCATGACGTATACGTAACATCGAAAACTAATCATGCTACAGTTAAACGATTCATTATTTTGACGTTGTTAGAACAAAAGATAATTTTGAGAAATGGTACCGAGTTGGCGGTTCCTTGCTGAATATAAAACTGGGCCCATTCCGGTTACGCGGACCCGACCCTCATGGGAACATAAATGATTCATTTTACGCTGATTTTTAATGCGTTTCTTAATAAAATAGTAGTTATGCAGCTCATCCAACTACCATTGCAAATTATATATTGAGTTCCTAACCTACACCTATATCACTAAATATATTATTATATTTCCTTGGACCTTCCACAGATTATTTTTAGTCACCAAAACAAATTGTAGGTTCAGATCCCAGCCGAACCAAAAAAATTCTCAATTGTATGTTTCTAATAGTTATCATATCTCGACCAGATTACCAAACATTCAAGTATAAATGATATAAAAACAGTTTTCGACAGCTGGCCAATATTGCCTTCTAAATTGTGGGAGGTTTCAGTATTTACTGACTGGAGTGTCGATGTACAGAGCGTTTAGGAAGAGAAACTAATCAAGGTTTTTCTATATGTACGTGTGTATACAAAGAATTATTCAGTGAGTTAGTTTTTGCCTGGTTGTAATGGCGTATACGTAACCCTTATATTTACTCAGATAATACGGAAACTTTCCATAATTTTGAACCATAATGGAAATAAAGTTTGAAAGAATTGTATAGAAGTTGAAATACAGTGCAAAAAAAATTAGAGCTAACATTATACCTGGTTGATAGCTCCCAATTTCATGCTGCATTTTCATTATTTTGGCATCAAAGTAGTAAAAATGCAACGCATACTATATAAACAAAACAAATGTCTGCAGTAAGTTATTCTCACAAAAGGCCATTGGGAACACCCTCATTATGCTATAGCTATATTACTTACGAATTTATGTATTCATTTAGTGACAGTAATCGCACGGATTACATTACATTAATTGCTAATATTTACACAATTTTATTCACACCAATCACAAAGGCAAACAATTGAACAATACTCTCACATACACGCATATATATACTCAAACATGTTAGCCAACGATTAATAATGTATGGTACATATTTATTTGTACGCTTGTACAATTGTATAAACAAATGCATACAAAGGAAATCCACAACAACATTAACCGAGAGCTGCTCGGCGTACTATAAGCAAAAGATTAATGCGCTACTTTAGCTATTTATTTCAGCTAATAAAGTAAACAAGCAATGAATGCAGAAGAACGATAAAATGAAGAATGAAGAAGGATAAAAGAAACCAGTTTCGCAGAACACTCTGATAGGCAGACATCTACTGGCAATCGAGACAGCTGCAAAAGCTGAAAGCTAAATGCTATCGGAGAGGTAAATACAGTACAGACAAGAGCATAAGCGGGATAAGACCGCAAACGCCTAATTCGAAATAAGGGGAGAGAAAACATTTATCTGCAGAAAAAAACTAAATACTTAACTGCAGTTTATTATGTAGTGAACTTGGTATGTGGCTAGGGAATATTTTCAAATAATTCTTTCATTCCTACTCCTCAGAACAGTGTAAGGCAATAGGAAAAAAGATAGTTTGACTTAAAGAGAGTCTTCTTCCCACATTATTTTATTGTTGTTGGAAAAGGAAGACTTACTTCAACATTCGCAGACATTCATATATTTCATATTCGATTACAGCTTTGGTCTTTTCTTGAACGAAGAAGTCTTTGTGCTTGGGTTTATCAAAACTCTTTTTTGATATTATGCAGCAACGGACGGATCCAATAAGCCTTCTTAATAATAGAATGGAACATTTGTAGGGGTTTCCTATACAAGACAAGAGCGTACTCCCAAATCGAAGAATGTTATCATCGTTCAGACATCAAAAAGCGTTTTCCTGGTTATGTAGAAAATAAATTTCATCACTTTATCAGTATTATCAAAATCTAAGCTGTAATATAGTATTGCATATATAGTATCAGTAGTCGATAAGTTATAACGCAGTTCTAAAGAAATACTCTCAAAACCGGAGACCTTCAAGATGAAGTATCCGGAACGCCTGTGCAGAGTGGTCAATAAAGAAAGATGAAAATATCTCCAACAGTAGTGATTAGAGCGGCAGTTGCGGGTAGTTTCTGTTAAGTTGGCCTTCAGTTTCAATATGATTATTGGCATTTGGATAGTTTAGTAACTTTCCGTTGGTGTCATTACATCAAAATATTTGTAAGAAAACTTCTACTCAGGATGGTTCTAAGGAAACCCTGTAGGATCTTAAAAGTTTCAGCCGTTTCAAAGCCGAATTGGATGATTTTAGTGATTTTACAGTTCCAAAAACTGACATATTTTTACATAGTTAATGCATCCAATTCCCAATCACCAAAAAAATCTGACCTAAAAATTTTTGTTCCAGATCTCCTTGAATTGCGTATTGATTGCGTATAATTAAAATGCTCATAACTCAATAAGTAGATTTATTTGATCCAAAATATCCTTCAAATTGCTTCTTTCTTTCTTTGCTTTTGTTTCAAAAGTTGGCCTTAATCAAAACACTAAATGAACTTAAAAAGTTCATCTTGGAATCTAAGACAACTCTTACTCTAATTATACATATATACATGGATACTACTTAAGAATAAGACTTAGAGGATTTAGTTCTATTATATAAATTTCGTGTACGCTTCACATGACGTGTGAGTTGCAGGCTCGAACCTAAGCCGAAATTGAATTGAAATTAGTGGGAAAATTCGACAGGCAATGTTAAAGCTCTGATTGACTTTTTAGACTCATATAATTCTGAACAATTTCAGCTGGCATTCGGAGATTGTTTAAAAAAACTGCAGGATCTTCCGTTGAATTTACGGTCTGATTTGACAATATTTTAGGTGCAAATATCCAAAGATCTTTCGAAGAATTCTTGTCACTTATAATTCAATAGTGTCTTCAACGGATATTATAGGCATTAATGTGTCTTCGGTGAATGATATGAGTCACTTGGTTACAATTGTTTAACTACTCATATCCAAAAATATACTAAAATTGAACGGATGTTGAGTATAGGTTTTAGGATAGGTTATCATTCATTGATCATTGATCCGCAGAGAATAGCCATTGATGTTTGGCTAAAAATAATGAAGACGGCTAAAGTACAATAGTTTAGAATGATATTATTATTCGGTGGTTGTGAGAATCTTTCATATCCACTTATGATCCAAACTGTGACAGCGAACTTTGAAGCAACAACTACAACAACATCAACTGATAATGGACTAACAACAAGTGGCATCAGTATTGCAAAAGTCAATTCCATGTGAGTGAGGAATTGAATTGAGGAGTGAGGCCTTAAAAATTATTACATATTCTGATAAAACACATTCTTGACATTGTAGGCACGAACAAATTTATTGGAATGATTTATTTCATTTGGACTGTAAATGTGATTTAATTTGAGAACACCTGAGAATAAGAAGTTTAAACTCTAGCCTATCTTTGACCAATTCATTATAGGAACCAAAGGAATTCGGACATATTCGTTTCAGATTTTCATACAAGTTTCAATAAAAGCTTTTTGGAAATTAATTTAAGTTTCTGTATTCCAACTTTGAATTTTCAACTTCATTCATGCTAATTTGTAGGTAGAAATTTATTCCACTTCCTGGTTTGTTCGTCGAGTGAAATTTCACTAAATTTATATTATATGTCTGTAACAACCAAAACAGCTATCACATATAAGTATATATGAGGGTAATAACTGCCGTACAAATAGGTATTTATTATGCTTATGAATGTAAACTGTAAATTTTATGGGAAAACTTTCGGCATGTTTTTATAACTTTTCACCAGAAAGCGGAGAAAAAAAGCAGAAAATAACAACAACAAGCATATATAAAAGCGAAAACTTTTCATGCAACAAACACTTATAACCACTCATCCATATAGTACCACATTTACACTGTCCAACACAGTTAGATACATACAAACAAATTACTAAATCATTTAAACAAAGGAACATTCCCGCAAAAAAGCGAAGAAAAACTTCAAAAAAATGCTGAAAAATGTGTAAAAAATATGTAAAAAATCTGCCAGCAGGCGAGAATTCGGCAGAATTTTTCACAAAAAAATATTATAAAACTTTTACACACTTTACAAAGTAACACTCATACATACACACACACACACACACATGTTTGATGCGCGCAACAAGGGTGTTCTGTACTTTGACGTCCAATTTATTGCAGGCCACACTCATGGAGAGACCATGGAGAGCTGTTGTTGCTTCGTTTATGCGCGCATGTGAGCGCTCGCTACTTATGGGCTGCGGCATCATTAAGAGACAAAACAAACAAGGGGTGTCAACAAATCGATGGCTATTAATGAATGCTAACAAATTTGCTTAAATAAGAAAAAATTTGGTACCCAAAAAAAAATATTTAAAATTAATGCAGCGAACTTAATTGACTGACACATCTTAAAATTTAATATTTTCTGGAGTGTGAGCGCAAGCTGAGCTTAGTTTTGCGGAACATTGGCATGGTGTTAGATGGCATGAGGTGAACGATTCTTCGATTAATTGTGGATCGGAGCTGCTTTCAAATAGCCGAGTCGTAGCAAACGGAAATGATTACGTTTTCTAATGGCACTGCCTACAAGAGATTCAGTATTCTACCCGGAGAAGTAGCTTTGCCTTTAGCTGACAGATAACAGAATGACTTATAAAATAGTTCATAGGACAAGAGGATCTAGCGCTTTTAAGTTATACCTTTATTTTTCTATCACCGTCATCGATTTCTCTTCTCACTAAGTTTAAGCATTTCTTGTCAAAAACTTTAAATGCGAAAACAACAACAAAGTTAGCGAGTTGAATTCTTCGAATAAGAGTTTGTGTATACCTCTTTAAACTATATCAAATTGTACACAAATTGTATACCAGTTTTACCACAGGCTCAAATGAAAAATTGTTGTCAAAACTATTTTTTTATTAGTTCAAAGTTGCATCTCAAGTGCTGCCCGTCTGTTTGAATAGCTCGCATAGTTTGTTCTATTCGCTATTCTCTAACGCTTGGTTAATCGAAGACACATAATGTTACAGCTCACATAACTCCTGTTTGAACTTTTATGCAGTGATATATTTTTCCACCCATCAGACCCATCTATCAGTCCATTCATTACAACCTAGCCTTAAAAGATCTTTGTGAAGATTTCTGTTATACTTGAAAAATTACTTCGATGATATTTGCTTTGAGGATTTGTATTGCTGAAGAGTTCTTCGCAAACATCGCTATCACAACATACAATGTGTAATCGTGGCTCAGAAGTGGCGGGTTTCCTTCGATAAGATAGTTGAGAACACGATTATCGAATATGATTCACAACAGTTTAATTGAAACTATGATGGTCTATTCTACATTACGTAGAATACGAGCGTGGGAATAGAACGGTATCAAAATTGTTTAAGGTATTTAAAAATACGTTTAAAAACTGTTAATGCATCTTACTTAAAGGATAGGAATGAGAGGACGTAAGAGGATATTGGGACTCAGTACAGTAAGTATCAATATTTTTTGTATAATATGTTGCACAGAGTATAATAGGTTACCTATTATATTTGTTTAGAGAGATAGATAGAGATAGATATAGTGTTAAATAATTCGAAACCATCAAGACGGCGAGATGAATTGATATTTGGATGTTAATTCGCCCATCGGTCCGTCTATCCGTCTTGGCGATAACTAGAGTAAAAAAATTAGGTATCTTTAAAAAACTTGTTACAACTCTGAAACATACCTTTCTTAGCCTCTGCATCAGGTATCTGCGGATCTACGTTCTTCAACTTGAAGCTTGTTTAGAACGTATTGCGAAAAATGGACAAAATCGGTCCATATGTTCAATAGACCGATATACAATGACATTCACTTTTCCAATTGAATTTATGTCATGTATATCGGTTTGCGAAGAACGTATATCAATACAGTTAAACGGGAATGTTATAATTAGTAAACGTGTCTTAAGTCCAAAAATGGATTCAATCGGTCTATATGTTCCCCTAGTGTTTTCACAATTTATCTAATTCATTTAAAAAAAATAAAAGAATTGATAAACTTTTCCAGATTCCTGAATTTTTTCAAACTCTTTTAATACTTAGATATTGCAAGCTACACTCCAACTGATTACTTGTCTACATGATTCGTGCTTTTGTTTTTTGTTTAGCTTATGGCTCTTCCTTTCTGGCACTGTTTATATACAGTGGTGCTAAGTCTGTTGCTTTCCTCGCTAACTTAACAGTTTCTGTATATGACGTATTGACAAGGAGACTTCATACCTGCCCAACTTACGTACTAATACACTTCAGGGTGATAGGAAATTCGGAGTTATCACATTAAACTAAAATAATCTCATTAGGATAACCACATAGGTAATTACAATAGCAAACATTTAACTACACTTTTACACATGTGTGCATACATTTAAAATAATAATGCTGAATAATTAGATATCACTTAGTGATTAAAAATAATGAAATGAATGGTTTCCGCAAGATAATTGCATTCATAGCCGTGCGGAAATGAGTTGTGTAGCAATTAAATGAATAAGAATAAATGTAGCAGGAAGTAGGTAGTAAGACCGATAATACTACCACCCTTCGGAGAACCTTCCACAGGTGCTCACACACAAGTTTCAAGCATTTAGTGTTAGCCCGATGGCAGATAATAAAACAAACACTCATCCCCACCATGACCTTTGTGGCCTCTCAAGTCGAATATGGCGTTGGCATGCACCTTTGTTGAATTCAAAATTAAATATACAGAAATAATTGTTGCGACAACAACCGAGGTAATATACCGAGTCCATGGCAACAGTAACGGTGTGAAATCATGTAAATAAATATATATCAAAGTCAACATACAATGTGTGCAGTCAACCAACAATGTAGCCGCAATTGACCTTTGGGGAATTTCGCCAAACGATAGAGCAACACAACTCGCTAGTACATTCCACATTGTGTAGATATATATGGCGAACATTATGTATGAATTTATTGTACATTAAGAGTGTTCAGAATACAGATTAGTGAGCTCTGTCTTGTGAAGCTTTACAGTTATACCAAACGATTTGCTTATACTATTCTATGAGAGCTGTAGAAGTGTGAAAAGATCAGCCCAATTGAATTTGTACGATTTCGTCAATCCGTTGGATTCGAAAATCCGGAAATAAAGTGTATGAATTCAATTTTCACTTTGGGTCTAGCGAAGTGGTAAAAAACATACCCTGGAATGAACCTACGGAAGAGTAGCACTAAGTTATTTCTTACATTGTCAGAATAGTCTCGAAATAGTGGGCTGTTAATATAGTAGCAAAAACTACAATTTCTCGCTCCTTATATATGCATTTCTTGCTGTAGTAGTCTCCTATGGCAATATAAATCTTTGGTTCTGCCATCTCTTTATGCTTTCATCTTACGTCTATGGAATTTAGTACTGT
Source organism: Bactrocera minax (assembly GCA_021498325.1). Lineage (NCBI taxonomy): Eukaryota > Metazoa > Arthropoda > Insecta > Diptera > Tephritidae > Bactrocera > Bactrocera minax. The sequence continues at coordinate 339,452 of JAKEEE010000100.1, forward strand.
GTTTGAATCCACAGACTCTGCAGGGCTCTTCATAAAAAACGGTACGTTATGCTAATAATTTAGAAACTTCTGGTCTGATAATTTTATTTTCCAACTTTGTATAACTACAAAAAGTACGGGTTGTTCCAAAATCGGGTATATGTAACTGGAATGGAGTGCCGTAGTATTTCAAGCAAATCTTATACCGCTGTAATGACAATAACAACAAACCTTGCAATATGGATACTATAAATTCCAATCCATATATCATAAGAAATTTGGGATCTCTATCGATCGCGATTGCTGTTATACGGTAAACTCTGAACTTCTTTTATGAGAACACTCCGTAAATCAGTCGAGGAAGCTTGGAACTTCCCTTTATTTTTGGTATCGAGAGGCAGATGTATTCTTTCAATTCTAATGCTAGAAGATGGTCGCCCCAGATCCCCAGATACCCGATTGACAAATAAAAGCTTGCTCTAAGACAAGTTTTTATTTACTGCATAGAAGATAATTGCTTCAAAGCCGGTTTCTTATCCATTCACTAATATTAAAAAGCAAATATATTACATACTATCATGCTATCTAGCTAGAAGAAATCTCTGACAAAATCTTTGAATCAGTTATTTTGAAAATTCTAAGAACTAAACTAATATTATGAATAAAGTTCATTTTGAGTACTAATGAACCTCGGTGGAAATATCTAAAGTGAATCCGTATTGAATTGGACTACTTCGTTATATGAGACATCGTTCATTTGGTCACTTCAATGTTTGCAATATTTGAGCTCCATTTCTTCTCCAAAAATTTTGTTATTGTAAATAATAACAAAATAAGCGAACTGAACTCAAGGTTGGATAGTCAGGAAATATTTAAGTAAAGTTTCTTAACTCAAAACCTTCAAGAGTTTGTTCTAAAGACATACGGCTCTTTTATAGTGCTTCTAATCTATTTTATTTTTTCGAATTGCACGTTCGATTTGCTACTCGCTAATATAGAGAAGATTTGTAAAGAAACTATATTTCAGACATCTTAAGAAAAATGTAAGGTGGAAAATATTTCTGACTCTAATTCTCCTTTTTAAACCCCGTTGTTTTCTTTTCGACCCGGTCTAATATATATAAATATTTGCACGACATTTCCACACATCAGTGCAAGCAAACAATTTTGCGGGCTCTAGTAAAGAAAATGCTGAAGGCAAAGGCGAAGACGAATATGCAATAATAATGACTTTCGGTCAAGTTTATTTATGTAATTCCTCACGAACTAACAGTACTCTTTTTACTGCTTCTCATTTCATACAGTAACTCTTCCGCATCTTTATTCTACACTGAACATACCTCCAACATTTTGCTCGATGTTATTTACCAACATGCACCCTCGAAGGCTATCTTTACTCTACTCAACCTCTACTGGACGACCGCACTGAGTAAAGAAGTGAAATAACTATCACAAGCAGTGGATTTCCTGGCAATGCTCGAGCATATCGGTAAGGAAAAAAGTATCAACAGTCCGTTGCATAGCGTTGCCTTGGCTTTCACTCAGTGCAATTTCGTTGGAAATTCTATGAATTGCCTTGCTCTTGCTGCTGCTATTGCCATTGCCTCGTTTCTTCCGTCTCAAATGGAGTATTGTGCCAAGAGAAACCGCGTTAAATTGTGGGTATTACCGAGTTAGTTTGATATTTCTTTCCATTGTTGCTTTTGTTATAATTTTCTGTTGCATTTTATTTGTATTTTTAAACCAGAAACATTTTTGTGGAGATTTTCTTTTCGATTCTCGTTGCATTAGCTACTTTCTATTCGCCTTTGGCCTTTGAGTTGTACCTTCGTTGTACTGTACATATATATGTTTCGACAAATCCTTACTATCCTTACCAAGGAATAGAGGTATATATGTGTATAGAATAATTCACATGTCTAAATTTTTATTTTTTTATTGCTACGAAATAAAAGTGAAAGTAGATTAGCGTTATTGCAGTAGGGTTTACTCTGAAGATTATACTTTGTTAGTATTCGCTTAGGACATATAGAATTTTCTTTTCAGTTAATTAAGATAATGAGTAAGTTTAGGAAGCTGCTGTAATTGCTTATCTAAATCGAAAGCAGAAAATAAAAAGTTTCGGAAAGTTGATTTTCAGAATATTCGGTGCTACAAAATTGTCAGAACCATACAATCGATGCGAACTCCTTGCTTTTTCGAGGTCGCTAAGCCCTGCTTTTGTTTTGGATGGTGGGGTTTAACATGTTATCAAGGAATTACTGGACATTTTGTGCCAAAAACTTCAGGAAGTACAAGTTACGTACAATAATTTCTCATACAGTGAGATTTTTACTTTACATTATCTCATATTTGGCCATAGAAAAAATAAGTAAGAAAGGGCTAAGTTCGGGTGTAACCGAATATTTTCTACTCTCGCAATGTGCAAGGATCAGAAGCAGGGATATGCTTTCAGGCTGGCATAACTTTGTATTAAAAAATGTTGCGGAAGAATTCAATATTCATAATCCAACGAAATTTTCAATGGATTGAAATTATATGTGGTATCTTATTAACTTATATTACAGGCCATAGACTCTTGTACTTTCATTATTATATTTCGCTTCGTGTCAGAGATATTTATATTAAAATGTACCAAATTAACTCAAAAGTGATATATGCGATATAAACTCAACCAAAGTGGTTTAATAAATATATTAGATACATGAGGAAACAGTCAACCAGAGAAAAGGAAATCATTATAATAGAAATAAACGGCTTAGACCATATCTAGACCGATTTCTTTCATAATTAGCTCGAAATCAAATTGTCTTTCAGAAAACATATCCACGTAATTTCATTAAAATATCACACATATTGAGCAACATAAACTGTTTAAAGTCAGAAGGAAAGTCGGGAATTCTTATATCGGGCATTTTTGGGATAGAGGAAGATCTGCACTGATCATATTAAGTCTTTTCATTATTAAAGTATATTAGGGAACGTGTTTTCATGCAATTTTGTGAAGGTAACTCACACAATGACCGACATATTCGGCATAAAGTCTGCTAGAATAGCGAAAGTTATTATATGTAGTATATGGGAAGTGGGATAATTCATAGACCGATTTCACAGATTTTTGGCAGTACACTATGGTATATCCGATATTACACGTTCACTTAATTTGCTAAGATATCTTACATATTGACCGAAATATACGGTATAAAGTCTATCGAGAGGTTGAAAATCCTTGTATTAGAGAGATAGGGGCTAGGGGAAGTGCTTACCCGATTTTATCCATTTCAAGCACCGATTCAACACACTGTTATCAGAAAGGGACGCAAACGCTCTCTAAATTTCAAAGATATAACTCGTATATTGACCGTTATATGTGGTATAAAGTCTACAGGAAGGTTGAAAATTCTTATAATAGGTACATGGGGACTTAAGGAAATATTCACCTGATTTTCGCCATTTTTGATACGAGCTCACGTTATTATCATGGGAAGATAATCCTCCAATTTCATTACAATATCTTGCAGATTTCCTAAAATTTTCGATAAAAAGTCAGATAGAGACAGTGAGGTCCTAATAATGGGTATCTGGTGGCTGGAAAAGTTATAATCCGACTTCGTATATTTTTAGCCATAAGATGACATATCTTGAAGGCATTATTTGTACAAAGTTTGATTTTCATATCTTATTTGCTACTCGATTTACCTACTTTAAAGTGAAAGGGTCAGATGAAACTTAAAATTGTGTTATATGAGAAGTAGGCGTGGTTTTTATCCGATTTCGTCCATTTTCACAATGTGATATAAGAATGCAAATATAATGCCATGTACCAAATTTTGTTAAAATCGGTTGTTGGATCGAACGGGTTCTTGAGATATGGGATTTCTCCTAAAGGTAGGCGGTACCACGCCCATCATAAAAACTTTACACGGATTCTTATGCAATCCCTCCATGTCATATTTGTTAGTGCTGACATAGTTTTCAACATAACTTTTGCAACGGTTTCCGAGATATATATATTAAACCCACTGGGGCGGGGCTATACCCAATTTTAAAAAAGTTTTCTTTTTTTTTGCAAATCTGTGACAAAGAACACGTGTACCAAGTTTCATCAAAATATTTAAATTTTTACTCAAGTTATCGCTTTCATGGACGGACGGGCGGACGGACGGATGGACAGACAGTCACTTGGATTTCAACTCAACTTTTAATCCTGATTATTTATATATATATATAACAAAACTAATATACTCTGTAGCAGCATGTTGCGAGAGTATAACTAGAGGATTCGATTTTGTGAGGCTTATCGGGTTTTCTGGTAATCATTCATAACAAGAAAGTTCAAGCTCTGATTCTGTCTTTAGTTCAGATTCTCGAGATCCTGCTTATGGTTTGTCCACATATTTTGTAAGCAGGAGTATTTCTCAGGTATTCCAGAGATACTGATGATAAATTTTTCCTAACAACATTTTCACATAGCATCGTAGCTGAGATCTAAATATCTAGATAACAACTTCTGTAGAGCATTTAGTTATCTTATGAAGACAGCAAGAAATTATTGAGAAGTGTTAAGATCTGTCAGACTTCAGAGCACTACTTCCTAGTACTAAGGAAGGACTACGATGAATTCTGGCTACCATAATTGAAGTCGCTTGTCGTAACATCTCTTCTTCTGTTTAGTTGTCAGAATTAGAGTCTTAAGGCAAGACATATGTCTTCAAAAGGTCCTTTCCTACTCTCTGCCAGTGATTCGACCGAGAAGTAATCCGTTCGTGGTATTCTGATATCTAATAGCAGCCAAATATGCAGACTTCACTTTTGGTTCTTACAGGAGATGACGGATTAAAGACTTCTTGGACTGAAATTTTAACTCTCAATGAGATTCAAGTTTTCGATAAAAAGTTAGACATAGTAATAAAATTTAAAGGAAATTGTTCAGTTAATCCACATGATCATTATCCCGAGCTAAGAAATTTAGCAAAAAAAATTTTTTAATAACATCCCAAACCATCGGAATATTTTTATCTAAACCAAAAAAATTTATTTTTTATGCTGCCCCAACAATAACAAGAATAAACGATATTTCGGCAAAGAGATCGCTGTAAGTTAACTTTGGCTAAAAATTTAAGAAACCTATTTTGTTTTCGATCCATCTGAAATTATTGAATGCAATAACGTGGTTGTTTTTGTTTTAAACCGAATGTATTTCTAGCAAAAATAATCCTCTGCTAAGAATCTGAATCAGGCTCTTAGAGGCGGTCTTAGAACATATTGTGCTCTTCATTTATCTGATAATATCAAGTCGTACACTGCAAATAAAAAGAAAAACTCAATTCAATATCCAGCAAAAGTAAGCCAACCACTCCAAGTGAAAAAGTTTCACAAAAAGCCCACAGCTAGCAAAGAAAAGGTATCTTTATGCTGACCAGATGATGAAGGAAAATGAATAAACTTGAAATGGAAAAAACTAATTGTCTTACAAATGATTTAACCGCAAATCAGCCAGCTTTTATCTCGCTAAGCAAACAACATGAACGCCATTTTACCTTTTCACAGCTGAACACAAACGCCTATCTTGCCACCGTGAGCGATTTTAATATTCGCAAAACTTTTAAGCTGCATGCAGTGGGCCCACGCGAAAGAAAAAGTTAAAATAAAAACAAATAATTTTAAGTTACCGCAGCCACACAGACTTTGATTCCATTTGCGGGCATCGTATGCTGTGGCGAAGGTGTAACCTGGCGTAAAGAACGCAAATTGGAAAATACGACTGTGCTACCGAACGACTAAAGCCACTAAAACTTTAAATGCAGTTTAAATGAATCATTTGTACAGCCGCTTGAAAGGTTCAAACTCTCTTGCTGCCTCCTGTGAACAGCTTGCTGTCCGAAGTTTTTGTTCACGCGGAGTTGGCGCGTCAGCCATTGTGTCCAGGCGGTCGATTGGAAGCGGTGCGATTTGTGCGCCGATGGCGCGTGGGCCAACTGTCTGACAAAGCGCTTAAAATGCCATTTACTTGTGTCTTTCTTAGGTTTTTTGTTGCAAGTGAGGCGCCTAAGATCACAATTGTGGCGTGAGCCGCAACGGACAGTCTTGGCTACAGGGTGCGTCCACACCGCTGGGGCTACTTTTGTATGTATTCCCTATTATTCACATTAGTATTGCATTAGTGTTGGAGACGCGTGCCATTGCCGGATCTGGGTCTTTAGATTGCACGCTGGCAATGTCCTTTGAAATATGCGCGCGGCTCTGTTGGAGACGAGCGCGCAGCGTGGCACAGAAATCGCAAAGGCAAAAAGTGCGAATTCCAAGCGACTGACTGCTGCTGCATTCGAATTGTCTTACATTAAATGAAAACAATTGCACAAGATGGCGTTTGCTTATTGCACAATAACACAATGCATGTACAATGAGCTTGGTTATGGCGGTGAAGCTTTTCGGTGGCAACAAAGATAATGGCCAAGTACAAATGTGAGCTGAAAAGAAGCGCCGTAACAACAATGACTTCACAGCGTAATTAAATTTTATGCATTTTAATAATAAAAACAATTTTAACAAATTTGCAGCACTCAGCGTTGGCGCGCGACATGCCCCACACAATGGAGGTAATAGTCGTGGGGCAACAAGTGCACAATTGCAACATGCTACAATAGCAGCTATCTTGCCAAATATACAACATGAAATGTGCAGCAATTTGGTGTGTACTAAAGTGTTATGTTCGGGGGAAAAAAGTACTCCGTTCTGTTTGCGGCGTTGCTGGAGGCGACTTGGTTTTGGTGGTGGCGACTTCAGTGATTCAATTTGTTGAAAAAGCGAAACAAAAACTTTGAACCGTATACATTTTAGGTCACTGAATTTAAAAGACATGCCACTGTCTGCCACTGGCTGAACTGTGGGTTCAAATCTCAGTCGAGCTACATTTTTTAATTGTAATAAACTTTGGTGGAACCCATCGGGATCTCGCATCTTCCTGTGTGTTGCTGAAAATAATAAAAAGGTTTTCATAAAATGCTTTAGATATTTGAGAGCGGTTTGAAACTCGTATTATCGAATAGAACCAGTTTTTGAAGTGTGCACACAATAAATAGGAGCATAAATCCATCCTTATGCTACACCGGATTTCTATTATTTTAGAAAGCTCTAATTTTATTTTTCCGTAGAAGTGGTATGTAACAATATGTATCCTAAACTTCGGCAGAGAGACACGTAACGCTAAGTTGAGGTGGTTTGAATTAATTCATTGATGTTTCGGGATCTCCTTTGTTGCTCTGATTCAGTATATTATATCGATAGCCAATAGTTTTGTCAAAAAAAAGTATAAAAGTAAATTTATATAACCCATTGTGATTAAAAAAGTTGTATATTGCTAAATTTATATGATTGCCATTACCGAAACCCTGACTTGGACTTTATTTACGACCAAATTTTTCATTTATACCGTTAGTAGAACGAAACACTGTTTTTCGCGGCATTGGGTGTGTTATGGCATTGGCATGCAACTAAATGGTGCACAATGCCGGAAAGTGTAAAATTCCAATGCCATGAGCATGAAAATTGCTAAAAGCAAGAATTTTCACAATGAGCCCGAGTATATACCATATGCATGCTTGTATAGAAGAGCACTTTCTATGTGTGCACAGTTTGTATTTTAACAGTTGCACATATTTTTCTTAATTTGTGATTTTTTCATAATTATTTTCGAACAACAACTCATTGCATTTTCCTGTACATATATATAGACGTACATATGTACACACATGCATTAATAACTTACAAATGCTTTCAAATATGCAGCACGCAGTTGAAATGAGTAGAGATTCAAATGGGAAAAACTGATATTAGAGAAATAAAATCGCGAATGACCCTCACTAACCAGCCTTTATCACACATTGGCATTAATTTGGGTTACAGAGGGCATAAATGTGTGAAAAGTAGATAGCAAGTGGAATGCTAATGAAAATATGCTGTACTGGATGGACTATTTTCACCGAATGTTTGTGGATTTATAAGCAAAATAAAGAGAGAAATGTTTTAGGTCGGACTAAAGTCCACATTCAAGGTCGATATGGAACTTTATATCTAAATCTCAATGCTGTCCCAAAACCGCGAATTGGCAAGCGTTGGAGAACCTTGGAGCTTATACATACAGGACTTTGTCACACGGAATAAACGGTCCTCTTGAGACCCTCTAACCTTCCCGAGGACACTAAGAAATCTGTAAAACTCATTTCGCTCAATAATTTCAAGCTAAAGGCCAAAATTATTAGAGAAGCTTCATTGGCTTTATTTCCGGTACTCACTAACGTTTTGAATATTCAATCTCTTCTTCACGACATTTTATGCATTTAAGAGTTGAAGATAGCCGACCGTCACTACTATGTTGAGAAAATTCATCATAGTAATGTCAGTGATGGCCTATGGTGTAAATATTTTGATAGCGTGGAATTTTCTTCAAAAATTTAGTGGAAGAAATTGCTTATTCCGTGGTAATTAAGATACAGCCAAAATCAGTTTGAAGAGAGGAAGCGAAATACTGTTTGAATTAGAATTGGTCTTAATGAAGGCACGAATTCAATGTGCACATAAAAAACCACTTAGGAAATGGTTTCAAAGTGAAGAATAGAGAAAGTCTTTCATTATTACTGAAACAAGTTTTTTTAGACTTACTCCATAAGTTTTATTGCATTTCTTATAAAATATTATACTAGGTTGAACAAACAGAAGAGCTGATAATGTCGATCATCATCATCACCGATTATCCCTCTGTAAGGAAATACACCTGACCATGATGTTTGTTTATATGTTGCTGTGTCTTTGTTGTTATATAATATTATTTTTGTAATTCTTATTTCTTTGACATGTGTCGCACATAATTTGCAATATGGTCTTTTGCGCACATCGAATGAATCCTTTCCCAAATAATTGGCAATAATAATTTTAGTTTCGTGTCGACATTTGAAAACATTCTTATACCCTTATGTTTTATATTGTATCTATAACTATACTTGTTCTGTTTGAGAATTGTGAGTGCATTTTGAGTACAATTTTGAGTGCATTAGAAAGCTAATATTTTTGTGCGTCCTTCCTGAAAAAGTGCTTTTGCAGGCAGTCTTTTATTCATTCATTACTTTAATATGAAGAAAAATTCCGAAAAAAGCCGAAAGTCATCTCATTTTGGTGGAAGTTTATGGTGAATATGCTCTAGCTGAGTAAACGTGCCAAAAGTGGTTGGTGGTTTGCACAATTTAAGTGGTGATTTTGAGAAACTGGAAGCATTACTGGATGAAAATTGTTGCCACACACAAGAATAGCTCGTAGAATCATTAAGAAATTGAGGGTCATTCAAGCAGCTAATTCAAAACGTTTAAAAGCAGCCGGATACATTCAAAAGCAAGGAAATTGGATGCCATATGAATTGAAGCCAAGAGACGTTGATAGACGATGTCGGAAATGCTGCTTGAACGCTACAAAAAGAAATCGTTTTTGCACCGGATTTTCACTGGTGATGAAAAATTGATCCATTACGACATCCCTAAACGTAGTAATTTTATTAGACGAAATTGTGAATCATTTACGGCCAACCAGAAGAACGAGCACTATTATTTTCTATATATCGTGTTAGAAGAACATATGCACCGATTTTATTGGTGTTTAGAACCCCACTACATTTTCCGATTTATTTGGCATATAGTCAATTAAAATAATAAAAGTCATTATGTTTTTCGTTATATAAAGTACATAGAAACCAGCGTAACTCATGTATCGATTTCTCGGATCTCTGAGACTAAATGACAGAATGTCGAAGAAAATACGTTTAACTAGCTGTGCTAATATGTCTTACATACTGATCGATGAGTATGGTATAAAGTCAATCCGACTATGGGTTGTACTGCAAATCTTTTGCCCATATTTGACATCAAACTATGTTATTCCCAACGAAAGATGCTCTCATCATTTCATTAAGGTATTTCAAAAATTTATCAATCTTTTCGTTATAAAGTCAGCCATAAGTACCAATATCCTCATATTCGATAGCAAGGAGCTTGAAAAGTTATAGGCCAATTTAAAAAAGGATTTTGGTATAAAATTTGTAGAGAATTCGATGAGTAATGAATGAGTGTACGTATGTCAGTGCGATTTAATAGCTGCAATCTTCATTCATGACATAAAAACACCGCTGCAACCAATTGACATCAAGTCAGTGTGAATTTAAATGTTTAATCAAAATGAGGAATATCATACGAGGCTAGATCTGTTTTTAAATAAAAAATGCTGTTATTGCACTGTCGGTATGGCAATATGAGTAATATTTTTTATGATCTCGCTTACTCACATAACATATACACAGAAAAATATAAATACAGAAAGCTTAAAGAGTATTACTTGTATGACAATCGTTGAATAAATAAATCCCACTGAATGCCGTGACCAATAATTTATTTTAAGTAAAAAAATTAGATGCAATTTTTTACGAAATGAAATATTTCATAAAAATTAACTACATATGGCTTATCGTTATATATATTATTTATATATATATATTGCGAGTACCTTTTCGTCTTTTTCTGCAGATGCGAGTATACACAAACAGAGGAATTTGTGCAAATATGTGCGGTGGAAATGCAGATTTTCATGTATTTTAAAATATTAATATTACATATGGACTATCTCGCAGGATGTTGGTAGCGTCCTGGTGTGGTCATACATCATTTCCAGCAGGAAAAAAGTCGAAACGGATGTTCGATTAAAGTGACAGTGACAGTGGCAGTGATAGTGGTGATAGTAGTGGCAACATTGTCGTTGGCGAGTGACCTCAACCACTACTAAATAAGCAAACGATGTGGTCTGTGCGCCTATGTGTGCCTGTATGTGTGTATTGGCTCCAATTTATGCGCGTGGCCACAAAACTAAAAGCAACCAAAATAACGCAGAAAAAACAACAAATTCGAATTATACATACACTGACTCACATATACACACATATAACTGCATAAATATATTGTATATAGTTGCCTAATTTTATTGAGGGAAATATTTAAATATGGATCACATGTTTTCGCACTAATAAATTGTTAGTGTGTTTGTATGTCAAAGTAAAATGAAAAAATTGCATGTTATCAACAGCAACAAGAAATTTATAGCAGTCAGCGTCAGATATTTATAAAAAAATAGCAAATTTTATCAAATTTCACCAAGCAGATGTCTTGCTCTCTTTTTCATGCAACACTCTTAAATGTAGGCCACTTTACTCATTCAAAAATTACTGCCTACTAATAAGCGATATAAGAATTTCTATCATAGCTAGAAAATTTTGGTAAATTCGCACATATCTTTATATAAGGGTTAATGAAATATCGACTCTCAATTGAATTTCTCAGATTTTAGCCTGATTTTTAGGAAGTCCATCTTGGCGAGAGGCATTAAAAAAAGGGGCAATACTTGGAAGTGTAGCCGACATAGTGCTAAATGTACACGGGCGATTTCTTTCCTCAATAATATGCTCAAATTTTTACAACTGTATGTCGCAAGAAATCTGCTTTGCCTGAAGGTTTGTTCAGCTGGGATCCCCGTACCATTCAGTTTAAAATTTTCTTAAACTTGAATACTTCCGTGACTTATGAATTTTTGGGAAGAAGTAGATATTTTTCTTCTTATTCTCAACAGTACGAATGTTCATTTCTATTATAAATTATATGAGATATCTCATCGACTTTTAGTTATAAACATCTTTTTTCATTTAGTGTTTAAATATTTTCGAAGCATATGTAGGGCAAAGAATTGTTACAAGGGTCCGTTTCTTACACCTAAAACTAATGGGGATAGATACAGAGTTATGGTATATATCAAAATGATGACTATTTAAAGAAAAACGTCAGAAGCATTGATTTTTCCGTAAAGATTATACGGTAGGATTGCATTGCGACCGGTATATGGTATAAAAATTGGCCGATGAGCGTGACACTGCTTATTTTTAGACGAAATCCCACATCTCAACATCAGCTGGAACAAATTTAACAAAATTTGGTGTATAACGTTACCTTCACATCCTTACATTACCATTTGTAAGTGCGCGAAATCGGACTACAACCACTTCCTGTATAACATAATATTTAATTCCATCAGATTAAAATAGATAAATCAAACAATAATAAAGATTTCGGAAAAGAACTTTGCAGAAAATGTGCCTCAAGGTGTGGCACCTCTCTGATAAAACTTGTTAAAATCGGAAAAAAATTTTCAGTACCGCAGATACCGAATATGAGGACCTCAGTGCTTATGGCAGATTCTTTACCGAAAATTTCGATCAATATCTCACAGATTGATCTTAATGGAATGCAAAGAATATCCTTTTCTGATAATAATTTAATGTCCCCAGTACTAATAAATAAAATCGGGTCAATACTTCCTATCTATCCCAATATATATCTAATATAATGATTTTCGACTATCCGCTTGACTTTATACCGATTCTATCGGTTAATATATGTGACGTTTGAATGAAGTTAACCGAATGTGTTTGCTCACAATGTGGTCTAGCATCAAAAATCCATGAACTCGGTATAGACATTGGTTTAGCTCCACGTACTTCAAATAATGAAATGAATAATGAAATACTGAAATATTTTGAATATCTGAAAGCTATCATACTCTTTATTGAATGCTTTTATCAACTGTACAATATATTGGGTTCATTGTTAAGTGCAGGTAATAAAATTTTTGCAAAATCAATTAAATTTTTACCTACAACATTTCTGGCCACAGGTTCAAGATTTTTTCGAGGATTATATTGTTTTTGTACTTACAGTTTTTGTTTTGCTCTGTTGTCCTACTCACACAAAAGTTAAGCATACTTTATGTAACTTGACTGCTGACCAGTTAGCATAGTTTTCATTTTCATTTCTACAAAAAGTTGCCATCGGCGTTCTTCATATTTAATTTCATCTATTATTGTCTCTAAATTTCTATAAATAGCCCTAAACGAACAGAAAGAAGATATCAAACTTCGTTTCGATAGAGGGGTAAAAAGGCGCCATGCTACAGGATCATATTGTACTCCTAACTTTTTAATAAGATCAGAAATTTTCTTACAATAAACTAGTCACTCTTCCTGATTGAAAAATTTATGAATTCTTCTTTACGTTTCCTATACCAAGCGAATTGTGTATCAGCAGCTAACAGTTGCTTGGCATGAAATTTAGACACAAGAAGTTGAATAGATTCTTAAGAAAGACCTAAATTTCTAAGCAAATCAATTAAATCACTTTACGTAAATTTCTGTCTCAATTTATTTTTTGTATTAAAATCTTTCACATTATTAAAACAGAAATAGCAATTATCGATATGTCTAACCTACATATCTTAGGTCTGGTAAAAAGAAATTATTTTTATTTAAATTTTAAATTTAGTAATCTGTATCTCACTTTGTATAAGTGCGTGCTATGGGGTTACGCTATATAGCATATAGCAGATTTCGTATTAAAAAAAATATCTCAAACAGTTTTGTGATTGCTTGACTCTGTGTTGTTTGAGCACGCGTCAAAGTTAGATACCAGTAATACGCTCATGGACCGAATTTCCATTTGCGAATCGCTATACTGCACTGTCAACAATTGAACAGACTGAAGGAAATAACCCATGTTCTTATGCATCCGCCTTATAGTCCGGACCTGGCACCAGTGATTACTACCTGGTATTGTCAATGTCGAATGTTTTCGTTGATAGAAAATTCGTCTCAAGAGAAGCTTGTGGAAAGCGATTTTTCCAGTTTCTTGCCAATAGGGACGAATGTTTCTATGAAATTTATTAGATTATTACTGGCATTATGAAAGTATCTTCAAAATGACAATAAAATATCGAACAAAAAGGTGCGTATTTGACCCAAATCGGATCATGCTAAATTGAGCCTCCAATTTAATGCAAAAATAATGGATTTATTTTTACTAAACCTAATATTAGTTTTAATAAAAACCTGATTTGATACAAGAAAATAACGTCTTATTTATAATTTATCTATATTTTCTATATTTATTACAAAAACTATCATATCGCCAGGCGTTATGCATGTTTTATGCGGTTCACAATGGGATGTACAGAAACCGCATTTATTGTAAATCTGTTTGTTATGGAGTAACGTTTTATGGTACGTTTCGTAATTTGTAATACTAGAAAATATTGCCTAGCACTCGAGCTCTGACACTGGCTTCCTTAGGTACATATATAAAATCGGTTTATGCAATTACAGTACGCAGAATATTGCTGAAGTGATTCGGGAGAGAACGTGGCTTCAAGACATGACTGCACTAGTGGCTTTACTTTCGGGGCGCCTATTCTCTCGTTCTTCGTCAATGGAAAGAAATTTCGAAAAAGTCACTTGATTTTCGCAAGCTATGATACTTAAAGAGGCCATTCTCACAGACCGCAAGAATTTAGTAAAAATGCTTTTAAGCTGCCATGCGCTAAATTTCGTTTTATTAGCTACAGCACTCCGCTAGCTAATATAAAATAATATAATTTTAAACTGTTGCATTTAATAATATTTCCGTTCTTTGGACCGTGCCAAGAGGAAAACTGTGATGGCAAGAATTTGCAAACTTTTGGCTGACATGGCAATATGTTTGTGCTTTTGTTAACACTTGCAGTTTTCTGCAAAATTGCTTACATATGAGTACACACATACATCCGCATATACTCACATCCGCATACACTCCCATATACATACAACCTGCTACTAAAAACATAACATCACGTAATTCTCGCATATGCTTTTGTGTGCGTGTGTGTGTGAAGAAATCTGTGAATGCTTGAAATGTATGCCCGAAAGTATGTATGTGTGTGTGAGTGCATAACATAAACGTTTCTGCTGCTGCCTGCTGATGTGGAAAAGTCGTTTTCAAACCAGAAACAACAAATACGACTTGAACAATGTCAGTCAACAACTGCTGCTGCTGCTGCTGTTGCTCTTGCTGCCCGAGAATGCAGGCCAATGTAGGCAGTTTCCTTTACTCCCCATTACGCTCCCTGTCCTCATGCTTTCAATGTGGTGCTAAAAAACAACAGCTTACGATTTGTTAGCGGGTGCCATTGTTTGCATGTGCGTATGCGAGTGTGCATATATGTAAATCGAATTAAGGAAACAATAACAAAGCAGAACTTTAACAACAACACTGTATTTGCAAAGGCCTTCTGGAGAGTGAGCCTTGCTGGAAAATGTTAACTAAATTGCCCACCGATTCGAGAAAACTGTGAAAACTAATGTTTCTTCAAAGGCAACATTCTATTGCTACTATTTACATACATTGCATATTGCATTTACATATTGCTACATATTGCTACTTTCTGAGGCCCACTTCTAATTAGGAAAAACCTTGAGCTAGGAGCTCCTTAATTTTTTTATTTTTTAAAGAGTGAGCTCCGTGGAGAGCAGAAATCTCCGAAAATGCCTGCCCGGATTTTGGATCCATGGAAAGTGTTTAAAAAAAAGGCAATGTTTAAACTCCATTTTAGTAAAGGGACCTCTTCTAAACTATGGGAAGCATTCATTCCTTCTCGTCCTAGTGAACTTTTTTCATAAATTCGAAATTAAATTAAAAGATGAAAGGTTTACAAAGAGTATTTAACCACTGTAAGATATTGCAGGCTGAGGTAAGATATGTATTCTTTGGTTACCTGAGGGATCACCATTAACTTATCAACAATTAAAAAACGAAAATCGGATTTGAAACATTTAATTGAATTACCCCAGAGCTTAGGTTCGCCTACAATCAAATCTTTCAAGCTAAATGGATCATTCTTCGAACTCTTGCCCCGTGAGTATGCCCCCAATAATAGTAGAATGGAGGCTACTTCTTAGACCTTTCATTCTAAGTTGTCCTTACAAAGCCCAGTTTTTACTAGCCATCAAAGCAGTTTAGTGAAAGAAGAAGAATAAATTAATACCAAGAAGATCTTCCGCTCCCATATCTAACTAGCTTTTTTGATAATAGTAGTAAGATTATTAAGTATTGCTATTGAAACCACCTAAAGCGAAATCCAAAGTGCGAACAAGCTCAGTCCAACGATCAAACCTGAGCGATTAATTATCAAACCCATTCAGTGTGCCACAGATGAAAGAAAGTATGAAGAAGCATAAGGGCTTCCGACTAGATTTTGTAATTTTCGTGCAAAGCACAAATCGACCTAGCTTTTTAAATTAAAGCGGTTTGCTGACAATGTCAAGGAAAAAATCTCTCACTTCAGCTAAAATGAATCTGTGAGAAATGAGTGAATGAATTCAACTTATGAATACTAACTAAAAGTTCTTAAGAAATCTTGAGCTTGAAAT
Source organism: Bactrocera minax (assembly GCA_021498325.1). Taxonomy (NCBI): domain Eukaryota; kingdom Metazoa; phylum Arthropoda; class Insecta; order Diptera; family Tephritidae; genus Bactrocera; species Bactrocera minax. Next base: position 355,746 of record JAKEEE010000100.1, read on the forward strand.
AGCAATAAAAGACAGTTGGAACTCTCCGAAATTTTTGGAGAAAATTTTTTCAAAGAGAGAATGAGGATGGTTATGTGTTGTCGTTATTTTCTTATAGTTCGACATGGATAGGTTCAGTCCTCCCTGTTGGGTGTGCGAAAAGGAATTTATTTGTACTAACAATTACATACTAGTAACTGGAGAGCTTGTACAATGTAAGACTGATTGTTTTCTACATAAAAGCATACACATATGCGCATATGCGCCCCTCTCTTCCCTTCTCTTTAAATTTTCTGTAAAAAACTCCATTTTCATTTCGCCAACATTTTGACATATGCTTTAGCTCTTTTACACAAATTCCGACACATGCATATATACATTCATATATTCATATATGCATATAGTATATATATCTACATAGAGCTGCATCTGTTGTGTTATTATTATTATAGCTTACAGTTGTTGTTATTAAAATTTTTGAAGTTTTATTATTTTTACAGCACTGAATTGCAAGTTGTTGCGGACACTTTTTTGATTTCGTTAACTTTCTTGACGTGTTGAATGCAGAATCACGTATTCAAATATATATTTACATGCAACATATGCGAATATCAGTGCAAATATTTATTTATGCATTTATGCGTTATTTATTTAACTGTTTTGATTAAATCACATTCATGATATTTTTAGAGGGCGTTTTTCGTGGATATAGGTGACCAACTTTAACACTTAACATGCCAAGCAAATATTGTGGTCACCGTAAAAGTTACACCATTGTGTACAATTTTTTTGACATCTTGAATTTTTTAACAAATACAGCATGCATTTTTCTGTCCAGCAACGAAACTATAGCCTTATTTGGGATTTGTTATTGTACGAGCAATATTAATCCAACACTATCGTCTCCACAACTAGCGAGAACTTCGGAAGATCCCGCTATCTTCTTGGCAATCAGTGACCATAGAGTTGTGAGCTGGGTAACAAAGGGTCATAGTTATACTAAAGTGCGTTCGTATAATATAGGATATTTCAGATGTGTTGCAATGTCTAGAAGGTTCCCATATCATACTGATATTAGGCTTTTTTATCGCCTTCGAGAAAGAAGTTAAGCATTGCCGAACTGAGAGAATTTGACTGAAAATGTATCGTGTAATATTAAGAGATTGCTTATTTCTATGTAGCAGTTAGACGGTAATGTACTATTTCATAATAGCTCACAGTTAGCATAATTACGGAATTTTAATTCTCTGGAAGAACTTCATGTGATCTTCCTACTGTTATTTGCTTCGGAAGCAATATCAAGCCTCCTCAAGCGGTTTGGCGTTTGAAGAGCATACTCTTGGTAGAAAATACCTCCCAAACTTGCGATGCCATTTGGTCTAAATAAGCTTTCTAATGTTGAATATAAATCTGCTAGTTGAAGCACTAAACCGCTCAGGTATAGTCTTTTATAAGAGTATAAAATACTAACGTAGACGGTATTTCAGTACAAATTTCATTGGACTAAACAAACACATCTTGAGATCTAATTTCTACGATTGGGAATGGTGTTGAACTAGCGCTAGACAAAATATCTCCTGCTTTTAAGTAACTGTAAAGTTGTAAACAATTTATTCATGTAAATATCGTGTAAATAAATACATACAAATATATGTAAATAATGTATCATATCTATACTTTGTATAGGTAAACTAATGTAACTACCTTAACAACCGAAGAAACGGTTGCTGTAGAATTGTGGACTTGGCTAATACCACTTAGGCGGTTTCAGGGTCGAAAGAATTTTGGCTTAAAATGTTCTATGTTACATGTTAATAATATAGTTTTGATATGAATATGACAAAAGGCTTTTCTATTGGAAAGCTATATAAGTACAGTTCGAAGAAATTAGCTAACACTACTTTAAATACTAAAATTACTATAATTGCCTACTTCAAGAGAAATCTTTAAGATTGAAAAACAGTCGTCGAACTATAGCTTGCGGTTTTACAGGTTACTCCGTAAAGCTTCAGATCTTCGCTCACGCCGTTCTATCAAAAAGCTTGGGCTAAAATTACAACTGGTTTGGAACGAGTGGAGCACTGTATTATTCTACCTGACGTAAGACTCAGGTGTACTCTGAGTGGGGATATGATATAATGTTAAAATTTTATAAAATTTAGTTTGCGCCTTTTGATTTTTTACCATATTTCTCAGTACCGTAAATGCATATTAAAGAGTATGGCGGGTTTTAGTTGGCTTTGGTCATTGCCTTTGGCCATTAGCCAACGCCACTGCTTCTGGTTTCGCGGATCGTTTCACTTTACTCATTCATTCATTTAATCATTTCGAATTAACAATATTTTGGTGGGAAGTAATTCGCACAAATTGAGATTTGCTGTGCTACAGTAATTTCACAGCCGAGCGTTTTATTTGCGGCTACGCGCGAGCCTGCTGAATATTTGATTGAAAACTACCAATGTACGAGCAATGAAATGTTTAATGAAATATTACGGTTTGAGGCAGACGCTGGAGCGTAGGGGAGGGGGAAGTGGATGGAGGGGAAGTTAGTGGGGCGGAAGTGGTTGAGGAATGTACATAAATATTTTAAATGTAATTCATTTACCGTTCTTTGAATATTTTGCTGGGAAATTACACACACATCCACGCACACCCACTTATATATACACACACATATATACCTATATACTCACACATTTATATCGTACCTACATTTGCTTCAAACTGTTTATTTATTTAAAGACAAAATAACGGTTTACTGCACATTTTTAGTGAATTGTGTTTAAATTAATTCTTTTATCGAGAACCCGAGCTATTTAATTGCGACAAATTATTTTGCTCATTGGCAATCAGTCTCCAGTTGCATTGTGAATTCGTGGAATTGCTGTAATTATTCAAATGAAAGAACTTTTAAATACAAACAAAACAACAACAAAAACTTAAATGGGTTTCAATTTTTGACATATACAGAGCTTGTGATTTTGTTGGTGTAACCAGGACTAATCAATAATCTTAATATTCATAGTATCGAATAAGTATGTATGCATAATTTTTCTCCGCTGAACTGTAAAATCGTATATGTAAGCACTCTGGTAACTAATTAGGTAGTTTGATAAGATAAAAATGGTATATTTCAATTCAACATTCGTTATTAGACGGAATTGTGAATTGAATACACTTAACCAGAAGTACGACAATCATTATATTGGTTATATTAGGGCTAGGCGAAAGACAGTTTTTAACATTAAATTAAATTATGCTACGGAAAATATCTTCACCCAGTTTTATTAAGATAACTCATATGTTTACCGATATATTGGGCATAAAATAAACTACAAGTTCAAAATATTTATACTAGGGATATGGGGGCTAGAAGCGTTGAACATATTTTATCCATTTCTACAACAGGACACACAATATTATATTGAAAAAATGCCCTCTTAATTTCAAGATAACTTACAAATTGACCTATATTTTCGGTATAAAGCCAGCCATAGGGGTGAAGCTTTTCGTATCTGATATCTGTGGGCTTGAAGGGTTATAAACCGATTTCAGCATTTTGGTATTAGAGGTTTCAAACCTTGAAGGCACTATTTTTGCAAATGTTTACTCTGATATCTTAATTGGTGCTTGATTGATCTATTTTAAAGTGGAAGAATCCGCTGGAATTTAATATTTCCTTATATACACTGTAGTCGTGGTTGTAGACTAAATTTGTCTATTTCGCCTAACCTTACCATAATGATATCAAGAAGATATTATGGACCCGTTTTGGTTTAAATGGGTCAAACATTCACTGATATATGAGATGCACTTAAAGTGGCCGGTGCCACACTCATTATTTTTATACCGATTAACATATTTAATTTATTTAACATCCATATTTAATGCTTTTGAAGTTTCTCATTAGATGATTATCCTACTTCGGGTATTTTCCAACAAAGCCTTCGTGTATACATTTAACCTATTAAGGGCGGGGCCACCACTTTTCAAAAATTTTAACACAAATTATGATACCCTTATTCTGATACCCTGTAATATATTTAAGCTTTGCAACTTACTTATTAATAATAAAGCAGCAAGTTTACTTAAAAGCGACAAACACCTTCGAAGAAATCTGTTAGACTGTATCTGTTAGTCGGTATCAGATAAAATTTATAATCTTATGGAATTCAAATTCGACTTAATGCAACAGTATTCTAATTCCATCTTAGTTTTCTCACTTTGAACCACTTGGATAGTTTTGGAAAAAGAAAATTGTTATGAGGTGCGCATTTGGGGAGTATGGTGAATACGAAAGCAATTAAAAATCAAATTAAATGGAAACCGCCGCATATATTACTGAAATAATTTATTACGCGTAGCCTTATCATAAGCGACCTCATTTAGGCAATGCTTAGAGACGCATAAATAAGTTCTGTTTGACTCGATTATTCGTTTTCGGTTTCTTTCATCCTTCCGGGAAATTTCTATCACATCGGAAATGGGCCGCCACGCTCTAATGATTTGCTCGCCCTGCGTTCTACCGACTCTGCCTTTAAATCTCAGAGTAAGTAACGTCTTTTAATGGCCGATACCACAATATTTTGTGTCGTTTTGTAAAAAATTAGTTGCTTTTCGGTAAGTCTACCATCCACATTGCCCCAAAGTAATAGATCGTGGCAAGCTATATATAAGAGCTATATATATTAGCTAGCATACATTCTAGTATATATTAGTTTGAGCTAGGTTTTAAGAAGATGAATGGTTTTCATATTTTATTTTCACCGTATCCATGAGGAAGCACGCCTTCTATTTTCGTTGGGTTTAACGGAAATCAAAGGGATGTTCCCTGAGTTCCAAAAAAAATTACTGATTGCATAGAATGTCTTTTAGTATATTTGTGGAAGATTAACAATATATGATGACCGCACTGTTTAAATGCGTACTGTAGGGGATTTTTCCCCAACATTTTATATTTATTTTGAACTTTTTACCAGTCGGAGCTTTTTCGGTGTTTAATATTACAGTTATGTAATGAAGATATTAATTTACTGTGAATGTTTTTCTAGTTTACGTAGGCCCATGGGTATTCTAAAAGTCTTACCCTTTGTGGGCAGTGTCTTGAGTTGCTTTCTGCTAGGATAATTTCCTGAAAACTTATCGCTAGTTAAGAATTTCTCTAAATCTTTGAGCGGAAACATATTGAGTATGTGTATTGTATTGTGTTTCATGATCTAGCATCGTAGCTGGTTTATTCGGCTCATTCCATAAATCTGGGTATGCTCTCTGTGCTTTACTAATTTCTCCAATTTTTTCCAAAGGTCCCGCCGGCAAGTAGTTGAGGGTTTTTTCAGATCTATAGTCTCATATAAGGTGGCAAGGTCAGCAAATTCGTGCCATTAGTGCACAAATTGCTTATGTGTTATTTATAATCGGGTGGTCGTAGATGAAGCGGAGTAGAGGTTTAAGTTTCTTGCAGAGAAGATGCGAAATATGTCGGAAATAATATAGCGCACCTTCAGATAAATGTCATTGGAACGTCAGCTAAAACGTTTTTCGGGTTAAAACGGGTTTAATTTCAGCGCCACGCTTGAATGTTCTATTTCCATCTACAAGTGATTAAACTTATTCACTTATTTATATTACTTATACTTTGAAAGTATTTCTAAAAAACTTTTGTCTCACTCTTGCAGATAATTATATTTAGCTTTAAAATTTACTTAAAGTCGCCGACCATGCGGTGTCACTTTAAGTCCACCAACACTTTATTAAAGCTAAAACCATATATGCTCGTACTTATGGCTACCATCCTAATTCAAACACATACATACAAATCCAGCACATAGCTATGCTCACAGCAAAGTGTTGGCCAAATGCACATAACTCCTGAAAAAACATATTTCCCATGGCAGTCGAGTAATGCTGCTAGCGAAAGTCTCAAACAAACAACGGTAACAGCAACAGCAAACATTGTTTCTCATTGAAGCCCGCAAAAACATTTCACTTGTAATTAAGCAACACTTACGACTAGCACGTACTTGGCTGAATAATTGATGTGTGTGCGCATACATGCATGCCTATCAATACGTCTGTGTATATACGTGCATATGCATGTGCGTTCTCATGCAAATATAGGTGGTTGTATCAACACCACTACTAAGTTGTTGTGTAGGTGTGGACAAACAAATAAACTCGTTTGTTGAAACATTAACTTCTACAAACGATTGTTGGGCGGCTGAGTATGCGGGCATGAACTCGTCTTTAATAATGTTGATGTGTCGCTTTTTGCCTTCCATTTAACAGCAGTTGCTATATTTCTCTTTCGTCACCGACAACAGCAACGTGACAATACAACAACATGGCAAAAAGCAACTTATTCGATTTGTTGAACATGCGAAAGAAGCCACCGATAGCAACGCCTTCTCATACATCTAACGGTAAATGTGTTGTGTGTGCGCAAAGTGCTTGGAATACGTATGAGTATGAGTGTCTGTGGTTTTGGTGGCTTCGAAACAAAATAGCAGAAAAACAACTCTAACTAACACACTCTAGCTTCCACAATATTTTAACAGGTGCATTCATGTATGTATGTATGTAATGCAAATGTTATGTTGTGCATTCATTTATTTACGAAATAAGAAATTGAACTGGAAAAATATTCCTACCGCAAATATGGATAGCTAGATAGAGAATATAGAAAGCTGGGTATATAATTTGACTTCTTCTACTACAAGCTGATAACTACCATCGAATTTTAGTTAGAAAAGTTCTTTGAAGACGCCTATAATCAGTACTCTCATAATTTCTGATTGCCTTTAGAAAGTTTACCAAGAAGACACTTAAGCGATTGCTCATAAAATAGTTAGGAAATAAAACTTCTCTTAGTATTTATAATGGCAAACGCTTATGAAAGAAAATCGATTAATATAAATTCCGCACTAAATGCGTTAAAAATGTTCACACAACGACACACATACAACGGCAAACATTGAATTCTGTTGAAAATTAATGTTACTCATACGACATATAGTGCCAACATGTTATTAACTACTTTTCTTGTATCAACTTAAAAAATTTCATTTTAATATTGAAACACTCCGAAGAAAAAAAATTACTACTGCCTTTTATGAGCACATTTGAATTATTGTAAGGCTACAGCGGAAGTTGCTACAGAAGAGACATGCAATGGTAAAAGACAACTTTGTTTCATTTTGAAGATTTTTCTCCATCTTTCCTTTTCATTGGCCACGCTTACAACTGTACAAAGTGTAACTACACCTACACTAGTAACTGTCTTAGCGTATTTTTAACTCTTTTAAAAGTGTTAAAGATAACCAAAATCTAACGAAATATCTTGAAATCGAACTATAGACTTTAAAAATGTAACTGTATATATACAGTGTTGGCTAATGCTAATTCCATAGTACATTTTCAAAAATTGTTATTTTTCATGAAACAAAGGAAATGATTAAGTTTGCTGATAAGAACCTTTTGTGTCTTTAAACCTACCCGAAATAGCTTGGTTGTTGAAAAATATATTTGCATTTTAATATCTGAATTGGTTTACTTGTAGTCAAACTTAAATTATGAATACAAGTCGATACGGTAAGTACTACAACAAATTTTATTAACAAAAGAACCATTTTACAATATAACCGTGCATTAGTCATACTCTATTCACCACTTCCCTGTTGTACTCTCTTGCTTAACAAATCACAGCTAAGGACAACAACAATGCTATCTACTTCAATTTGTAAAATAGTTTAACCAGAAGTTACTTTATCTCTACTTCATTATGCCAGTCTGTGTCATTTATACCAGTTGCTTGTTCGATTCGCTACTCTTCGCGGCTTGGCGAAAATTATTTTATTCCACGGTTTCAAGTTCTTTGAAAATTAATGTCAGGTCATAAACCCTACCCACCACATATTGTATTACAAGTTATAAAAGTACAAATACAAATAATGGAAATATCTTTACGCTATTTACTAAATTATTTCAAAACTAAGATTACTGTAGATGCTAAACTGATGAATTGTTTTTGCGATAGCTGATAACTAGTTTCATATTGAAACTTGATTCGAGCATAAATAAATTGATCTGGATGATTAAATATTAGCAGATCAAAAAATGGAGGAACAAGTCGGAGTCTGTACACGTTTGAAGCGCTTTAGACTTTCTCATTTGGGGAACACCCGACTAGGTACTTTGTGCCAGGAATGTTCTCTCTAATGTGTTGAACAAATCTAGGTTACATATATGCGGTTCTATAGATGATTTTGGATCAAACATTAAAGCTTATTCCAAGAACCGATACTAATGTAACGACGTTGAGATATTCGATTTGAGAGGAATCTCTTCCTATGTTTAAATTTTTAATTTTTTAGATCATGATTCCTATTGCCTATGCTCCTTAGGGATTTATTCAAACGTTAATTAACAACGTTAAATTTGGTTGGATTACAATCAACTTCTCTGTGGTGACAAAAAGAATTCAGAATATGGGTTAAAGTAGGGAAGCGTTTTAAGACCATCACAAATCCGCTGATACGATTCTCAAGGCCCTTGCTGTAAAACTTGTTCCAAGAAACACACCCTTCAAACTAGCCCAACGTTAATGTCGTTGCATAAAAACATCTTTTAGAAATCGGAACTTAAACTATGTCTTTGGTGTGGGAGTTTCTGGCTTCAGAAGAGGCAAAATATTTAAAAACTTATTTGTTATTTGATGTAGTTTGATCTCTCAATATATATTACTATTTGCCTTTTTATGAAATAAAAGGAGAAAAATTGTGGTTAGATGCTTCGAAAAACATTATAAAAGAGAGCTTGAATTGTAAAAGCAAATGTTGCCAATATATATATATATTAATTTTTATAAAAACCGTTATGTGGGCGCACATATATAAATATTCATGCAACTTTCTACACACGAGTAACACTGCAACAATTTAGAGAAGCAATAGCGTGTGCAACACAAGTGCTTGCCCACACCGTTAGCCACTTCACTTTGCCAAGTGCTAAACAAAGTTTGTAGCCATTTGAAGTGCATACCGACACACATGTAATTGTATATTTTGCTCATTCATTTAAAAGTTGTACGAAAAATAATAGCTGCTGCCACTAGCATGTACATGTGTTGACAGGGTCTGTAAGAAATCGAATGCGGTTAATAAGAATTCAGTTTTAGCTGGTGTAAGTACATAAAACGAAACGAAAAACTCTGGCTAAACCAGAATTCTATGACTTCCTGAACATTCTTTGAAGAAACCCCTACCATTGCACACCCTTATAGTAAAATAAATTTTAATATTTCCTACTGGGAATTATTTGTTTCTCATGCAGGCACGTTTATTGCCTTGTTATGATATTTAGCCTGTAAATGTAGGTCGGTATTGCAAATTTTCTGACATAGATAAATATTCCAACAAGTTTCAAGTACTCTATATGGTAAGAGTATTTGTGTCTAAAGGTAAACTTAATTCTCCATAATGTTTCTTATCGGTTCCCAAAACTCAACACTTCTATTAAAAACAAAAGCTTAACGCGAAAACTGTTGTTAGAAAACTGATAAACTGTTTTTGCATTTTCCTGCAAGCTTGTACAAAAGTTCAAAGCTCTCTTTCTGATTGATGATAGATGGTATGTTATATTTGTAATATTTCCAGGAGTCCCGGTCCTGGTTAATTCATCACCTTTTTTTCTCTCACATCGAATAGGATTACTCTCCTCGAAGTTTACTTTCGAGCATTTTTCATTACATCATAGATATATCTATGCATAATCTTTCATTGTATCACGCTGTATGTATAGATCACGCTTGAGAAAACGGCTTTACCCAAAAAGCAAGGTGCATTTCAACTCAGGAATTCTGTGCAAGTATACTTAATTTACTCAACGTATTCCAGTCTTACACACTCTGACCTTGTTTGTACACCTCGTAGCACTTCTATTGTAGGCAGCTTCGACAGTCAAAAAGGAGAGGGAGATAGATAGAGAGATAGAAGATATATTCAAGAAGGAAATATTCATGTGTATAGATTTAGATATCCTGCTTGTTCATCTTACAAAATCTACGATTTCTAGATATAGACTTGAGGTAGTCTTTTAAAGAGTTACTGCGGTCAAATTGCCCCCATATTTGTAACCTTACCTAGTTTAGTCTCGCTTCACAATATGGACTCCTTAAATAGAGATATGTTTTACATTAAATTCATTGAATTACATTGAATTATCATTGATTGAAGTTACTATGTGGCCCATAAGTGGTATACTTACCTTTAACATAACAGATTTGGAACCTGCCTTCGAGAAGTGTAATACCGAATCTACAAACGTAATCATTCCAGTTTTCGGAAAACCTGTTCAAATAAAAGTAGAGAAACATCAAAAGTGGCGAAGTATTACTGCAGGTCTTAACTGAATTCTAGCCTCTAATCTGAAGGAGTTTACTATATCATCCTGTACTGTGAAAAGAGTACTGTACTGAGGAGACTGTACTGTGATGAAAAGTGATTTGTTGAAAAGAGCTCCACTATAATTGGAGCAAGACGACTTGAATAACTCTGCAGTACCAACAAGTTCATTGAGCAGTTTAAGAGGTTTGATTTCTGTATTATGGACGCTTTTCGTAAAACCACATTTTCGTGAAAAAGAAAAGAAGAAGGGTTTTACTGACAGGACCTTTCGAATCATTAAGATGGATTTTAGAATACACAGATTTCTAGCCATGCACGTGACTGAGAGATTGTTTGTCGGAAAAAGTTTTATCCAACGCTAATCATTAAGACCTTAAAACTATACTATTATACTAAATGCCGTTTTGATTGGTCTACATTTGTAGTGAGTTGTGAATTTGGTTGTAATTAAATGTATTGAAAATGAATTGGCATGCTACAATAGTCTCGTTGAAGTAACACTCAGTACAGGTGATTGGATTTCTGCTAACTGCCGTTGATCTTTTATCGAAAATATTGACCTACGGGTCTTCAGCAAGCGCTGAAGTTATGCAAAGACCTTAGATTCGGAGAAGTATTTTTGTCACAAGTGGTGGTGTTATAACGAATCGTACTGCCAGAGTTCAGTATACGGATTCACCACTCTAACCAAACCGACTCAAATTTCAAAGAAGTTTAGCTTACATCATAGCCGAAGAAATATATCGTATCTAGTATTATAAAATAAACAAATTTACGAGTGTGACACGATTACTCTTTGATGGGTAAAATTTTTGAAAATATTGTTTACAAAGTCACTCAATTTCATCAACTCATAAAGAGTAAAGATTTTCCTTTCATAAAAAATTGGCAAAACCTTCGTCAACAAGTGAAATAAATATACCAACAAATTTCATATGAGCAACTCTGTAAGAGTGCGCGTTGAAACAACATTTTTGCAAAATAGTTTTGAATAATATTGTCAACATACAACAACAACCAACCAAAATCTGCACTAAAAATAAGCAACTGCTGCAGGCACAAGCAGTGGTGTGAAAATTATAAAAGCTGTTGAATATTCAGGAAAGATGCTCTGCAACAGCCACAACAACCACATGTCTCCAGCATCCCTTGGGAACGAACCAAAAAAGAAAACAAATAAAAAATAAGAAAATAGCATAAAATCAAAATGAGGAAAGAAACATTTCAAATTCCCTCTTCAAGCTTATGAAAATGCATATAAATGCAACAATAAGTAAAATAATATTGCGTCAATAAAAGACAGTCACCATCACGACATTCACGACATTCACAACTTTCCAACTCTGGTCACAGAGAAGGCTCCTTTGCAAGCCACAGGCGTTAATATGCACATGACGTGTAAATTCATATTATGCACTACTAAAGTATGCAGGCTTATATATATATTTATAATACGGATATAATAAAGTCATGAACTGAGCGCTGTGCCCTGTAAGAAATGCTGTGCCTTTGAAATGTTTGTTTTGTGGAATATCTAATTACTTGTTATTGCTAAAGTTATAACTGTAAGTAACTTAAACTAGCTCAACTTTGTTCACCTAGTGCAGGAGAGTTATTAGAGATATCTCTTCTCATCACAGCTCATTTTCTTCCCGGTTATACAATCAGTGAGAAGTTACTGCCAGTTATGGTGTTCTTTTTGCTGTAAATATTCGTATCAGTAACCGTGGAGCACTGTGTGGTTAATTTTCCTTAGATAGGGCTCACTATAGCTTACTGAATTTTAAAGTCATTCATTCAACAATAAATTATCTAGCAGTACGCAATACTTTACATCGCTGAAGTTGGCGAGCTCTCTATTATTAATTGCTGAAGAGCCTACTTATCTCTGATGCCACACAGCTAAGATAAGCTCCTTGGAGAGCTTCGAGAATATTGCTTTATTACAAAAGTATTTAGTTTCAGTTTTAGATTCAGCTCAGCCATTACGCGGTCCAAAAAATCGATATCTTTGAACAGACGGCATCTATGAAACCTTTCGAAGATTAATTCTGGCGCAAGTCGAGGTCTATAAGAGCCTTACCGAGAAAACGAGGGAGCGGGATGTTTATTGGTTAGTTCATATGAAGTACTTGAATCAGATCTTCACCGCAGCTTAACTCTGTTTATACAAGAATTAGTGAATCTCAGGTACATGATGATGGAACACAGAATAATTTCACCAACTTATGTTTACTATAGTGAAAAATCGATTCTTTTAAAGTTTTTCTCAACTACACGTTTTTATATATTATTGCTCTGTTATGCAGTTATCAAATTTTAAAAGAAAATTGCTTGTAGACGTGGGAACTTGAGTTGTTGTTATCCCACCGGGATCCCCTATATATTGTCTCAGATAGCGACGTGAGTAAAGAAATTATGAGAATTTGTAATTAAGATCAGGGCGCGACATCTATACTCCTTCCTCTATAATATACAAATAAGGGTATCTTCATCCATCCAACTATCTAGAAGTTCTACGACGGGAGCCAGCAAACACCTATCAAAGTGTCTTAATCTCACTTTCTTAAAGGAAGTTATGAGATGGTAGCATTATCAAATATGAAACAACTTGTCTAAGTTATAAGTCGATCAGCGCGTGCCCAAGGTAGAGAATTACTACTTAGTTAGTTCGAGGAGCTCTGCTAGACCTACTGTGTAAATCTCAGTCTTCTGTTAGATAACGCTGAAAACCTCAATAACCAGTTGATTTATTTTTTCATACAGACATACTCGGTTCAATATTTTATAATTAATTTAACAAATTATTTTATATTATTTCTGGGCATAATAGCCAACGGGATTTATTGATCTTTCCACTTTATTTGGCGACCACAAACTTTTTGTGAAGCATGCTATCTAAAGTAAAGTATGTAAACGGAAATTAGTTCAACATTTCAAATAGTGAAGTTAAACATTGACACTTTTTTAGATAAGAGAATGCTTTTGAACATTCTCCGGAACTTTGCTCCGAGTGTATAACAAACCTATACAGAAAGTTGGGATACCGTGTTCCCGGGCAAGTCTCAAGAGTTTTGTTCGGATAGGTAAAAAACACACTAAAAGCACCAAGGGCTCAAGGGCGTCAAATTAATTTTATTAATCTCCTCTAACATTACTAATAGCTATGGGTTTCTTCTCAAGCTAATCACATGAAGCCAAGTTGTTCTAAAAGAAAATGGGTATACACGTAAACAAGCTTATGCATGGGTTTACGGTTCCGGCGAGGTTTTCGGCAAAAAAGGTGTTTCAATCGGTCAATCATTATCGATTTCCTACCAGGCGACTATTAACGTATGAATAAATGCGTATATATGTACGTATATACGTATGCATATATCTAGGGAGCATGTTGTATGCACATATTCTGTGTCTGTTAGTGGCATCATTATGTCGTTTGTCGTCTGTCGAAATTACAAAAAAAAAAAAAATAATAATAATGTTTGTCGCATTTTTTTCGTAGATACTTTTACTGCTGGAAAATTGTCGCTTGGCATTATTGCCAACACGCAGAAGTGGTGTGTTTGCGGGGAGCGCATCCATACACGCATGCATAATGTATGACAACAAAGTGCCAGAAAATAGGAATACTTACGTTATATATATGCATGTGTATGCGTGTGTGGAAAGTATGTGAGGAAAATGTGGTGAAAAACTATCATTTCCGGTCGCCGCTGTCTTCCTGCTCTACAACTACTAACTATACTCCTCTCTCCTCTTCTCCTCCTCCTCTTTTGGCGTTCCATTCATCTCCTTTTCTCTCTTCTACTCAACCCAGCTCTGCTCAACTCTGAGCACTTTAAAGCCTGTTGTTGGCGTTACTTTATGCGCATCGTTGCACGTTTACATAACACAACGCTGCAAGTCTTATTTTGTCGTTACTTTTGCGCACTCAAGGAACAATGTGTGTGCATTCAGTGATTTTGCACATTTTATATTTTATATTTTTGCGCATTAACTCTTTTTATTTGTACAACTAATTAGACTGTGTAGCGGAAACGGAAAGTGCAGTTGAAGATGTTGGCGCATATAATTAATCATCGTTGTTGGTATGTCAAGGACTGCGCGTTGTAATTGTTGACAGAATATTAATTATAAATTATTGTAAAGGCCCTTTGTGTTAACAAAAAACGTATAGAAAAAACAATTATAAGCGATTTTATTGATTACTTCGTCATGGTGTGTTTGAGCTTTAGTTAGAAATAGTTGGTGTTGGATTTCTATGAAACCTATGACAGAAAAAGTTGCAGTGCAGGAGATGGAACGATGACCTGAACCTCAACTAATTGAGCAGTGTATGCTGTTACAATGACTACCGTAATATACATTTCGCTCTCGCCATACGCCAATACCAGAGAGAGAGAGCGGGAAGAGCTGAAAGCTCTTGCACCCTTTTCGCATTGTTTTTAGTCTTGAGACGGTTGTTTTGTGGAATATCTAATTACTTGAGATCTACGAATGAATTTTAAATATAAAAATATTAAAAAATTACGCCAATTAGGCATCGGGAGGGCTGTATAGCCTTCAGGACGATGATTTTCAGGACGAACGTCATCTTAAAGTCATAGTTAAATTCGTTCAAATCATTCAAGTTTTCGGGATCTGATAGCACCATTCTTGTGAAAATTCAATTGACGGTAAAGGTATCATGCAGCTGGTTGGCCCCTATCTACGCAAACCGTGTAGATTAGACCTGGAGACAGGTCAGGAACGGCAAGAGTTTCAAGTTATTGCCAAGAATTTCCGACTTATTAATCTCCACCGCTTCCGTTGGAAATGGTGGAGACGTATGTATATGTACCTCAGGGGAAAAATACCGAGGGATAAAATATTAAGGATCAGCATGGTTGCAGCAAAGGCAGCTCAGTAGACTATGTTTTGTAGGCCATTGTGTCAATGCTCTAGGGAGCCCTTAAGCATAAGGCCTCGAAGGGAAGGGAATCGAATCTGAAGTACTTCATACTCTTCAGTGCACTTCAAAAGGGCAACAGAGGCACCGCGCAAGATGAGAGTTTTTCTCCATTGCTCTCGATCTTGGTGGTAAATAACCTGTCGAAAGACTCCAGAAACGAAACATTGGAGTGATGGCCTATGTGGACGACGATGGTTAAAGGTATATTCCTAGATACCGTCAGACCGGCAGACAGAAACAGCTTAGCTGCTACCCAATCAAAACTGAATTAGTTTTATTTACTGCGAAGTATAAAATCCCGGATGTCTGTCTGCTCTAATTGGGTAGTTCTCGCCTCCAGCTTGTGGATAGGGTCTTATGTCTGCCTTATCTTAGATAGCAAGCAGCCGTGTATTTCTACCGTTTAGGAGAGATTGACGAAGGCAACAGATGGCTTATAGTGCTGCAGAGGAGCTATCGGGAAGTTTAGTTGTCTGGTGAAGGTCGCTCGGAAAAGACAGGCTCTCTAAAGAGCTGAAACGTGTTAAAAGCGGCAGTATTTGGCAAAATTTTAAGATGATACCATAAATTGTACTCTCCGCTATTTTAGAGTTATGTAAGTTATGTTAAAAGTCAGCTAGATCCTTTAAGGATAACCTGGTTTCACTAGTATTTTGATTACCCACAAAGAAGAGGAAGAGAAATCTTCTGACTTAAGTTAGTACTCCGTTATATAATATTTTGTTTATTCAGCAAAATTATAGCACTCTAGGTTTTTTGAGAATTACCTCAGCTTTTTAAGCTTCGATATAGTACTCTGAGGAAAAATCGATACTGAGTAAAGAACAATTAAACACTCAATCATATTATTTTTGGAGGTAAACATTTCTTGTTTCTTGCTTCTTGCAAATACATATATACATAGAACACATGAAGCAACAATTAAGCTTGTCTGCCTGGCACTCACAACTCGTAAAACCAATGCGAAGATAAGTGCTTTATAAAAAAAGTACAAAAAAAAGCAAACAAATTAAAAGCCTTGGAAAATATTTTCTTTGGCGTTAAGAGCCCCCAAGAAGACGACAAACTTGACACAAGTTAATGGAGCATTTAATGTAGCGAGCACACACACACGCGCACTTCCATACAAAAAGTCAACAAACGTCAAAAAGGCATGCGATTATATGAATACGAGAGCATAATAGCGTGCGGAAAATTTAATGTCACCCCCTTGTGCTCGTATTTTATTTGAAATCAATATTCGGCAAAGATTTACCAAAATATTTGTCACACTTTGCGGCAGCGAACTTTACCAAATTTGCAATCGCATGTGGTTTTCTTTACATTTTCCGGTGTATTAAATACATTAACGTTGCGTTATTGTTACTTGCGAGTCTATATATGTATGCTTATATGTAAATATATATATATATAAATATATATGTTTGGAGAAGGAGAAGCAGGAGCATTTGTTTTTGGATATGTGTAAGTAGATGGAAAGTTGAGTGATTCAGTGACAGCTCGGCGCTACGTACTTGCACTTTGTGATTAGTTTTATTTGGGACCTACGACCCAAAAGATGACTCAATATAAGCGTTAAGTTTTTGGTAGGATAAATACGTACATCCTTTATATATTTTAACCATTCAATTAAACTTTCCAATAATAAAATAAAATATCAATAGAGTACCAACAGTTCAACAAAAAGTATGTAAATATTTAGAAATAAATTAAGTAGACCGACCAGCCGAACATTGATCTTGCTGTAAGCAAGGAAAGAATTTGCGTTGGTGTCATCAAAAACAAAGTACAAGTAAACATGCAACAATTCACTCTAGCGATCTTAAGTGATATGAAGGATGATCTGAATAACGCTACTACAGCTCCAATGATATCGTCTGTCGCTTCATTCTATATTAAACACGACCTATTGACCAGTTCAAGCCAGATCTAAAGCAATAGACGAGCTATAAACAGTGAGAAAGTTATAAGAATTACTCACCAGCTCACTTGGGGTACCCGGCAACTTTCTTGTTTTCTCTGCTTGGGACCCACTGATCAACGATATGCTCTTACTATTGTTCGCTAAATATTTTATAGTTGTCAGCTGTGTTGATGATTACCTCCAAGAATAACATGCTTGAGCTTTTTAAAATAACTGGAGTTACCCTTTTACCAGGGCTTTCAAAGTTCTTCGATCTCAACAAATTCTTCTTGTAGAAAAGCCATATCCCTAAATTGAGGCTATGACCCCAGAGAGTACATTGACTGTATACAATTCTTAATTTATGTGAGGTTTAATGCTTTGAATCTAGCTAGACGGCTCAAAGTTTTAGGTCATTGGACACACGCTCAACGTCATTTTTGGCACGGTGTCACACTGGACTTTGTTACCACACATAGGCCAGGTTGACAATGTGGCAGTAAAAATGCGATTTCTGTGAAAAAGAAAAAAATTTTTTCCTCATAAGGGAAGAGCTACTGCAAAGCAATTTTTGTTTGGTAGTGTGAATGTTGTAGTGTAGTTGTATTGTGAATGGTGGACATACAAAAGAAACTCTGTAAGGTAGAATCGTTAGATAGAGAGCATGAGCGGAAGATGAACCTGTGCGAATCTCCAGTCTTCAGTCGGTTGAGATAGAGGACCTACCACGACCTCGATTCTTTTTGTTTAATCTTATGAATCAAATGATGGCTTAAATGTGATAGTCCTTTGAGTTCTTTTGATTTCCCATTTCAGCCAACTAACCAACCAACAATATAAGCGAAAGAAAGAAACTTCAAACGACAGAACAATGCGAAGTACAAATGTAATAATAAATAACTGAGATATGTCGTGTAAACTCATAACATAAACATAAATGTAAACTCTCTAAGAGTCTAAGAGAGCTTTGAGAGTTTTAATTTTTGCACTATTGTAACTAAGGGGAAACTGGTAACAACACTTCGAATTGGTAATAATCTTATACAATTTGGATATTTCAGGCTCCTTCAGATTCTAAAAGAAGAGAAGAACTAGAATAGGACAAAAGTTAGCACTTTGCCTGCAACATGCTTAAATGTTCAAACCAAAGCTTTTACTTGAAAAAGGTATTTCATCTAAGAAGCCAACAAAAATGCTTGATTTTGTCTATGAGAATTCTGCCGATTTGACAACCCTTGGCCGGTTAAAAATCGACATTCCGTGTCGGTTATTATGAGATGAGGAGTCTTTTGATAGGCCTCATTTTTATTAACGGTCTTTCAAGTTTAAATTAAAATTATTAATCAGGAGGGTGCGGAACATTAGAGCTCCTCAAATATTAACCAATTTGTGCCTGTCTCGTTTTTCCCTGATGTAGGATCTGTGCAGGTTGAAAATTAAGCCCTTTTAGTTGAGATTTAAAATTTTGGATTTTAATACGTATGATTCTCACATATTCTACACGCTTCGCGCCATTTTTCGGCCACCATAAAGATTTTAAACAAACTTATATGCAAGTAATATGTACTCGAACCAACTGGTTGCAGGGTTGCAAACTTACTATGTGCTAATATTATATTATAGTTTATATACTCCCTTCTAAGTGCAATAAAAATTCTATCACTTCAAACAGAGCACACCAAATATACTTTTTCATAACTCAAATTTACTTATTTAGTTATTTGCTGGAAAGCAATTTCCCAACACAGCTGTGACAATCCACTCACTGTGACTTTTAATAAACAGAAACGAATGCAACGCGACGAGCTGCATTTACACATAGAGATATATAGATGTGTGTAAATATATTCCCGCCTCAGCGCCAATGGAGTACATGCACTCTGGCTGTGTGACATTTGCTACTTACGACGACACTTGGAACTTGGCACTTAGCACTTTTCACTCGCAACTTGAATTTTCGAAGTTGTACCAGAAAATAGTCAAAAAAGGAAAAACATTTAAGGAATGTCAATAAACTACAATAGAATAGAGACTCCAGGATTGTAGAAAGTATTACACTTGCGCTACAACATGAAAAGAACAGTTAACTGTGAGTGTATATATACCGGTGGGTGGTACGACAGACACAGAGAAGTGAAGAAAGCCAACAATAACAAAAAAAAAATCAGTTAGAAGCATTTGATGACACATAAAAAGCACAAACTGATAGACGCACAGAAAACGGCGAAGACAAGACGAGACAAGCTAAGACAAGTGGAAGGACAGTTAGTCAGTCAGATAGTGAGCCGGGAGTGAGGAATGAATAAAAGGCGGCAGAACTGGCAATGTAGGAGAAATTACTTGACAATCATGAAAACAAAAGTTGGAGGGTTCCGGTGTGTATGTCTGTTTTGAGCGAGTATGTGTGTAATTGAAAGTTTGTGGCAAGTTGAATTTCAAGTGTGACAATGGCGTTGTTGTTACTGTTGTTTTGACGGCAACCGCATTATGCAGGGATAAATATGTAGATGCATGTACATATTCAACTGCACGCATGTTACGATTTGTAAAATTTATACTTGCAAATCTAAATGTTGCCATAACACACATACACAAACATGTAGTGAATAAACAGTTTTCAAGGATATCTGTGGTAAATCTTAAAACGTTGGTGTAAAATACTTTCACTATGCCTAAACACACAAATACATATACTTGCTTGTGTCACACCTAACTTTCGTTATTGTTGTTGCTTTTCCACACACTTCTTATACGACAAGCGTAGACGACATATGACAAAATGTTCGCGCTTCGCACCCAAAACAAAAGTTGCAAAGCTAAAATTAAGCGAAAGGTTGATGTCTGTCAAAACAATGATTGTCATATACCAGCTGCAATAATAACAATAACAATTAAAACGAAAATCCCAACAGCAGCAATATACGAGCAGCGCAGTGGCGTCTATGGCAATGATTTTTAAGCATTGCTATGGAAAATATTTTGGTTAGCTGTTATTGTAAGTAACTCGAAGCTTGGCAACTCGCTTGTTTTCGTGCGGGGCTGAGAAGTGTGCGGGTAAGACGCAAAAACGTTAAATCCGCGGTCTAAATGCCACCTTTGGAGTGACTGAAATTTTTTACTTAACTTTTAGTATATGCCGAAGGAAGTGTGCACCCTGCCGGAAAACTTCTTAGAAAAATATTTTCTGAGAACTTGAAATTTTGATAATTTGTTTGGTCAAGCTGTTTCGTCTATATATTTTGGTGTTTTGTTTGATCTACTCGGTCAAATAAAGCGTCCCGGAAGGAGTTGGAGTCACATATAACGGTGAAGAAACGTCGCCATTAACTATTAACCCGATAAACACACATTGAATTGGCTTGATTCAATGCTATGACTCTCATTAAAATGGTTTCATATTTTGCTCATGATTAAGAAAATGTTCAAAGCACCCGTTTTCTGCGTTTCAACAGGATCTGCTCGAAAAATCGCTAGAAAATTTTTTTAATATTTGCCAGTCCTCCAATGAATGATAGCAACGCGCTTAATATCATTTATTTCGATGCTTTCTTTCAAACCAAAGACGAACGTTGCTCAATGCACTCTAAAGGAAGTGGGTTAAATGAGCGGAACGTGATCGGATATGTAAGAGACACTGTGCTTCGTTGTGCTATTGTTATTGCCATTTTAACGGTAATCGTTCTTACGTAACAGAAACGGACTTGGATTTAGTATGCATTGAATTATATCGGGAATATTTCACGATAATATTCAACAGCAAAAATAAAAAGTCACTCAATTCTTCCTTAGTTCGATAACTTCAGTTTTTCACTTCTTATTCTTTCAAACCGTAAAAATCTACAAAGCACTCATAATAACTCTTATTCTCTGAGATAAGTTCTTAAATTGATTTCTTTTGTATTGGAAGCCAGAAATAGTAGCTGGAAATATCTGAAATAAAGAAAGAGAAAATCGGTTACTTCAATAAAGTTTTAATGTTTAAACCATTTTGGGATCTGTCCTAACGACCAAAACAGATTTTGTTGGGAACCGCTTATCCCATTCAATTTTATGGTGCGGTGATGAAAAACTTATTGATCTGTGGAATCACTTAGATCTCATATGGTAGTTTATCACAGAGCGAAATATATTTCTTTGTTCGCAGGCCTAAGGTAAGTTATAACAGTCCGTAGTTAATCCGTTTCTATGAATGGTGTTAAATATTAGACTTCGACAATTGAGGCTTACTGAAACACTCATTGCAAAGCTCGGTTTCTTCTAGGAAAGTGTCCAGTTTCGCCATTACCCAAAACTGAAAGCTCAGTATCACCTGTGCTAGTTTAGCTAAAATAGCATTCAGCGAGACATTTACTAATCTAATTTTAAAGTATTCAAAATATTTATTTAGAAATACTCTCTAGGTTAAAAGGGGTGGGATTTTCAATCATGCGAAAATACCTGTTTTAAATGACTTCTGTCTTCCCAAATCGGTAAATCTGCTATATGTATATATATATATATATGTATATCTATAATGTTTAAATTAGTGAGTGGAACTGAGAATTTAATTTTTGTCGAATAATCATACGCTCTGATGATTTGGTGATGATAATGATTTCGTAAAATGTTCAAGAAATATGAATTTAAACGAGCTTAGATTAGCAGACATTGTTAGTTTGCTATTGAATAATAACTGAACTGAATGCTGAACTTTAAAGTTCTTCACATATTGAAAACGAGTTCAGCATCTAAGCTTTCGTAAAGTGATGATCGTTGTATTTCTATCTCAGCATTATAATATAATCGTATTTTTAAAGACATATAAAATATTTCTGAAGATCCTAGGGCAAATCTGGTACTGTGAAACAAACAGTGTCCTAAAATGTTTCGGCCTACAACTTGAGACAAAGACACGCTACGATTTTTTAAATTGTAACAAGCAAACATGTTAGTGACGCACCACGCACAAACGAATAAATCTTAGGTACTTCACGATGAATCGTGGGCAAATATTTCTACAGATGATAATGATTCTTGAAAGCTGTGGACCAAATTAACTTTTAATATGAATACGTATGCTCTCAGAATTGTCGAATATCGGTTGAAGGTTATATTACAGAATAGCTGATATAACTTAGCATAACATAGCACTTTTTGAAGGACTATCCAAATCTGGGATAATCTAAATCTTTAGTCATTTCCGCTTCGACATTAAATTAAGCGTTCTCTCTTTAACTGTTCAGTCAGTAGTTTTGCAATGAATATAAAGAGTATTCAAATTGAAACGAGAAAATGCTTCATTTTTCAAACCGCTTCTTAAACGATCCACGTTGGAACCATGTGCTATCACGATATGGCAAAATGTGCATTCATATGCTTCATCACTTTAATTTATTCTGCCAATCTTTTTTCCTACAGGATATTGCTACTTCACTGCTTTACATTCTTATATACGCAAGTACACATACTTTTGTGTTGGTGTGTAAAATGCAAACAATGTGATTTATGATACTACCCGTCAGAACTTGGCAACATTTTAATGTCGACAACGAAAATGGATTTTCTGAAGGGATTTCAAGCTTCGCACTTTCAGTTCAGTGTTTATTTGGAATTCATGTGCGAATGTACATACTTAATTATGTATGCATACTTAAGAAAACACTCACATAAATACACATTCACTAATTAACTTTCATTAAAGTTGGAAGCTTTAAGAATATTTTAAAGTAAATTCTGTTTGGTTTTGATGCTCCTCAGAAGAGAGCCAAGTATTTAAAAGGATGCCATGTTTTACTCTTTATTACAGAGCTTTAAGTATGTTGAAATACCGATGTAACAGTATCTCTGAATTCTCCTGTAGGAATACTTTAACTTCATAACCAACTGGTTGAAAACTTTTTGTATTATATATCGATCTCTATTAAGGTATGAATGAAAGTTGTTACGCCCTTAAATTGGGTCCGTCTTAGAGAATGTTTTTCTAAACAAGTGAATGACTAGGTTTCGGAAGAACCCACAACTGATAACTATCGTAAAGAGTATGCAACTTATATCGAATGCCATCCGATGTGCTAGAAAATGTCCGTGACAGATGTGGGTTGAGTTTAAAAAAAATAATATGATCATCATATTTCTAACACATTCCCCATCCCCAAATGCTATCAGGTATGAAATCTTAAAAAGAGGTACAGGAAGTAACAGAACATTTTCTTCTCGCTCTGTCCTACTGACAACTGCGTTTCTATGCCTACAAAAATTGTTTTATTAGGTGCTTTGGTTATGCTGAGTTATACTTTACATTTATTTATATTAATTATTATACGAAAAAATTCCGAAACAGAACTGAGTGCATAAGCCTTCGCTACTCATCTGCAAAAAAATTATATGCTTCTCCGTGAGTAAGTAATGTTTTGTAAAGTCTCAGTGAATAGCCAACAATAGACAACGAATACTCCTAGCTGATTCAGTGAGTTCTAATATTTACAAAAATGTCCAAAAAGTAGTTTTTGCATTATCGGTTTCAGTTTTCTAAATTCATAAAAATCAGTGAAATGGTGCTTGGATCTATTATTTTGCTGATAAATGCTATTCTTGTGCGCAGACTTTTACGATGTATGAATAATATGACATATTTTCAACGTCGAACAAATGTATGAGATACTTAATAGTACGCGAGAAAGTCGTTTTTAATATTTTAAAAGCAAACTGAAGAGTCGAGCGAGGAAACTTTCACTATGCCGAAGTTTTGTCGCATTCTTAAATGCATAACATATCCTCGTCGAGGTAATCTAATTTTATATCCAGGAAGTCTGGTCAATTATAGTAGTGTTTGAGCGTGAACGTGCCCTCTCAAGGGCATGCAAAAAGTTTACTACTCTGACCCCAGGAGCTCGTTGCAAGCAAGTTGTTCGCGTTTATTTGATGTGGATCCCAATATAGATAAATCAAGAATTAAAGATAAGTTTATTGTGCTAACATTTTTACAACGTAAGTTGGCAACTACTAAACGGGTTTCACCAGATAGCTTAAGGTTTTTCTCTGCAATGATATTTCTTTATCTCCAGTAATACAATTTTATTATTACTTTATCAAATTAGAGTTAGTGTTATTTAGCAGATTTCTCTGATGGTCCAATAATTTAGCTGTGCTTCTAGGAAATGCACCAAACGAAGTGTTTTTCTTTCATTTGGAACATTCATTTACTACTCGTTTCGTAGAAACGTTTGAAGTATTGCTCTATTTTCAACGGTCGGATTACTGACTTGCAAGTAAAAATGCGCTGCCATTTCGAAGCGCTAGTCAAAGAACTTAACATATTATTCGAATGGACAGGGAAAATACAAACAGTCAGGAATATAATGGAAAATAAAATTCGGGAAATCCTAACTGCATTCGCAGAAGTTTTTTGGCCTCTACTTGAACCAATCATACTTTGTAAAGAAAATAATATAACTCAACTCCCGAGAATTCACTATATTGATTTGCCTTCTTATCGATATAGTATATGCTTAAGGGTCAATTATGCCTAATTAATGAATTTTCTCGACTACACCTTAAATATTTGTATGCTACTTATTTCGAAAGCATATAAATTCCAGACGCATTTAGAAAGAACCTGCAAAATATGCTTGCTTGCATGCGCGCATATATTGACGAACAGAGTATAGTTTTGCTCAAATGACGGCGCGCCTTCAACATCGACTAACGACGACGACATCGAGGCGTGTACCAGTTCATAATGTAATTCAATTAAGTGACGACTTGTTGATAAGGCACAGTAGCTCGTTTGGAGCGCAACAGCTGCGTTGTAAAATACTTATCCACGAAGTGCGAATGTGCGAAGGCACGAATATAACACATATAGCTCCGTGCGTTGCCAAGCACTGTCTGGTAAAATTACTCCCCTAGGTCGTCTTCCGCCAGCTGCGTACTTACAAAAACACAAAACATTCCGCTTCCGTAAACGACGATTACGTCACGCAGCCCAAAGTCAGGCGGGCTGCCAGCCTACATGAGAACTTCGCGCCACCAATACGTGCCAAGCATAGATTTCGTTTGCCGATAGCGCGCTCGTTGTCATCCTCGTCGACGTTATGTTGCTGTTGTTGTCACTGTCACTGTTGCTTTCATCCAGCCACAATTCCTTTGTTGTACGATTTACGTATATGAATATTTATTCAGTAGTCTCATATTTTGCCATCCCTTCGGCCGGACCGTTTGACGTTTGGCGCGGTGTGAGCCAAATTTGCCTAGTCAAAGTGGGGAAAAAAGTCAACAAAACGTAAAAAGGGAGCTCACGAACTCACGATGATTCGTGATGGCAGGCGTGTATTTTGCATAATTTGCTTTTTAAACGACTTTCTCACCAGCTTAATCGCTTTGTTTATGGTTTCTGCTGCCTGTTGCCGGTTGCCGGTCGCTGGTGCTTGTTGCTTACTCTTTCCTGCTTAGTGCTTGCTTAGTGTGGCATCCCCGAGGGCTGGTATAATTTTTAATGAATACATTATTTCGAAAGTTTTGCATAATTGGGTTTTATATCATTTACCCTTTAAAGGCGTACAAACTGGCTATCAAAAAACCTAAATCTCTTCCTCCATTTGGGTTGCCAGCTAAATGGACGCTGCGAGTTGGAATGTTTTCTACCGTGTGTCACTGATATCCTGACTGGTGTTTTATGTCTTTTAAATTCTGCGCAAAACCTTTTTTCACGAAAATTAATTTTTAATTATTTTGCATTTATAAATTTAAACTTGATTTGAATGTAGGGTAAATAGTCTCAAACAGTATTTTTTCGGATAAATAGGGCCAAAATACGGTCTTATTTTAATTTAATTCAGATTTTAATTTTCGGAACTTTTATGTTGTCTTAGGTTAAGCCTGTTAGTACTCATCTTTCATATTCAAAAGAAGATACTGTTAGAACTCTCAGTGACTTACTGAATGGAATTCTACAAACTGAACTTCAGCAAAGAGCACAGAGAATTGACTACAGAACTTTTAAACTATTTGCCTCCACAACATCTGCTAGATCATAAAATAGAAATTATAAAACACTGTTATCTAGAAGTATGACTTCGGGTTAAACAGGTAATCTAGAAGTAAGATCATTTCTTGTTGAACAAAAAGATCTTTTCTATAATAACGCTTCAAAAAATGTAATAGAAACACAGAGTTGATGGCAACTTCCGAGTGGAGTCTCATGGGATGTTCGAGAGATTTTCCTAATTAAATTTATATATCGCTTGAACGACGGTGAGTATTGTCATAATTACAGAAACCGTCCATAACCCAGCAAAATAAAACCCGAACGTTTACTGGTTCCTGAGCTCTGAAGATTTCTAGCTGTCGGTACATCTGAGAGATGGAATAATGAAGGAAGGGATTGAAGCATCATTGTGGATGAGTCTGAGTCAATCAGTGATGAATAGACATGTTTGCGAAATGCCTTAACTGTGACAAAAATTAACCAAGACCCTTAAGCATACTCATTTTATACTATTTGGAGCAAGCACCGCTGTCATTTACCGCATCTAGTCTAACATTTTAAACGCTTCACACTTTCTTCTTACACTCATATTTCCCCCACACGAGAGTGAGACACGTACCAAATTTCCATTGGCTATAAATAAACATAATTAATTTAACACTTGGTGCTTCATTACCAATCTTTGTAACTTTTCTCACGACCGGCTCGCATCCGTGAACCTTGTGTTGTCGGCTTTGTTGTTGCTGTTGGCGCCATCATCGTTTTTGAGTTTTTGCCAATTGTGAAAATATCACACGAACATGCATCACATACAGGTCCGCATACACATTTACACCCAGATTTATAATCTGGCAAAGCATTGGAGAAAGCTTTATACTCACTCGAATTTGCCTGGGTGCACGTGTGTGCATGTTTGTGTGCTTTGGCAAGGCTTAAAATAAACGACGAGCAGCCCCACCGTTTTCGTTCGGGCCAACAACTCATTGAAATTTGTATTTTATTGTAACCACGGCATAGGGTGCTCAGTAACCCAACGCCATGGCTATCAACCGGTTGCCCACCAGTTACCCGCTTCACCCCAGAGTACCGCGCTGAGTACTCAGCTGAGCGCTACAAACAAAACTGTTGAGGGTATATGAACATTTTTACATATTTATATATGTATGGTTGTGTGTACGTATGAGTATGTATGTAAGTATACATGTAGCGAAGGGCAGCCACTTGTATCTTCTTCACTCCAGCTGAAGTTTGCAGGAGTGTCTCTACACACTTGTACACCCACGTAAGTGTATGTGTGTGTGTGTGCGTGCGTTTGCATGTAAGTGCCTAGACTACTCGTAGCAATTAAGATGTTAATTGGAAATGTGTTTAAGGATTATGTCGAGTAAGATTTTAAGTTTGTTGGTTGTCGGTTTTCGACTGTTGGTCGTTGCTCGTTGCTCGTTGGTTTGTTACGTCCAGATCACTTGTGAACACTCGCTCGAGCGGTATGGTTGAAAGCAATGAGTTCATGTGGACTTGTGAGTGCATTAAATATCCTTGTAGTACATGGGCGCTTAATTATATTAGAAGTTATGAAATAAAATTCAGACTGGCGCGCTGTCGCATCGGATGTTGCAAAAGCGTGATTGTTATGAAAGTAGATTCGTGCTGTTTTTGTGGTTGATTTAATAGTGTCAATTGGAAAAGTTCCAATTTTGTGGTCACTTTGAGAGGCTGAGAGATACTTATTTAATTAGTGGCAGTAGAAAAGATTTAAATAACAGCTTTTATTGAGTTGAATAATTTTTCTGAGTTTCGAGAGATACTTTTTTGAGTATAATAACTGCTTGGCATGCTTGAAACCGCGGGCTTTAACCTTGCCTGGTCAAATGCGAAGTTCGGCATAACTACCCTCTGAAATATTAGAAAAGCATAGTAGGAACATACTTTGTATTTAGTGAACAATATTTTAATTAACGATCTAGACGATTCAGTATCTGGAAAGAATTATTTATTCATAATGGGCTCAAAGAAGATCTACATATTTTTTTATTTTATGTTTTCCTTTAAATATGAGATTTTTGAAGGGCATATATCTCTTAAAATATATCAGTTTTTTTTTAATTTTTTTGGTGGCATGTACCAACTCCGCTTAAACAAATTTTGGTATCACAATATGGTTCGTGAACCCGCATTGGACTATTTTGTGTGTCTAGCTCACTTAACTACATTTAAGATGGTTTTCAAAAAGGTGGCATATCTAAAATGCTTAAAATTTACTGTTCCACACATATAATATATTATGCTTTAAGTATTTCTAGCTGCATACACCTACAAAATATTTTCAACCTATATGGTACAAAATTTCAGGTAGTATGACCTATATTTTATTACTCTCTTCCAATTACATTTTTGTTTTTATCTAGCTTAATACTTGTACATCTAGCTCATTTAATTATATTTGTAATCTTTTTCAAATATGTGACACTATAAATACTTGAAGTTAAGAGTAATACATATTTATAATATTTAAGTATCTATAGTTAATACCTATATTGTAAAACATTTAAAGCTTTGCAACTTCTTATTAGTTTTTTAAAAAGGTGGGTCGTTACTTTCTAGTTATTTTTATATAATTAGATCTTGCCTATATTTTAATACAAAAAATTTATAGACATCAGTGTTATTCTTTAAATTTATTAAATCATTTCTTTAAGTCATTACAAAGTTGACTAATCGCTTTTCGTTCATACTATGTGCATGGTCCCTCCCAATTTCGGTAAAACATGTCTATTTCGTAAACTTATATAAGAGTAATATAACTTATAAGACGTATAACTTAATGTAAATATAAGACTTGATGTGCAATTGCAAATTGGAAGAATTCTAACCATACTCCTTCATTCTCATTTCTTTCAGAGTAGGTTAATAAATATATGTGGTCACGCCATTATCTTAAGCACAATTCCTTTTCTTGTGAAAACTAAGTTTTATGCAAGAGAAATTAATTCTTAATTAACAACAAGTAAGGAAGGGCTATGTTCGGATGTAACAGAATATTTTATACTCTGGCAATGTGCAAGGATCAGAAGCGGGGATGTGCTTTCAGGCTGCTTCATAACTTTATATTAAAAAATGTTGCAGAAGAATTCAACATTCGTAATCCGACGAAAGTGTCAATGGATTGAAATTATGTTTGGTATTTTATTAATTTATATTACGGGCCATACACTTATGTACTTTCTATGTTATATTTTGGTTCGTGTCAGAGATATTTATATTAAAATCTACCAAATTAACTCGAAAGTGATATATGCGATATAAACTGAACCAAAGTGGCTTAATTGAAAATATTAGATACATGAGGAAAAAGCAAACCAGAAAAAAGGAAATCATTATATTAGGAATATGGGGCTTAGACCATGATCTAGACCGATTTCTGTCATATTTAGCACGAAATCACATTGTCTTTCAGAAAATATATCCACTTAATTTCATTAAAATTTCACGCATATTGACCAACATAAACGGTTTAAAGTCAGGGGGACAGTCGGGAGTTCTTATATCAGGCATTTTTGGGATAGAGGGAGATCTGCACTGATCACATTAACTCTTTCATTATTCAAGTATATTAGGGAACATGTTTTCACGCAATTTCGTGAAGGTAACTCACACAGTGACCGACATATTATGCCAAATCAGTCTGCTAGAATAGCGAAAGTCATTATATTTAGTATATGGGAGCTAGGATAATTCCTAGACCGGTTTCACACATTTTCGGCAGTATAACTATGGTATATCCGATATTACACGTTCACTTAATTTGCTAAGATATCTTACATATTGACCGAAATATATAGTATAAAGTCTACCCTGAGGTTTAAAATCCGTATTTTAGGTACATGGGGGCTAGGGGAAGGGGGGTTACTCGATTTTATCCATTTTAAGCACATGGACACACTGTTATCAGAAAGGGACGCAGACGCTCTCTAAATTTCAAAGAGATAACTCATGTATTGTTATGAGTTATATATGGTATAAAGTCTACAGGGAAGTTGAAAATCCTTATAATAGTTATATGCGGACTTAGGGAAGTATTTACCCGATTTTCCCATTTTTGACACAAGAGCACACTATTATCATGGAAAGATAATCCTCGAATTTCATTACGATTTTTTACAGATTTACCGAAATGTGTGGTATAAAGTCAAGAGGAAGTTGAAAATTTTTATATTGGGTATATGGAGGCTAGGGGAAATATTTACGCGTCTTTTCCCATTTTTGACACCAGACAACATTATTATCGTAGAAAGATAATCCCCAAATTTCATTACAATATTCCCGATATTCTCGTTAAAAAGTCGGATAGAGACACCGATGTCCTAATATTGGGTATTTGGTGGCTTGAAAAGTTATAATCCAATTTCATCTATTATTACGCATAAGATGACATATCCTGAAGGCACTATTTGTACAAAGTTTGATTTTCATATCTTTATTGTTGATCGATTTATCTACTTTAAAGTGAAAGTTTAAAGTTGAAAGTTTAAGATGAAACTTAAATTGTGTTATATGAGAAGTAGGTGACATAAGAATGCAAATATAATGTCATGCATCAAATTTTGTTAAAATCGGTTCTTGAATCGAAGGGGTTATTGAGATATGGGATTTCTCCTAAAAACTTTAGACGGATTCGTACGCAACCCTTCCGTGTGATATTTTCTACAAGATCTAACGTTTCTAACGTGTTTGTTGAGCGAGTTATAGCACTTTTAATAGTTTTCAACAAAACCTTTGTATGAGAGGTGGGCTTGGTTATTATCCGATTCAACTAATTTTCTCAGTATATGAAGAGATGCTAGAAGAACTAAGTTGGAGCAAGTGTGATTGATATAGCTGTAACGGTTTCCGATATATATATATTAAACTTATTGCGGGCGGGGCCATACCCACTTTTACAAAAGTTTTGCCCGCAGATGCCCCCCCTACTAGGATCCTCTATACAAAATTACACGTGTAGGTCTGAACTTGCTGCTTAGTTAAAGCACTTTATCTGTTTTCGATTAATGGCATTTTATGGGCGTGGCAGATGTCCAATTCGCCCAACTGCAATACCAACCGTCTTACGGTGACAAAGAACACGTGTACCAAGTTTCATCAAAATATCTTCATTTTTATCAAGTTATCGCTTGCACGGACGGTCGGACGGACGGACAGATAGTCACTCGGATTTCAACTCGTCTTTTCATCCTGATCATTTATATATATATATATATATATATATATATATATATGTCTATATCTAACTCGTTTAGTTCTAGGTGTTACAAACAACCGTTAGGTGAACAAAACTAATATACTCTGTAACAACATGTTGCGAGAGTATAAAAAAGAGACCTGACAGGGACTTACTTTGAACATTTTCTGAAAACATACGGTAGAACAATTTTAAGTGGGAGAATTTTTCCAGAAAGGTGAGAGTATAGAAAAGAGACCTGGCAGGGACTTACTTTGAACATTTCTGAAAACATATGGTAGAACAATTTTAAGAGATAAAATATTGTTGTCGGAAAATTCTCCACTAAGGTAAAGGAAGATTTACCCGCTTTGAAAGTGATCCAGCAGCCGATTTTAAATTGTCCGAAACAGATAGGAATGATCCGAAAACTTTCTTCTAGTTGAATGCAATAATTACATATTTAATAATAACTCTCTGCTAATATGGAACATTTCTCAGTGGTTCTATATAACGGTAAATTATTAAAATGTAGGAAGATTCAACCGACTTCAGCCGAATTAAATAGGAAGATTAACAAAGTTTACTTTACTTTTTTTCCATTCACCTCTTTCGAAAAGAAAAGAACCATCTCAGATTACTTATATTGACAAATCTCGCAAATATTGAAGTCGGTAGCGATAAGGCTTCTTCTATTTAATCCTTTTTCGTACGATATTGGCTACAGCGAAGAAAAATATGCTACGAGGTAGGGTACATAGTATTCGAGAGGTCGGAAACTTAACTTCGAAAATTTAGTCACTTCTAACCCTAAAATCATTGACTTTTCTCTATATTTCAATTCACAAGTTTTCGTTGATTTTCTCTTAAACCGCAACCTTAAAATCGTCTGTAATGCGGTCAAGCTCCTTTTTCATATTTCTTTTAACTATTTCGATTTCGGATGTATCTAAAATTCCTGAAACTCATATCTTCTTCAACAGTTTGCCAATGCATATAAATTTTGTTTTCAATAACCCAACTTCGATGCAATTTCAATGTTGGAACAACAGTTGCACATCCACTCAGCAGCGCCGCCAGTACCGCTTTCTAGTGCAAGGTACCAGTACAAGAGGCACCAATACTTTATGTGAAATGTTTCTTGATGCAGATTTTATCGTATTCTCGCTTATAGTGACGTGCGTTGATATTTTCGCATTCCTTTTGCTTTTTATTTTGCCATATTTTCTATCATCTGTTTTGTAATGAAATTTCCGATGAAGAATTTCATCGGCTCTGCTCGTTTGATATTTCCTCTCTTTGAAATGCGTGTTACCCTTCGTTTACTTTGCGTAAAGGACTATTAACTAACGGCAGTATGACACAAAAGGAATTTCTTATATTTCAAGTGGCAGTTGCAACAGCAGTGAAATACTTGAAAGTTCTCTCCTACTAAAATTATGCGTTGCAAATATCAAAAACAAGAGGAAATTCCTAAATCAAACTTAAAATCACTGAAATCGACGAAAGTCAAAACGAACTGTATAAATTGTAATTTCTTAGCTGTCTTATTGTTATTATTGTTGTTTTGCAACTGAAACGTGTACAAAAACGAATATCTTTCACTGTGCATAAACTAGTCAAGCTGCAACGGTTCTTATGTGTGCAGTGTCAAGCATTGACGCAACGGCATCCTGTTGTCTCGGTCTCAAATTCGAATTTTCGTAATTTTTTATGGAAATTTTTTTGATTATTTTGCTTTTGTGAAGCACATACTTTCGTATGCATATACAGTAAGTATGTATGTGGGCGTATATGTTAAATAACTGTAATAAATTCCTTAGAGAGTAGTGCGTAGCATTTGAAGCGAAAATATGCTCAATCGAAAATCACTTTGTACAAAAATTTACTTCTACCGAACCCACACCTATGAGTAAGTGCAAGTGCGTCGAAAAACTTTTGTACCCCAGGGCACTGCCGTGATTTGTGGCAACAACTTACGCAGGCATCTTGGCAGAGGAGTGAGGTGAGCTCATTATTAAGTATTTTGCTCTGTTATTCTTATAAAAAGTTTTAGTAATTATATGTTGAACTTCATATAAAGCTTAACAACGATATTTTCTTGTCGCCCACGTTAATGACGCATAATTTAATGAGCAACTTTAAGCATGACGATTAGTTTGGAATTTATCAAACGTTAACTTCTACGCTACGATTGTACGTTGTGTAAAGATAGACAGGGCCACCGAGAAGGGAAGCGGGCCGCAACATATTATACATCGTGTTTCGATTTTTTTCGTCTTCAATCTTCAAATATGCAAATTGGTGAATCAAATTTATGTCACAGAATGCACCTGATATTTTTCTGCGGTATCTTTTCGCCAGCTCTAAAAATAATATTTTGTGAAGTTTTATAAGTTCTTGATGGCTTTCAACCGTCTTATAACATAACTAATCAAGCGGTCCAGAATCACAACGAAAGCAACCTGTTTAAATTGAGAATGAAATGGAAACATTTCTGCTTGAGATTCGATTAACTATCAATATATTGTCCATACAGCCTTTCAATTCTTCCATCAGGTTCTACAGTCTCTTTGTTTTAACGTTCGGTGTATAAAACAAGCACCAGCTTACCGAAAACTTCAAAACTTTGAGCCATATATGGAATTTTCGCCTGAAACCTGTTTAGGTTAAGCATTTAAACATATTAAAAAGCATTAAAGTGATATTAAAAACTTAAAAATGCACTGTTTCTAATATGTGGCTTAAAGATCTTCAGTGCAGCTAGGCCTCTCATTTCTGTAAAATTCAAAATAAATTACAAAATTCCTCTAAATTATTAAGTATTATTATACTACAATTACAATGTTGTCTCCTCAGAAGATAATATCAAAATCCGCAGACCTGCATTTAACAATTATGTTTTAAAATACTTAAAGAGGGGTAACTCGTCAAATAAAAACGCGAGCAGCTTTATAGGATATAAATCAAGCACCAGTGAAGATATCGGAATGATACTTTGCACAAAAAGTATCTTCAAGGTGTAAAACTTCTCACCTAAAAGTAATTGGATGAGTACTTTACCCTTTCTAAGCTCTATGTATCGAATGGAAAAACCTCAGTTCCTACGGCTGACTTTTTATCCAAAATACAGGTTAACCTGTGAGTTTTCTTAAATAAATTTACAGTGCACATTTTCCTGATAATATTGTACCCTGGTGTTGAAAATATATAAAATCACTTCCCCTAGTCCCCTTATACTTTATATAAGTGTTTTAAAGCATCCGGTTAGCTGCATACCGTATATATCTGTCAATATGTAAGATATCTTTACAAAATTAAGTGGACGTATAATTATGAACATACTATAGTTTAGTTCCAAAAATGGGTGAAATCTGTCAACGAACCACCCGTGCCCCCTTACACTACACACGTATAACGGTTATCGTTATTTTAGTGGACTCAGTAGCGAATGTATCGGTCAACCAATGAGGTATATTATATGAGGAATTCGTTGACGTATATTAATAAAATTGCATGAATAAATATTCTCAAAGATACTTTAGTTTAATTCTATGCTTAATTACTTGTTTTATATACAGAACATTAAAATGATTTAAAATCACGCTAGTAAATAAAAGATATATGTAAGATCTAATAAAGATCTATGGAACTTTTGTAAAAGCACAATGGATTATGCAGTTATAGTTATATCCCTTAAAACACCTATCAGCGAAACACATTCATCCTGAAAACCACCTAATTTATTTTATCAAGAAGAAGAAGGCACAATTAGGAAGATTGCCTCATATTGAGATCCATTCGTATATAACTCCTTTTTATTGTCTTATATGTCTTTGTTAGAGACCGAAATTTTTTACTCGAAAGAAATGCGTAAATGAAGTAATAAGTAATTGTAACAAACCAAAAAATCTCATATGATTAAAAATTGTCTTTTGAAATTTTGTTTTTCTTAATTTTCGAAGCTCGAATTGATACTTGCCTGTGAACAAGTTATGTTAGCTTTTTTCTTTCGATATGAATATATATTGCATGAGGTATTAAAATTTTGACTATCAAGTTTTTACTGCAATTTATTTAATTACCCATACACAAATTAACGCCTTAGCTTCCTTTTATTAGCCACTTTAAAACAAGGCCCAGGCACTTAAAGCATTAAATCTAAATTAAGCAGCAACTCATAAAACCCCTTTTAACAACACTATTTAGTCAAAGGGAGAGCATAAAACTCGGTCACAGCCACACAAAGCAAATAAGTAGTACAACAATTTAATTTATTTAATGTCCTGTAGGTAACACCGTCGGCAATGAACGCCGCGCATTATCCTGTGTAAATGTCTTAAATATTCTTCATCAAAGCTGTCAAGTTTATGAGTGCTAAAATGGATTAAATCAACTTTCATGCGAATTGTTGGACGAAACACACAAAATATCAAATCAGACATTGGACGGCGCACAAACTTCGAATGAGCAGAGCACTTCAGAAACTTAACATCATTATGGAGAGATTTTTTGCTTTTTGCTGCTGAAAGAAAGTGGAATTCTCATTGCAGGAATTAAGCAGCAACATAAGCGGATAAAATAGAGCCGGAAACAAATTATGACAACGAAGCGACATAAAACTACCAAACTACAATACTTCAAGTGTTGTAGACATAACGGTATACAATCACCCGTACGCCGAGCAGAGCAAGCGAAGAAATTGAGCCAATGAATACGAGAACGAAAGTGGAACGGCAGTCTGCAAGACCGAAGATGATGCGGCGACGAAGACGCAGGCGAATAAGTAGGAGCAAGTGTAATAGTAATAGCAACATAAACTTAAGACGAATCGTGCTTTACAGCTTTCATACAATAGTTTTCTTGTATATACATATATCTATGTAATGACTGCGGCAGCTTAAAAGAGAAAGTAGTTGTAAGACGAAGGATGGGACGGCCAGCCAATGGGTTTATGGTAAGCTGATAAACCAGCGCACAGAACAGTGCCTTAAAAGCCGTGTTTGATTTGAGAACTAGTAATACTAGTCAGTTCAGTGATTAATGCTGTGCAATAAGACTTCACAGACTTGGGTTTGATCCTGATGTCCAAACTGAATGAACTCAGTTTTACTTGTGAGGTAACGGCAAACCCGGAAGCGTACTCTGTTCATGAAAAACTTTTTTGAAAATTTTGCCAGCTGTTCGGAAGCAGCTTAGTGACCTTTGGACTCTGCTGTTGTCGGATAACATCAAATATATATCGGAAGAAGAAAAAGAGACTCAAAAAGCTGCAGCTCAGGAAAACCTGTACTGATTTCATGAGGTTTTACCTCGACCAGAGTGCCCTGAAAATTAAGAATAATAGAAAGAAGAATTTTTCACAGATCGACAGATGAAGAAAATATATTTAAATATCAGCTACTGGTATGTATAATTTTTCAAGAACAATAAGGCCAAATCTTCAACCACTTCATGAAGTAATATTTAATACAACATTATTTCGACAAGACCAGATTATGTGAGTAATCTTACAAGCTCATCCGAGAAATATATTCTTCAAATGGATTCGTCCCGGAACTTTTTTTATCAATAAAAGCTCTTTGCCGGGGAGCATAGCTCACGGAGAACATATTTTAAATATAGCCCAACAGACCTATAAATGTCTTAAAAATAATTGCGCTTCTCTGTTAGTTTAAAAACGTCACATAATTTACCTCGAAATTTTCTAATGGCATAACTAGCTATCTACAATTATTGTACTTCACACAGTAAATACAATAACATGAGAGTATGCACCAGCATAATGTGGGAAACTCCTTTGTGTTATGAGATTCCATCTTAAAAGACGTATATCGTTGTGGTAATATTCTGATGGTTTGATGATAGTATTTTCAATAACATAAGGTTTCTTTCGAAACACTCAGCTGATGGAAAATTGTTTTGAGAATTTTTATGTGCTTTACTCTCTGGGGAATTTCATTCCATGTTCCAGCTTTAGATGTTCTAACTATGTCAAAATAACAAATTTGACCATACGATTTTAGAATAGTATTTTTTGAATGCTTCTAAGTAGAATTCAAATAATTTCTAACCATACTCGCTAGTGATAAAACTTCACATTTCTCTTTTTTTTACAGATAATACAGTAGATGTGAGAGCACAAATAATTCTTTATTTAATGTTTTCGTGATCGTGGTCGATTCGTGGTCTTGTTCAAGGAACTACCTATAGTACATTATATGAAGATAGAGAAACCTTTCCACAATAATTATAAGCGATTGGCTTCAAATGCTTTAATTTTACTTAGTTTGTAATGATAGCATAGCATCTAGGACTCTAAGGATGGCGTTGGGACGACTTATTTTGAGATTAGTTGTGGCTCTTTTCAGAATTGTTTTGCGACTGGTCAAAAACTACACGAACTTAGTATCTTTAATGTGTAAAACTATCCCTGAAACAATGTAACTGTGCACAATATTGTCTTTCTAGTGTTATTTTCAAAAATTAGTTATCGACTGGGGATATATCCCTAATCTATAATCTAATATATAAAGAAACATAATAAAGAAACATAGTGCTCTCAATCAAAAGAGAGCATAACTCTAAAATCGTCAAAATATTAGTTCAGTAACAGAATTCTAAAGTAACCCTATAATGAGAATTTAATCTCTATTTAAACACTTACATGTATGTTTGTATATTTGATTTGTCACCAGTCTCTAATTAAGTTTTAGTGGAATACTTTAAAGTTGCATTCCACAAGAAAATAGTCATAAATAGGGAATCTTTGACTCACTCTTAAGTAAAAATTAGATGGAAAATTTAAAGCGTCAGCGTTCAAGTTTCTTTTCCTTTCCCTTGCTAGAAGTCTTTGTTTGAACCTTGTAGTTTTAGCAGAGGTCTGATTTTTTACTCAACGTACTATATAACTCGTTATACAAGAGTCACAGACAACTAAACATTTTTATTTAATTTCCATATACATTTTCATATCCATTAACTTGCTTTTGCATTAGATTCCTTATTTACAAATTATTTTAATAATTGTATCAAATTTCGATATACAATAGGAGTAATACCACATCATATATTTATAAAACAGTAGAAATTGGGAAAATCGTTACTTAACGTCCCTTTGTTCTTATAAATGTAGTTTTGAATTCAGGTGATCACTCAGGTGATGAATATACAAGTCTTCGCCTATTTGGTCACAAAAATGGACGAAAAAAGGCGAATAGAGATAGGAAGAAATCAGATAGTAGTTTCACGTAGACATACATTTTCAAAGATGACATATTCACTTAAGCCAAAAACCCCATGCTCTCATATAAGCAATATACGTAATTCTGGTGTGAATTTTACAATGGAGCTCTCTGAATTCACATTCACATACAAGCTGTACTTAAAATACACAATTTCACTGCTAAGAATGAGCGGTATTGGTACATATCTCCCTGAGCTTTCTAAATATACAGATTTATGGTTTCAGAAGTGACATGTTCTAAAATAAAATTAGGATTTTAAAGAAGGTCCATTAGCATCTATCCCGCATCTTTATAGAGATTCGATGTAAAAAAGTGAAAACCGTTAATAATTTCATGAATAACCCTTATAAAGGTACATACTAACTCTTGACCGCCCGTTTGATTTCAGTGCAGATATCTTATACAGTAAATAACTTATATGAAGCCACATAGATATATACTGTGTAATTAAGTTCTAAATTTTATGTGAAAGCACATGTGGTTCGGTTCTATTTGAGATTAATGCTGCCTTACATCTTTTGGACTAACAAATACTATTTTCATTGAAAAGAGTGAACAAATACTATAACTTTTTGTTGTTGCATTCCACTAAACTTAAACACTGTGCCAAGCCAAATCCCAACAAATCCATGTCCACAAACGCAAAGTATAGAAACTTCATAAATGTAAACGCAAATGAATTAAAAACAAATCCATTTGAAACTATGAGCAAAGTATAAAGTGTAGTTTGAGGAAACTTTTGCCAAAAACTTTCTTTGCACAACGCACACAAGCGGCAAGCGGAGAGCGCGCGTAGAGGTAATGCAGCAGTGAAAGTTGCCGTTGGCGGCCAAAACAGGCAGGCAAACAGCGCCGCAAAAGGATACGATTGCAACAAAAAGTGTGAAGCGACGCGACGCGACCGAAAGAGCACGCGTCTGCCAGGAGAAAGTCTTAACTTTTGCAGCGATAAGCACAAACCAAGATGAGGCTATGGCTACATAAAATATTAATTACCTGTATGTAGTTGGTGCAGGTGGTGGTGGTGGTGGTAGTGTTGGTATGTTGGCTGCCACACACACAGTATACTCGGTGATGTTGTAAAGTAGGCTGTATGCGGAGTTTGCGGGAAATTTGCTGGCAGTTGTTTTTTGTTTCTTTTTTAATTTTTTTGCTTTCTTTGGTGTTTTTTTTTTGCTTTCGTTTTTGTTTTTGGTTTTGAAAGTCAAATCAGCTCGTTGGAAATATTTCGTGTTAATTTCGTTCCACTTTCGCCCGAGTTGCACGAAGATAGCTAAGTGAAAATGATACTGCTGATTTCTATTTGCTGCTTTTCTTTTGCCACGCACTTTCTAATGCCACGCTACACTACACGCCAAGTTTTGTGCAACACGTGCCGGGTCGTGCTATGTTATGCTGCGCCGTGCTTTGCCGTACTGTACTGTGTGCAGTGATTGCAGCTAACTAGCAGCAGGTGATAAGCGTGGAATGCAAAATAGAAAATACATGCAACTGGTTTGAGTTTGTGTGTGCACTTATGTGCTTAGAAATGATTTTTTGTGCAGGTTGCAAGCTGTTTACGTCGACAAGTCTCACTTTACTTCTCGCTTACTGCTTGCAGGCGCAAATCCACACAAACCTACAAATTTGCTTCTACACACATACATGTATACAAATCCTTTCAATATACATACGTACACATATACATATATATTTCTTTCAAGCACATGTATTTGCTAATAATTACTTGCAACACATT
Organism: Bactrocera minax; assembly: GCA_021498325.1. Lineage (NCBI taxonomy): Eukaryota > Metazoa > Arthropoda > Insecta > Diptera > Tephritidae > Bactrocera > Bactrocera minax. The sequence goes on from JAKEEE010000100.1 coordinate 396,147, forward strand.
AACAGCGCTCTGCTTGCGCGTGCAGTCGCGTACGCTTATGTCTGCAGGCGTATTCGTTACACATACACACACCCACATACATATGCACATGGCAAGTTTTGCATCGCGCAAGAACATACTTTAGCACTTAAGTATGTGCGCACTTACATTCACTTATCGCCAAGTGCAAGTGCAGCGCCACATACACATACACACACGCACGCGCACACACGCACACGCGGGTCGACTCACGGACATTCATACACGTGTAAGCAGCACGTTTATTTGCAATTTACTTCCTACTTTGCACTTCACACACATACTTACACAGAATTTGTTGCGCTAACACTTATTTGCTTTGCATACTGCTAGGCGTTTTTACCCACTCAATGCTCGTGCTGCCGCTTTCTAGTTTGTTTTTCTATGTGCGCGCAGTCAGAGTTGGTAGTTTTTCTATTTTCACATTTATTTATGCTTTAAGTTGTTTATTTCACACGTTCACGTTTTTGTTTTTCATAAAATTTGTGTTGAAATTTTTTTCACACTCCGCTTTGTTTTTGTAAATCGTCACTGTAGGCGGTTTTTATTTGCCACGCTGCTGCTGCTGCAGCTGCAGGCATTCGGTGCTGTTTTGCGCCTAGCAAATAGCGAAATAATTGGAAAACACTGCAAGCTGGCAAGTGAGGAAAGAAGTTGTGTGTATGTGTGTGGCTAAGCGGTGTGAAAATAGTTTGCAAAAAAAAAGCTAACAACTAAAACCAACGGAAAAGCGCCCAAAACAGTCAAAGTAAAGCAGGCAGCAGCAAACAAACAGCCACACAGCTTATGGCGCCACACAGAGCGCGGAAGCGGCTGAGGTTCTCGCTCGTTAAAAATCGCACAAACGCCGTTCAGCGAAATGGAGGCTGGCACTGCCGTTTCAATCCCATGTTTTTATCTATCTGTTTGCCGTTGTTAGTTACTACTATTGTTGTTGTAAATATTTGTTTTGGAGCGTGCGGGCGATTTTCCAGCGCGTCACTTTCGCGTATGAATGTGCGACTTTTGGTTTGTGTGTATTTACATAAACCGCTATGTATCTGGTAGTGAGTGTAAACTTTTGTGGGAAACTCTCTCTTCATACAGGGTGCTCAAAGTAATATTTTAGATTATGTTTGCATTACGCTACGAAGGAAGTTTAACAAAGCTCTAACGTCTCTTCTTAATAAGCTCTATAAAGCTGTAAATTTTTGCTCAAAACCTATAGAGAATTCTATCGAAACAACAAAATAAGTAATGTTCCTTCTCCAATTTTTTGAATTAAAAAATTTCTGGAATTTTAAATTGAAATTATTTAAAACCACTGCATTAACCTTTTTTTAATTTAAGCAAGGTAACGCCTTGATTTTGTTGTACTATTTTTATACTTTCGCCAAATATTGCAACAGAGCACATTAGTTTTGTTCACCTAACGGTTATTTATAACACCCAAAATTAATCGAGATATGTATATTGTTATATACATAACCGTGAGAAGGTGAGTTGAATTCCGGTTGACTGTCTGTCCGTCCGTCCGTCTGCTTGAGTAAAAATTAAGATATCTTGATGAAACTTTGTACACGTATTCCCAGGTACTATAAGAAGGTTGGTCCACAAAATAACCTTAATCGAGAACTCATAAAGTGCTATAACTAAGCAACAAATTGGGGTACAAAGCGAGGGCGAGGGTCATCTCCGGCTCAAAATATAAAAAAATGGGTGTAGTCCTGCTCCCTAAAAGCTTTAATGTACATATCTAACAAACCATTAAAGTTATATCAACCAAACTTGCTCAGAACAAGTATTTTTGCACCTTCTCTATATAACGGTTATATTGAGAATTACTAAAAATGCGTTAACTCGCTGCAGAAGCACCTTAAAAGCATTAAATCTTACCTTAAAGATGCAATGGAAGGGATGCAGAAGAATCCATATAAAAATTGGACAAAGGGAGTGATACCGCCCATTTTCCGGTGAAATCCCATATCTCAGGAACGATGAAACAAAGTTCAATATAATTTTGGCTGATAGCATTATTTTGGTATCCTTATTGGATGTTTGAATTAGCGAAATCGGACTATAATAACATCTACTTCTTTATAAGGTAAGCATAACTCAGGCACCAATTAAGGTAGCATAATAAAACTTTGCGCAAATAATATCCCCAAGGTATTCCATTTCTTGTTCAAAAATGATGGAAATCGGAAAATATCTTTTCAAGCCCTCAGATACCGAATATATGGACCTCTGTACATATATCTGATTTTTTACCGAAATATTAGTCAAGCTGGGAGTTATGTTAATGAAATTCAGACAGAATCATTCCCTTGTAATAATGAGGCCTAGTGTCAAAAATGGATAAAATTAGATTAATACGGGAAGTATTCGGGAAAGAAGAAGACAGCTCGTAAACACTTAATACAAACATTTTTGAATTTCCGGTTGTATTTATACCGTATATATATATCAATCTTCAAAAAATCTAGATGAAATTCAGGTAACGTCTTCTCCTGTTAATATTTTTTTCTGATGTCTAAAATTTATAAGATCGAGGCAATATTTCACTTAGCCCATATACCTGAAATGACAATTTTCCAAATTCCTGTTGACTTTATATCGTGTATATTGGTCAATACTATCAATATATCAATCAATATATTATCAATATATCAGTCAATATATTGGTCAATATTAGCAAAATTAAATTAATGTATAATCTTAACTATTCTGCATTTTGGTTGCAAAAATTAGTGAAATCGATTAACTTCCCTTTGGTTGAGTTTATATCGGAAATATCTCCATATAAGATGTCGCAACAAAATTGCATAAGAATATATCGAACAATATTATGTCAACCGGTAATAAAAATTATGGATCTTGTACCTTCCCATAGCACTAATATAATGAATATCGATGATTTGTCTTAATCAGATTGACTTTATGACTATATGATCTAATGTAAATGTTAATATATTATGATGCCAAATCTATTTGCAATCCGTTCACAATTTCGTCTAATAATGTACACGTATATTAACTTCATTTGCAAACCTTTTTTTGCAACATTTTTAACATGATCTTTTGGCAATAAATGGAAGTATTTCCTCTCCTTTGATCCTGGCGAATTGCAAGAATATGAAATGTTATGGTACTGCCGAACTTAGTTCTTCCTTGCTTGTTTAGTTCTCGTTTTATACCCGTATCACATTCATCTCAATTCCTGATTATGTAGACTTCGCAACCGTGGTTTACAAGTAATCTCCTTGGAAATCTTTCATTATACTTTCATTATACTTTTTGCAGTTCTGCACTTCTAAAGAATTTCATTATCCGGATTATATTTATCTGAATTCCACATCAATTTGAACTTTATTATGTATGGCAACCCCGATTTATAATTAAATTCAAGTTTTTGAAGATTTTTAAATTTTATATTTTTTGTACTTTTCTACTTTCAAAGAATTCTTATTTAAAGTCAGACAGTGCTACCAAAAATTAACTAAATATTTTTAATGAATATTTTTATTTTCGTTTAAACATTATAATTTATTTGTTTTATTTATAATTCATCCGAAACGTCTGAGACATTTTAAATTTTGTTCCTTTTGTAAATTTGTACTTTCAAATAAGTTTTGTTATAAGTAAGGTGGCAACATGGTGGTTGAAATATTTGATTAAATTTGTGTAATTACTTACTCAGTTGAAATTCAAATATCTAATTAGTAGTTGAACTTGACACATTTTAAATTCGTGATGCATTTTATATGAAAACTCTATAGAAATAATAATGCTCGATGAAATTGTAATTTTAGTGTGGCACCCAAAATGCTTGTTTTAAAAAGTAAAATGTTATACAATGTTAGTCTCAGTACAACGTTATCTTTATATGGAATAGCTCGGTGAATACCAGGATTGCTTAATCAAATTTGATAGCTGATGACTGGCCATCATTATACCTAGAACTCTCATAAGAAAACCAAAAAGGCTTGTATTGTATATTTCATTTCATTTTAATATATTCCTTTTTGGTCAATTCCATTTTGATAATTTTACTTCCACATTTTTCTTAAGCTGCTGTTTCTTCAGGTTGCATATATACAGGTTATATAATATATATACAGCTATTTTGAAGATCCTCAAAGTAAATTTTGGTCATGAAACCTCCTTTACTGATGAAATTTTTAATACATCTTAACTTCATGAGAATCAAGGGCTTATATTCGAATTTAATGCATATAATTGGCATTGAAGTTCGACAGCTTCGATATCTCGAATATTTTCGGGAAACAATGTTTGTCGGCCAATGGGAGACGATGTTTGACGATCTTTTGTTGATGACCGCCAGCTACTATATATATAGCTTATCCGATGGCGCAGGTTATTGAAACGTATGCATGGCCGTCATATCTTTAACTTTATTTAACTAACATTAATTTTGTTCGAACCTATTGATTCCTAAAGTCATCTCTAATAATGGTTTGGCGAGTGTTTTAGATTAATATATCAGTTTATATATATCAGTTAGTTCCCTAAGACCCAATTTTGATACCTTATTATATGATGATACCTTTCACTAAATGGTTCAATACTTTGTCTTATTTGATACTAAAGAGCATTTAAATTATTAAGCCAACTGAGATTTCACAAGAATATAAAGAAGAATATAAAGAATATAATCGCAGCCAACTCTTCCTTTTCAGAACAAACCTTAGAGACTAAAATACTTTCAAAATACTACAATTTTTGTACAATCCTATACACAACATAACCTCAATCACCCTGTACAGTTAGCGCTCGGTAAGCACTGCTGTTTGTTTGTCATTGCCTCCACGAGTGCGAGTGCGGTGCGAGTACGTCTGTTTCGTAGTTTTGTGTTTGGCAAAAACCGCACACAAAATAAATTCCAATTTTATGGCAAATACAGTAAATTGTCAGTGAGCAACAAGCAAAAGGTTAGATGGTGAACGAGTCAGCGGGTGGGTAGGGGGTGTGTGTTTATATGTTTATGTGCAAAAAGTGGCAAAGCGGCAAAGTGGAAAGCAACGGATGATGAAGATGATGGTGATGATGATGGTGGCGGCGGCTGCACTAGAGACGCACGACTTTGAGCCGGCTGGAATGCAAACTGGTAAACTGGCAGTGCCAAAGTAAAAACAACAATAGCAACAATATTTGCACAAAAACAACAAAACGCCAAAAAAGTAGAGGGGAAAGCAGACAACTGAAAATAAAAAGTGCAAAACATGCAAAAAAATCGCTTGGCCACATACCAATGCCGAGCGTTTACTACGCGGCAAAGGCAAAGACATGCGAGCATAAGCACATTTGTAACGGTTGTGTAGTGGCAACCCTTGATTGTGTTGGTGTGGAAAGAAGAAATGAATTGTAAGCAGGCGCGTTGTTTATCTATGCACTAGTGGCTTACAAATTTCGGAGACTCTGCGCCCCGCATTGCGGCACTTTAAGCACGAAGTTACACATACGTGCAAGCTCACTTGTAACCGCTATTTCACACTAACAGTGCCATTAGCTGTGAGGGCGACGAAAAGCGGCTGGTGCGCCGCGTGCAATCATTTCCCAAAAAGCACAAAAAGACTACAAAAAAAAAATTTGCTAAACTTCGGGTAGTTAGGTACACGTAAATAATAACAACAATAAAAACAATACAAGTGCACTAAAATTTTTGCATTGCCAATTTTTGCAAACGCCACACTAATAGTTCCCAGCTGTGAAGAAAATTGGTGTCTTGGAGGTGCCCACTGTTGGGGCAGGTTGGCGTAACATCAGCTCATAAACAAGCACATAAACAACATCAGCACAGGTTCGCCCCAGCGAGCAACACTCTTCACATCCGTTTATATTTTTGAATGTGTGTGCGCATTTTTTGTCACAATTCACCACAGCCCGGGTCATTTGACTGCAGCTGCATCAGGCACACGGGCGCGCGCTGCCCACAACTCCTATACAGTAAGCGCAAAAAGTAAGCAACTACACAGTAAGTGAAATTCCTGCTTGCAACTTGGCTACTTAAACAACTAGCTGCTTAAGTGAAGTGGGTATTACTTACACTGCCTTGAATTTCCTGCCACGCCTACGCCACGTCTCTGCTCGTTAACCGTTTTCCGTTTGTCAGTTTGCCGTTTGCCACTTTGCTTACTGAGTTTGTTGCATTTCCGTCAGCGCAATTTATCGCCGACAGCTATGTTTTTCGTTGCTTACATACACACATACATACGTATGTAAATCGTACATGCTGTAATGCTGCATAGTACTGCATAGTACTGCGGTACGCAAATTCACAATTTGTTGCTGCTGCACTTTGCAAAATTAATTATTTTTCATTACTCATGCAACCGGTCATTTTTCAAACACTTAAACGGCACATTAGCTGGCATACTGCGCATATAATATGCATATGAATGCATTTATATATATACATATTAAGTTATGAGTCCCCACAAAAACTGTCTTGTCAAAGTTTATAATGTGTCAAATAGTTTGCTGTTCACTACGGACTTGCTTCTACAGTCCGTATGCAGTCAAGGTTTGTCAGCCTAAAGCTATGCTATCAATTTAATGGAAATCAGCTTCTGTCAACAGCGCCCTATTACCACTTCATCAAAATGGAATAACTATAAAAGCTACATGCAGTTATACTTTTATCTTTAATTCGCCTCTAGACTTACGCTTTCGAAGGCTTAACTCGTCTTACGAAGCGGAATATTTCAGCAGAGTTAACATTCCCGAAATTGGAAAAAAAGCCTCGCTTGTACAAGAAAGGATCCTAATTGAGCCACAAATTTCCGTGTCACAGTTCGTGATTAGATATGAATCCGGATCCTTTCCGGTTACATAACTGGAACGGAGCGGAACTGAAAACCCCTCATATCAGTTCGGAATCGATGCTGATGTCATTTGCTATAATAATTCAAAAATCAGAGGCTTTTTGATTAAACAAATTTTGCGACGATTGTCGAACAGAAATCGGTTCACACAATCGAGATCATTGGGTGGAGGCGCTCAAGATATATAGAATTACGGAGCAGGCTTCTTCATCGCTGATAACTCACTTATCGGTGAGTGTGACATTATTATAGTCGGTGTGCTGACATCAGGTCCGACTAAACAATTTGCACCCCTAAAGATCCCACATTATTTTCCATTGAATTGAGGAACCTTAGAGTGAGCGACTTCCAATTTATCTCCGATCACTAAATAACCATAAACCTTTTGAAAGACCAATTCACTTGATTTGTTAGCTTGCGATAACTTCTTGAGGGACTAACACTTTTAAAAAACTTTCATTTGTAGTTCGTTATACGTTCGAACATCTTCGAAGAATCTTTGAGTAATATTGTGCTAAAACATATTAACCACGACATTTCACATTCATGTATGAAATACTCATGAATTTATTCTTCTAAAGAAAACTTTTTTAGGACAAATTTAGCTTCTCACTCTCTAAAGTTTTAAAGCTGCTGAACCACTACTTTTACGCTTTTTTCCAGCTTTTAAAAGTATCTATCTTTTTGACCGAATTATTATTTAAGTAGCTGCTAAATTCACGTATCCTATATTTTATTTGGACTCACTAAACCAATAACTTCAAAGCGTCATATCACTGCTTAATAAAATAAAATTGCGATAACTCTACAAAAAGCAACATAATATCGAAATTTTTGTAGTAAGTGTGTATAGTACTTATTTACCGGCTATGTTTAGGTTAACTTAGGTTAGGTTAAGTTAGGTGACGTTAGGTTAGGTTAGAACTGTTATAAAAAGCTCTTTGTGTAGAAAGTAAAACTTCTATAGTTATGTAGGGAGAAAACTCCTTGAACCCATTACAAGTCTACATAGGTTTTTTATTTTGTTTCTGTTCTGATACCTGTCTATCGGACGGAGTGAGATTCGAATTGTTTTAGCCTTTATCCTGCAAAGGTAGGACAGTAAGAAGGAAGTGGTGAGATGTTAATACCTTGACTTCTTCCAAGCACCTCCTACAACTGGCATCCGGTAAATTATTTTTCATTGATACTGATTAGACAATGATCAGTTAAAAACCCTGTAACTACCGAAAGGCTAACCCTACTGAAAGCGAAGGGTTTGCTAGACCTCTTAAGATTTACTTCAGGCAAAAAAGAATTTGTTACTGCTCTTTTTTTGAAATGATAAGGGGGAAAAGTTCGGCCAAGTTTTTCTTACAATATTCCAATGATGCCTTTTTAGCAAAGTTTGCAAAAACAGGTAAATTGGTCTAAGACTAGTCTGCTCCCAAAGTTAGAAATTTTGAACCTTACTAGCTTCTTTGACTTTACACTAGATAACAAAAGCATGGTTGATATGTGGTAATTATCGGGTGAAAATAAATTAAATAAACCACTGTATTCACCTAGGCAGTGAAAATAGAACCACAAATGTATGCAGACGGTTCTACTTTCCTCTAGATCATATGTATGTTATTTGTTTTAGATGTATGGAATTGTTGTTTATAACATAGCACGGAAAAATTGGTAAAATTTAAAAATATTTTCAAAAAAATTTCGATCACCTGGCCATCCCGACTGTGTCTTATGAAAACTATCTCGTCCGTCTAATTTTGCACCACTCATCGAACGTTAGGTTTCAACGGGTTTATCTGCATAGACCTTTGACTTGAGTTGCCCCTACAATAGACGAACTGTGTTAAATTTTTTTCTGGAGGCTAAGGGTATAGGAAGTCTCTTATATGTAAGTATGTAAGAATATGTAAGTTTTACTACTTACGAACCCCTTGAGTTAGAAATGCTCGTCATCGTTGAAGCTGATTTAACGGTAAAAATATTAATATAAATTCGCCTACAGAGTATTGAAATAAATTTCCAAGATTTTTAAACATTGTTCCGACATAAGTAGTTGCATAGTTATGGAACAAAGTATGCTCGACCTAAAATTTTAAACACAATAGCAGCTATCACTCAAGAAAGTCATACCTACTTGAAAAATTCGCGATACCCCGTTCTTCGGGTTGTCTTAATAGCCTGTTTATAGGTCAGTACAAGATATATAAGTGGAAGTTTGTGAAAATATTTCGACTTTAGTTTAAATATTTTAATTATCTATATTGGAAAATTAGGTTGCCATTTGTTCTGAAAAAAAAAAAAATTGTTAATAACTAAAATAAATTTTATGAAAATATTGCTTTAATAGCGGAAGAAGTGTTCTAGAAAATTTCCTTGAGGAAATTTCTAGAGAAGTTTCCTTGAAGTGATAGAAAATGTAGCCATTTAATCCAAATTTACAGAGCTTCCTAAGAAAAGTTTATTTCTTAAAGTTATTTTTTTTGCAAAGAAATTGGTTTAGAAAGGTTGTACATTTATTATTTAATTTCAAGCTATTTCAACAATATAATTGAAAAAAAAAAAACATTTTTTTTAATTATGTTTGAATTAAAAGTAAAATAATTAAAATATAAATAAGAACCTCAAAAACAACAAAGGAGTGGTTGTCACTGCGAACAATTCTTCGATTTCGCATTTTCAAGTTTCTTTCCTCATTTACAAGCTAAGTAGCACTTTGATGACGTTCACGTATACATATGTATCATACATACATAAATATATGTATATATTTATATAAGTGTGTTCATATATAGCATAATAATAAGATATAACTTAGATATAACTTATATTATATAAGTTATATAGCATAATAATAATATATATGAATATGCTTTGTATATACTTTTTGTGATGATTTTGTTGATTTCTTTTGTCGTTAACGTCTCGTCGCGTATCGTTTGAGTTGATTGATTTCTTTTTCTTGTTGTTTTTTTTTTCAATTATCCTTCCTTAAATGACTGCTTTGAGCAGACTTATCAAGTGTGACGCGTTTTAGCGTCTTTCAAATAGCGGCAAAAATGCGCCGTTCCAATTTAAAACACAAAGCATTTATTCATAATCAAGCGAATACACGAAGTTGTTGTATTCTAAGTTTAATTTATTGTAAATAATTTGTCACACATTTTTTTAATTTTTATTTTATATTTATAAACAATTAACGCGCGTTTTCAACTACCACTTTTCCGTAGTCAGGTCAGACAACGCGCGGACATAACCCGAACGTATGAATCTCTTTTCGTAACTGAATAAGATTCGGTTATTGTGAAAAGCATCTAGCGGTAAAAGTTGCAGCGGCCGTTGCTATAAGCAACAAACGAACTCATTGCCGATTTAGTTTGTGCTCAGCACCACGAGTACACACACCATGTGTTGCAAATCCTACCTCACGGTTACTTAGCCAAAAATTGCATAGTTTACAGACACAGATTCTAGTATTGAAGTTCGAAAAGCTGATAAGGGTTTCGCGTTTCATTGTCGTTATTTGTTCATTCTCGTACCACATCGGAGTATGTTGATTATACTTCGGCACTTTAGTCGTCTCATACGAAGCATCTGTGTAGCTTTGCTCGCAATGCACCCATTAGGGGGCAGTATGAGTCGGCTGGCAAGTAATACTGTTCGCTCAGAGCGTGAAATATAAAATGGAATTGAGCATTGAGAGCTGTGAGAATAGTTGTTGCGGTTACATCTTCGAATTTAGGAACTTACGTTCCACCACGTGTTATAATGGGGAAGCGGTGAGGGTTGTTTTTGAGAGAGCGCCCAGATACTCCAGAGTTACTACTACTACTAATTGGTTTAAATAAAAAACCATATTGTAGAAGCTTTATTTTAGACCTCTAGTCACCATCTAGTCATATGCCGCAATAGAAATCGAGCGAGAAAACAATTCGAAGAAAGGGTTTGCAATAAATTCACTACAATCAAGTGACAACATGTTCCGTTAATGATGTGCTTTTTAAACTCATAGTGGCAGTCTGAAGGTATATTTGACCCCTATTTATTTATGGTAACAGTAAAGATTATAGTGAGATGAGTGTAGTGTATATATGAGTATAGTGAGTGAGTTGTAATAAATTTTTCATCTTAGTTTCTAAGGATATCTCGGATTTCACGGAAATTATTGTCATCTTTTTAGTCACTTTTTACCAAACAACTAACATTGCCAAGACTGTAATCCGTTTTTCTTTTAGTATCGGACCCTGAACCAAAACTTTGATGAGTTGTCCTGATCGAATTTTGTTAATAGATCCACTAAAGTTCTCATTTATAAAGCGATAACCCCTTTATCCCTTTATTTTAAATGCAACTTTCATTTAATTATGAGAACTGGAATGATGACCTCACTTTTAAACTGAACATTGGAGTTAATCGGAGTGAACGGATGAGAATTTAGTATTGATCTCGCAAAGGTGGGACAGTCAAGTAGGAAGTGTTGAGATGTTTACACTTTATTGCATGGACACCGCTTGAGCAGTGACGAGCTAAAACCTTTAAATATAGGAAGTGTTTTCTTTTCTAAGATCAAAGAGATCACTAGCTCCCTTTCGATTTACTTTTGGCAATAAGGATCTAGTGACTGCATTAGTAGCATAAGTAGCTACCCAGCGATCGCCAAACTCACGTGAGCTATTCAGTGATTAAACTAACGTACTTAATAGTAACCTATTCCAATTCTACTGACAGCGATGTTAAGATTCCTATCCTTGCAAGGTCATCAGCGTTAGAAAGTTCTATTAAGAAAGATCTCGATATCGTTAATAGTGAAGCTAGCGCATGGCCAATGAACTTAAGAATATTATCGCCGCTTTGCTGTCGGAGTGGGTAGTCACTTCTCGGAAGTACTCTAAAGAAGTCTGTGCTCCGAAGCAGTAGATATACTGTTCTTTTAATGCCATCTATAGCCATATACTAAGTTCAGAGGTAATTGCAATGACTTTCTAATTGTCCTTGCAAAAGATCTGTGTGTAGTTGCATATACTTGCGAGCAACACGGGTAGATCGAGAAAAATATATCAAACTAACTATCAGTTATTTCTTCATGCTTTTGTTGACTTGTCTCCCTCCGAGAGTCACATATAGCCCAATGTTCTAGCCAGCCAGTTGGTGAGAGAATTCGACAATGTATGATTTCTTGCCACAAATTCCCTATTGCTTTGATATAACATAACAAAATATCAGACATGTATACAGGCTTGTTGGAAACTTTGACTAACAAATTTTCGAAAAGGTAATTTTGATATTTCGTAAATTATGTCACGTAAATTGGGGTGGTAGCATTGTTAAAAAAAATTTATATTGTGAAAGCAACACAGAGATTAGACTAGTACGAAGTTTTCAACGGCATCCTGAGTAACATTTCCAAAATCTTTTTGGTAGCATCGATATAGAAAAACCTAACTTTTAAGTATATTAGCTCAAAATAAATCGTTGGGTCAGTCTTGAGTTTTCCAAGTCGAAGAAAAATTGCTTAGATGGAGATCCATAGGCTATATATTTTGGGTAGGATGAGGAGGTCATCAGGGAATGAGATGAGGTTTGGAATGCATTTAGAAACTGGTAGCAGATCTGAGAAGTAGGTCTGAGCAAATCATTCAAAATAGGTTCACCTTAATATACGTGCTTACCAAATTAATATTATCTTCATTAACTGTAGTATGCTTGCTTACTTGAAAATAACTTTTTTTGATTTGTTTTGAATCAATTGGTATGCAGTTGCCTTTGCACAGTTTCATATCTTGCTTTTACGGAGATCGTTTGTTCAATGAACATGCACAAACACATTTATATATCCATTTAGACACCTCAGTGTCAACAATCCATTTACTTCGATGTTAATCGTATTCGAAGTTATTTACTTACAAATATCGATACGCGTACCTCAGGCTATGTGTAGCTGTAAATACTTTTCTCAAACATCATAACAGACGAAATATTTGCGAACAAATCCACAGCAATCTTCCCAACGATTTCTGCAGAGAGGAACGAAAATACGTCGTTAAGTCTCTTGATAGCGTGACTGTCAATTGCAGGGTTAGTAGACGCTTCCTATGCAGGCCTCTGTTCATAATAAACTTCGGGGACAGCTCAAAACATAACTCAAATCCTAACTCCTTTACCACCCCTTTGACTATGATTCTCAAAAATGTCAAAAACACAAAAGTGAACGAAGTATGGAAGGGCTAAGTGCGGGACATTATATGCTATCGCAATTTGTACGAATCAAGGGCGTGGACATATTTTCATCAATTGGAAAAACTTTGTATTACACAATTCTCAAAGAAATTATTTCCACCTATTTTTATTAAGATAACTCTCATTATTGCCAATATATTCGTCATTTTACAGTTGATACTAGAATAACGGAAATCATTATACGTGATATATGAATGCTGGGATATCTCATCAAGCGATTTCACCTATCTGCGGTACCAAACCATAATATGTCTAAACAATATGTTAACTTAATTTCAGTAACATAATTACCTTACTTACTAAAGCTAGCAGGAAGTCGGAAAATCATATATTTGGTATATGGGGACTAAGTATTTCCCGAACTAATTTTATTCAGTTTTGACTCAAGCGTCCTTATCATCAAGAAAAAAATGCCTTTCTCACAAATTGACCAACATTTTCGTCAGTTATACGAAGGCATAGCAAGACCGGTACCCATATTCGATATATAGTATACACCGTTTTCGACGGATAGAATGTGGTTGAATATCGTGTTATTTACGAAGTATGCGTGTTTGTAGTCCAATTTCCCCATTTTCAAACTAGAACACAAGGACATGAAGATAATGTTTAACACCAAATTTGTTTCAAATTGGCCTAGCAGTTGATACAAAATTTCAACTAAAGATATTGATTCATATTCAAAACTGCTGTATTGTTCTTACGCTTCTGTTTAATGTGTTTGTCGTTTTTCGAAATAGAGTTATAGAGCTTTTAGTAATTTTGAAGGTAACATTACATGAATAGCCTGATTTAAAAAAATTTTACTCTTAAGACCTGCCTTAGAAGAATTTTATTTAGATCGAACTTTATATGTGATGTTCTAGGCAAATGTAGTCTTGGCAAACAGAATGCGTTTAGATAATCTGATGCAAATATTCTCCCTACAATTATGCACCACCCTCAAGTTATCAGTTGTCCATATCAGAATATACATTACAAATTAAATCGATAGGATCATCAATGTCAAGTGTGTCATCCCAATCCAAATCCAAAACATAAACCCTCTTGATTAGTTTCAGTGACAATTTTATGAGCTACAAAATATCATAAATTCAATTTAGGTGTCAATTTCATTGTGAGAGCTTAAAGCCATATGATGATGTCAGACAGCAGCGCCAAACATTAATGCGTACAATTCATAGTAGAATCCCACAGTAATTGCAATAAAATCAAATAAACATTTCGAATACATTGAAAATCTAACATTCGTACTAACTCGGTAGTTCACCCTTGCAAAGTGTCTTCAGTCGCTAGCAGCCGCACGTACTTCGGTTCATGAGGCACCTTCGCGTTGTGATGTTATCGCCGCTGGGTAAACTTGTCATAAATTAAGATAGTTATCAGTATTCATCAAACGAAGAGGATTCACTTACTACCTTGATTGGCAGCAGTTGAGCTGGTCGCACCTCCTCTCACTCAACGCTCTTATTGTCTTCGCCCTTGGCATTGTGACGGCTGTTTTCGGACAGGTGCGCCGACGAGGAGGAGGTTGGAGCAGCCCTTGTATATAGACAGAGAGTTGTGGCTAAACTAATACGTAAAAACTTTTGTTGGTTTTATAACCCTTAAAAGCGTAAATATAAAATTTATGATTGATTTGTTTGCAGTTTCGCACCTGCTCTAAGAGTAATCTACAGATGTTCGAAAGTGATACTCAGTAAATTTTTGGTTTTGTAATCTATATGTTAAAGGGAATGTTTCACTTATCTTAAATAAGTTATATTTGCTCAGAGAATGACACCATTCTAAATCACACTTCCCGTGTAGAAATTCTAATATACTTTTAATAATTCCTGCGAATTTGATCCAAATCCGATTCAAAAATATGTTCTGCACGCTTATTCTATTTCCCTCTGGCCACATAACAGCTCGTTCAGAAAATGCATTTATTTTCCTTTCTTTCTTCTAGGAGTAAGGAATACCTTAAATGAGTTAGAATGGTACAGAAATTCTGACTACGATGACAAGTTTAGGCTTAAAGTAATTCAAGACTCTGCCACTAGTCGCCAGTGAAATCCTCATATTGCACCAGAAAGTCCATCCCTGATAAACAACAAATCATCTGCTACCAAATATTCAGTAAGAGTATGTATTGGGTTGTTCGGAAAGTCATTTCGTTTTTTTTGGGGAACATGAAAGACAGTTTTCGTATAATGAATAAATATTTTATTAAATTATATATTGGCCATTCTGGTCCAACACCTTTTGCCATCTTTCTGGCAGTAACATAATTCCCCTCTCATAAAAGTTTTGGTCCTTGCTGGCAAAAAACTCGTCCAGGTGGTTTTTGACATCTTCATTTGAGGTAAAGGTTTTGCCATCCAAAAAATTTTGCAGGGACCGGAACAAATAGTAGTCGGAAGGCGCCAGATCTGGAGAATATGGTGGATGTTGCAGTACGTCCCATTCAAGCTGTAAAAGTTTTTGGCGAGTGACCAAACTTGTGTGAGGTCTCGCATTATCCTGGTGGAACACTACAGCCTTCCTGTTGATTAATTCGGGCCTCTTCTCTTTAAGTGAATCATTCAATTTGTCCAGCTGATGACAATAGACTTCTGAATTAATCGTTGTATTGTCCGGCAAAAGCTCAAAAAAAACGATTCCTTTGACATCCCACCAAACGGAGAGCATCACCTTTTTTTGGTGAATGTTGGCTTTTGACACGCTTTGAGCCGGTTCATCTTTTCTGCTCCATGACCTCTTGCGTTTAACATTGTTGTATACAACCCATTTTTCGTCCCCAGTAATAATCCGCTTCAAAAATGGATCATTTTCTAGACGTTTGAGGAGCGAATCACACGCGTCAACACGACGACACAAATTTCGCTCGGTAAGGACATGGGGCACCCACACATCGAGCTTCGAGGTTAAGTCCATGCCTTTCAAATGGCCATAAACAGTTGAATTCGACAAATTTAACCTCTCACCGATCTCTCGTGTGGTGATTCGCCGATTTGCATCAACTAATGCCTTTATCGCATCTTTGTCAGCTTCGACCGGCCTTCCAGACCGTGGTGCATCTTCGACATCAAAATTGCCGGATCGAAATTTTGCAAACCAGTTCTGGCACTGGCGTACTGTTAACACGCCTTCTCCATACACATCCGTCAATTTTTTTCTCGCTTGGACAGCATTTTTACCTTTTCTGAAGTTAAAAAGTAAAATATGACGAAAATGCTGCTTATTGCTCTCCATATTTAAAAAGGCACCAACCAAAATCTACTGGGTAGAATTAATAGAACTTTTTCACACACAAGCCTTGCAATATCAGCTCTCATGACATATAATGGTTATGGGGCTTAAGTGTGAAGTTAGTTTCGAAAAAACGTAATTAAGTCCTCTGGCGGGAAAAAACGAAATGACTTTCCGAACAACCCAATAGTATCCAGGCATCTGGTATGATTTATGTATTTTATACAATCATTGAATGAAATGTTTCAGTTCCGAAGTTGCCGGAAACACATTTTTTTATAAATATGTCTACGCGTTTAACTTAAAATTCTCCATTCGAATAAAATTGGAAGAAACATCTCCTATTTAGGGATCGACCTTCTAAGTAAATCGGCAAACTACTTTAGGTAGCATTTTATTTTTAAACATTTTTGAAAAGTTATAACTTGCTTTTACCAATACATAGTTCTCATGTTGGCTAAACTGGAAGGCTATATAATGATCTATTAATTGAATATCAGTTAGCACGATTCGTCTTAATTTGCCCTCCATCTCTAGTATAACTGCTTCTATATCGAGAACTGGTTTACTCTCAGTTAAAATTAACCAATGAACTGATTGAAAAGCAGGTCACCCTTTAATTTTTTGTAGGCTCTTTACATTTTTTGGAGTTGTTTTATATTGTATATAGAAAACTTTAGAAATTCGTTCAAATTGTACTTCGCGGCACCTTATTGCACGGCAAGTTACTCTGTGTTCGTATTCATGAAGACCGTGTTGCGATCAATCAGTTCGCATAACCATAGAAGTTCACTACTCACTCTGAGTGTCAAAATATTTTGCAGGATTTTATAAAAGCTTATTGGACGCTACTTTTCTATTGTTTTAAAAGTGATCTTCAAAATCTCTATGAAGACCACTTCAATTCAAATGTTGCGGTTTCACTTCTCGTTAGGTGTCAAATCAATTCTGCAGTTCAGCTAGCTCAAATCTTCCGTTGTGCTTATGACACTTACGAGGTGTGCTCAGAAAATAACGGGAATGTTCTTCTATTTTAATTGCATAGTGCATAATGAATTCTTGCCTCAAGGTCAAACGGTCAATAAGGAGTACTACCTACAACAAGTTCAACGCCATTCGTGTGCAGCAATCCGAAAAAAACCCCGGATTTGTGGAAAAACAATTGAAGGCTTTTTCTTACCTTTGTTCAATTCTGCTCACAGTTCGTTGCTTGTTCCTGAATTCTTGGCCAAAAACAATACTGTAACGATGCCACAGCCTCCATATTCGCCAAACATGGCTCCGTGTGACTTTTTTCTATTTCAAAAATAAGGAGAACCTTGAAGTGCCGTCGTTTTACAAGTAGATAGATGACGCTAAAAGCGCATCGCTGAAAGTGCTAAAGGCCATCCCAAAAATCGAGTTGGAGAAGTGTTTCAACGATTGGAAAAAGCACTTGCATAATTGCTTAATATCGAATGGAGACCATTTTCAAGACGACAACATTAATGTAGACGAATGAATAAATATTTTTTTCAAAAAGAAAAGAAAAGAACAGAACAGAAGAAAAGGACAGAAAAGAAGGAAAGTTCTCGTAATTTTTGAACAACCTTTGTATGACAAATAAACATATGACATACGTTTCCATAAAGCTGGCGAACATATTTAGAAACGTTTTGGGCGCGAATAACTCTTGTATAATTTGCTCTTTAAATTATATTGAATTGCGGTCTAAATTCATAAGCTTTCAGTTGGAGGTTATTCGTATTCGTACATTTACTGCTGTAAAAATAACGCTGTAACATTATATTGCTGATATCAAATTTGATAAATTCTAATCGGTATCGCAATTGAACCATAATAGTATACCGAAAGTAGTAGCCGTCGTAGTAAGAAATTAGCGAAAAATCAAGGTAGCAGAATTGATCTTCTTGATTATCTAACTTCTAGATAACATCAAATAGATCATTGATTCCTCAAATGTTTTCTTAGTCTGCCCTTAAATTAAATATTGTGAGATGTTGTGATTAATAGAGTAGCTTCTTGAAGTTTTAGTAATCAATTTGTCATTGTTTTTAGAAGTTTTTAGAAAACCAGCTGACCCTACAGTCTGGATGGTCTATAAAGATTTTTTTTAGTTATTTTGGGAAAATTTTCATGTCTCGATTGCCGTCTCATAAGTGTGAAATACTTCTCAAAGGTTTTATGGATATACAATGGAGGGCACTTAAAGTTTTGGGGCGTCTTTGGAAGGTGCCAATATTTTACGAACTCTTCATGGTTGAGGGAAATGCGCTTGAGACTTTGTCAATGCCTGCCGAGGAGCGTTTGTTACTAGTAAAAATACCTTTATTCATAATTTTCGTTATTGCCTTAGTTGGCATATGAACCAACGACCAACTGAACGCTAACTACGTACTCGAAACACTCGGCTGCTGCATTTGTCTACGTTGTAACACTTCGGTTACTTATAAAAAATTTATATTTATACGAGTTTCATATACTTTGAGAACTTGAAAACCTTCTTCGGAACACTTACTGCACATTTTTATGAGCTGCTATGTGTGTGCTTTTATGTGTTGTTGAGTTATTGTTTGCGGCGGAAATAAAATAAACTGTTTAAATTAGATGTTATGTGTTGCTGTGAATTACAAGTAAGCCAATAGTCAGATAGAGCAACATGTTTATGTACATATGTAATATATGGTAGCAGTAAATATGTGAGACAATTTCCTAGCCAACAGTTGCATTGTTATTGTTCTTGTTGCTGTTACCACTGCTGGCAAATTATGATTGTGTGAATTTATTTTTCGCCTGATTTCACAATACCCAGCATTACCGCGCTACAATTACGCATTCCTTTAGTGTACGTGTACACAAACACACACACACACACAAATCCACATGAATACACATACACATACATAGATAAATAGAAACATTGACTTTTGTGTTAACTTATATATACGAGAATGCATGGGTGTACGTGTTTGGCACCCATAACCTCTAAGTGTAAAATGATTTCCAACTTTGTGGCCTTGGCTCTGTACAGACATACAAGCACACATACATCTGTACTTATGTTTGTATGCTAGTGCTATTGGGATGCGCGTAGAAATTTATTTATGAAGCAACAAAATTTACTGTTGTTTAGCAGCACTTTTAATTCGTTTAAATGGAACGCTCTGCCCCAGAATCTGTAAGAAAGTATATAAGAAAGTGCATGTGCACATAACTTTAAGTTTATATGCAGCTAATGAAGTCGATTCTTTCGCTACGCGCTGAAAGTGCCACACAACGGATATCTACACATATAAATATGCTATCTATATATACACCCATACATACATATATGTAATTCACATACATGTTCACCACCAAAGATGAAGAAACTCTGGAATGGCTAACGAAGTAAGCGTGTGCATGTATTTACAATTATATGTGCATATGCACGACAATTGAGACTTCTCGCTGCTGCGGCTAACTCAAAGTTATTTTTAGTGCCATAAGTTCAGTTTGTTTGTATTGAATGATACTAACTGAATTACTAGCGTGTTGATGGTCCGTGAAGACTGTGCTGCGACCGCAACGTATATAGCTGTCTATCAGTTCCACATACATACTTGCTTACAAATTGAATTAGGGTTTAGCGAAAGATTGTTTTGCGGTTATTAACTCGCATTGTTAGAGCTTTGATATCTTCATTCCGGGCGGAATGCACAGCAGTGTAAAATAATATTTCTTTTACTCTTCTTTATGTCTAAATTTTATTTTAAATGTATATCGATATTGGCGAATGAATATACAATTGAATAAATTGATATGATATGGGTGATATGGGTGATATGTTGTAGTGAAATTTGTGGATAAGCTCATGAAGGGAGTGTTTTTTTAGGAAGTCGAACGGTTCCAACTGGAAAATGATATCTTGAAATGAAAATATAAGTAGTTAAAAGTAGTAGTTAAAAATTACACTACCCTGGGAATAATATTCCTCAGAGTTTCACAATGAAAATTCGTTGTGCGAATTGAATGAAATTCTTATATTAATAGTTTGCACTGAACTGCCCATTGCCCATTAATATTATAACTGTCTTATAGCACTGACCTGCAAAATTATACTTTACTTGTTTCTATCTGCTAAAAGTGAGGGCAGAAAAAAGGATTCACAGCAAAAATTTCCTTAGGTAATTTTTGCTAAAATATTACAAAACGGAGGTGGCATATTCAATAATATTATAATTGTCATATAGCACTGATATTTACCTTTAAAATCATACCTTACTTTTCAATATTGGCTCAGAATGAGGGCGGAGAAAGGTATTCCAAGCAAAAATTACCTTATGGAATATTCATAAATCAATATGTTTCAAACAGCGACCAATAGTGATACGAAAATTTTTTTAGCGATTTTCTAATATATGCATTGGTATTTAAAAATTGTTGTAAAATTATAGGAAGATGCCTTTCTTCTAAGATAGGTATTTAGGTAGGCGAGTTTTTGGCACGATATACTTGTTTTTTAGAAGATAGGAGACTTTTTAGAAGATGGAAAAACTTTAATACTTTTACTTATAACTACTTTTAAAATACTTTTACTTTTAAAATACTTATTTTACGTTATGGAATTTCGCTAAAATATCCCTTGGCTCCTTTAGTGAATTTATTTCTGTAGTCTGAATCTACTTAAGGTATATATTCAAGGATCCGAAGCGTATGCCATCGCTTCGAAAATAGTTGAAAATCATAGGGAGCTTAAACTCTCAAAAAAGATGGATGGATGGTGAAATTAGCGAACATCTCTCTTGCAACTTCTTGGGTTTTCTTTTTCCGGAAAATATAGGAGCAATCGGGCAAAGTGGTTCACACGGAAAAAATCAATCAAAATATAATATGTTAAGAGTCCCTAATGTCTTTCTTATACTTACCTAAAGGTTACTTTAATTATTTCGGAATTATGAATTCGGAGAACTGTCAGTCGATCTCTTAAGTTTCGACTCGGGTTACAATCATATTTTCTCAAAGTTTACTTGGTTATGTCGCTTTGATCTATTGGTAATTACTGATAACCAGTTTGTCTTTAACCCGATTCGAAAACTAGAGGCTCTCCCTAAAATATTGCTACATATGTATCACTCATAGGTTCACATCGTGTGACTACATAAACCATTTAAGGTTATGGCTATCTTTAGCAGAGTATACTTTAACTGAAATGTTTTTAGATTTAGATTCATTCTAACTTGTGCTTCTGTTTCAGATCCTTTACAAATTACACGATTTGTACTTATTTTATCATGGAAAGCTACTTCGTACATTTTGACTTGATGGATAATGGAATAATGGCCCTATGAAATATAAAAAATTGTTAATATTCTTTGAACATTAGCAAACAGATTTTTGTTCAATATTTCCTGGTCAAACTAGCCTCTCTCAAAACGATATTATGAAACAATTATTCGGCACGGATCTGGAGCACCGTACAAGGTAGCATGTCTTATAATGTATATTCATCTCATCTATCCCACCATGCAACTACTATTAAATGATATTACTCAACTTGTTGGTCATTGAGGACTAGTACCATACCAAAAAGAGCATTCTCTGCCACACGAAGCTGTATTAACATGAGAACATACGTACACAAATCGTTTCTTAGAAAGCGGTCGGCACAATTGACTGCACAGCATCTGTATTCAAATGTGGCACTGTATTCCGAGCACGCCAACTGACCATAAATTCAATTACCACATCAAATCAACTCCCATGTGATGGCAATTCGCTGTTGAAAGCGTAATATTACTACATTCATCTCGCAGGTTCAAAAGCTAGTTCCGTGTGTTACCCCTTTTCCAAATCTATTGCATTGTAATTGTATCCTTTGGTCTGGATTGGCAGCGTGAAATGAATTTCAAGTAAAATAAATTTATTCACTTAATTTTTTATTTGCCAATAAAAGGGTAAATAAATAAAATAAGTCATTAAATAATGGTTTTAATACTCCATAATAAAGGTGATAAAAGTTGGTTGAGCTTGATTATTAGGTTGATACCCCTCAACCACTCAAGATTGTATTTTGGTGAATTTTAATTAAGTCTCAGCAGGAAATACTATTAGCATAACTTTATATACACCGTTATTCCTAAAAAATGACTCAGCGAAATCAAAAAACATTTGGATGCTGTTCACGGTGACTATTCTTGTTCGATTACGACCGTCAAGATTTAGTTTAACGAGCTTCAACGTAATCGCAAGTCAATTTTTTATAAGTAATGCTCGAAAATGTCCATAATCTCGTGTTATCAGACCGCCGATTGAAGGCGAGCGAGATAGCTGAGATATCTCAACAGACTACATGGGTCATATCCTTCATGAAATATTGGGGATCGTGACCACAGACGAAACGGTACAAACCAGAGAACACGAATATATCGGAACACCCAAATTTGTCGAATTAGGCAACGCATTGCTGCCTCATTCACCGTATTCTTCAGATTTGGGTCCGTGCGACTTATCGTTATTTCCAAATTTAAAAATAGTCTCTCGCCGGGCAGAAATTTTAGTCTAATGAGGAGTTTATTTCTGCCAAGGAGGCGCAACTTGCAGACCTCTAGAAAATGAAATTTTAGACGGGTTAATGAAGGTGGAGTATTACTGGGTTAAGTGTATCGAGGTAAGAAGAGACTATTGTGAGAAATAAATCCCTATTTTTCTTTTTTCTTACCCAACCAGATTGACAGTGGCTACATAAAACTACGCTAAACCACATGAAACTGCGAAAGGACCCAAAAAGCAAATGAGAAAAAAGTTGACGAAGGCTATTTTTATTGTAAACTTTTGGACGTATGTACACTTGTGATTGGTTCACCAACTTCACACCTGACAGCTGCGACACTTCGCAACTGTAAAAAGGCATGCAACAAATGTAACAAATTAAAAATTCCATGAATAAGTAGAAGTAACTAAAATAGAAGTAGAAGAGAGGAGGATTAAAACGAACATTTAACATACGTCCTTAAGGAATATGAAACGATGGTACTTTGTGGCAATGAAACAATGAATTAAAGTTGACATTACATGTATTCACAAGAAGTCAATGTTATATTCCGAATGCAATGTATAAATACCGGAAAGCCGTATGCGGGCGATATTGATTGACTTCTTTATTTTTTACTCTCTTTCTCTCTCATTAAAGTTAGCAACTCGTAAGGCTAGTATTAACATATAACTACCATTCTATATTTCAATTTCGGCTGGTCAGTTCTTACTAAGCATCCTTGCTAACCTCTTTTGTAAATATTTAATAGTTTGCATAATATAATATAAATATTTAATTATTGTGATTCTGCTTAACTGGAGTTTAGCTGTTGTTGTAGTGGTAGAAATCATTTCTCCCCAAATTTAATGGGTAATGTAATCGATTGACCATCCTTGGACAGACAAAAGCTTAGATACGTTTCAAAAACGTAAGCGCGACTGTGTGGGGGCGCACTAAGGTTTAATGAATTTAGTGAGTATCTCCGCTTAGCTAGAGCATTTACCTTCTAAGATGTTTAAGTTTTACTCTTTAAGAATTTGAAAGTTCTTCTATTAAAATTTGCACCTTGATAGCAGCTCGCTCATCGTTGAAGATCATTGCCTATATTTTCGTTTGGAGCAGGAGCAGGAGCAAATCCCAAGTTATTTCAAATACTTTATAAAATAACATAAACGGGTACATAAGCAGAGCAAAATTTCCCTTCCTTCAATGAAGGAAAATTTCAAATTTCAATATATTCAAATTTTAGAAAACAAATTAATATTTTATGTATTTTCTGTCCATACTTTTTCCGTTGACGTATGACTCTAGCTCACATATGTCTATATATTCAATATATGGTCAAATATGTCTTAGAAATATTTTTTAATATGAGCACATAGTGTATCTTTGACATTCCATGTGCTCCTATAACCTCACCTAACCTCGATATTAGAATTTTTTTTTTCACTTCCCATGTGGAAAAGATGAAATAGTTCAAAAAGAGGGAGAGTGACTGCACTCACTAAACTATGCAAACAAAAAGAAGCAAAACAAAAAAATTCGAAACGGAAGGTCAGCATGAAAATTAAAACCAGAGATAGAGCTGAGATTTTTGCTCTGACTGTATACCCAGCAGCAATCTCACCTTTTCTTCTCTCTTCTCTCGTTCCAGATTCCACAGGTTGTAGGTGGAATTCCATCACTACAATAACTTTTTATGAACAAATTCTCGCTTTTGCTACAAAACTGTTGCAATGCCTGGCTTGGCTCGAGATCCAAACTATGTGAGTACTATGTAGCACGAGAATTGAGTTAAGTTTTGAGAGTATTTTTAACGAATACAAGCACATTTAATGCAGTTTATAGTTTTGCTTTAAGAGAAGATAAAATAGAAGTCATCTTCATTCTTAAAAATTAAAGTGAATTGTCAGTTAAGGTTTGAAATACTCTCCCTAAGAGGTCATATTGCATAGTAATTTTCACTATCGAGAAAAAGCCGAACCCAGAGCAGTAATTTTTCTAAAAGGAGTTTCGTGTGTATTGATAGAAAACATTTTCGGGTGTATATTACTACTCCATAAAGGAGGATCCCATTATATCAGTGACATTAATAAATCTTCATAAGAGGTTTGTCACGGTGGTGACATTAAAAAAATCTATCTATTTAGTTGTTTACTGCGATGGTTGTCCTAACTCCGGAATTCGGTAGTCTTTGTAAATTTTAGTGATCATGAACAAAAAACCAATTACAGTCATTGTAAATGCTTAGTTCAAAGGTCTCTATTTCATTTAAAAAATCCAATATACCTTCCATGTTGTCATATACCTGTTCTAACTCAGGAGTCATTACTGTAATTATTGACAACCCATATCAATTCAGGGTAGCGTGATGCCACTTGACATTGATATCAAATAAATACACTAATCGATCGTGTCAAAACTTCTCGAAATTTTAAAGAGTTTAAAAGAAACAGTTGGCGCAAAAAAATAACGAAACTTAAGAGCCATTATATTTATACCATAATCCAAAAGGCATGCTAAAAAATATTATAAGAGTACATTTGAAGTGGCGGTAGCACTAAGCTCTTGCAATATACAAGGATCAAGTGAGGGGAAATACTTGCAGGCGCTGGCAAAACTTTATATTAAAAAAGTAAGGAAGGACTAAGTTGGAGTGTAGCTGAACATTTTATACTCTTGCAATGTGAGAGGCCCAAATGTGGCAGAATATTTTCATGTGTTGACAAAAATTTTAAAAAATGTTGCAAATGAATTCAAAACTTATTATTCGACGAAATTTTGATTGGTTTACAATCATGTTTGGTATCCCATTGATTTATATTATAGCCCAGAGGTTCACCTAGTTTAATTACTACATTTCTTCGTGTCCGATAAATTTATATTGAAATAAACATAATGAGCTCAAATGAAATATATGCGACATTAACTCAAACAAAGGCGCGGAATAATTATCGGAGAAGTTGCATCAAAACAGCGCGTTATTTCAAGAACATTTTAAATTATAAAAACAAATTCCGTAAAATATGTTCAGAATGAGGATACAAAGTAATGTTTCTACGAGCACTTCACATCAGCGACCAACCCGGAACTCCTTTGGTTTTTCTATATACACTGACCAAATGCGGGAAGAAGAGGATAGTCGGAAACAAAAGAAGAAAATATGTACAGGGACACCTACAAAGTAAGGAAGGATGTCAGAAGTCTAACAAACGGAATTCGGAAGGAGAGCGAGAGAACCATCCCCGTTTAAGTAAGTTAGATACAAAAGTTATTTTAAATGCAATAAATAAGAAAAATTCTTTAAACAATTAAAATATGTTTTCTTAAATAAACTTTACTTCGACAACCATTAAAAACTGTGTTCAATAGATGATATCTCATCTTTTTATTTCAGTTTTCACAAGGCATGTTTTTATTTCAAACAATTCAATCGATTATCGAAGTAATACCTTAAAATGTGTGGATTAGAACACAAGCTGTTGCTTCTGCCAGTATACTTCAGAGTTCTATTAGACGAAATTTTAAGTTTCTCTATAAGCTATACAGCAAAACTACGTCATATCTAAAGAAACGTTGTAATAGACCATCTCTGAACCGAGAACGAACCTATTGAAAAGCAAGTTATATGTTTGGATATTTATGTACTGAAGGAAAACTATTTATTTTGAAACTACTTCTCGAAATTTCCTTCAGTTTGATTTTATAGATAAAGCCGATGGCACACATTTTTTCAGTTACCTATAACTTTGGCGTGCAGAAAAACAAAACACTTTAGTCTTCCTAATCAACTCCCTTAGTCTGTTTAGATAATTACGTTTCTTCTGGTCAAAAAGAGATTAACATACTCTCTCCACAATACTTGAAAAAGGAGAGTAGTCTGGATCAGGGTGGCAAACATATGTTGACCTCGAATGAACGATCTTCCAGATTGCACTGGAGTTGATCACTTTATCCGACTCTCCTAACAAACCTAAGGGAGGTAAACTCACTGTTAATAAGAAAAAAAAAAAAAACAAAAAAAAATAGGAAGAAATTCGAAATTAAAAAATTTTGAGCTCCAGCTTCTGTTCGAACTATAAGATAATTGGAGCTATCCAGTTACTGCTTATTGCCATATTACAATTGAAGGAAGTTCGTAAAAGAAATCGAACCATCCATCTTAAAACAGTTTCGTTAACTAAAACAAAAAACCTTTCATGATCGGTCAGACAAGAGAGTTAAATTCAATAAAGAACTGAAAGAAAATGTCATGCGAATTCACATTATGAAAATAGTTTTCCAAAACAAAAATTATGTATATATGTTTTTTGTTCACCTAAGGTGTATTTGTAACACCTGAAACTAATCGAGAGAGATATAGAGTTATGTACGTTAAAGTGATCAGAATGACTAGGCGAGTTAATGTCGGGTGTCTGAGTGTCCTTCGGTTTATTCAAATATACTGGAGAACATGCTTCCATGCAATTTTATAAAGATAATTCACACACTGACCTACATATTCGGCATAAAGTCTGTTAGAATAACGAAAATTATTATATGTAGTCTATGGGAGGTGGTGTAATTCTTTATAATTCCTTGACAGATTTCATACATTTTCTGCATTAAACTGTGGTATATCCAATTTTACACGTTCGATTAATTTCGCTAGGATGTCTTACATATTGACAGATGTATTTCGTATAAAGCTAATTGGGTGTTTGAAATCCTTATATTAGGCATATGGGGGCTACGGGATATGTTTAGCCGATTTTATACTTTTTAAGCACATAGACACACTGTTATCAGGAAGAGACGCACTCTGAAATTCACAAAGATAAATCATATATTAACCGAAATACGTGGTATAAAGTCTAACGGAATGTTGAAAATCCTTATATTATGTATATGGGGCTAGAGGAAGTATCCCCATTTTTCCCCTTTTTGACACAAGAGCACATTATTGTCACGTAAAGTTAATCCTAGGATTTTATTACTATATCTCTTAGATTTACAGATATTTTTGGTATAAAGACAACCATATGCACAGTTGTCCTTATATTGCGTATACGGGGGCTAGAAAAGCTATTTGCCGATTTCGACTATTTTCATGCATGAAATGGCATATCTTGAAGGCACCATTTGTAAAAGGTTTCATTCCCATATATTTGCTGCTTGATTTATATACTCTAAAATGAAGGAATCAGATTAAATTTAAAATTATCTTATATGAGAAATAGGTGCAGTTATTATCATTTTCGTCCATTTTCACAAAGTGATATAAAGATGTAAATATAATGTAATACTAAATCTAGTTGAAATTGGTTAATGCGTTCTTGAGATATGGGATTTCCTTTAAAAGTAGGCGGTGCACACCTACCATTCGAATTTTACATTAATTCCTATACAACTCTTCCGTACCATAATTTCCCTAAGATTTAATGTTTGTGACGTGTTTTTTTTAACTAGGTAACGCTTTTATAGTAGTGCCATGCCCACTTTTACAAACTTTTTACCCACAGATGCCGCGCCCAACTAGGATCATTCATACCAAATAACACGTTTATATCTTAATTTGTTGCTGAGTTATAACACTTTATCGGGTTTCGATTAAGGGCAATTTGTAGTCGTGGCAGATGTCCGATTACACCGATCTACAATGCCAATCTTATTATAGTGACAAAACACACATGTACCAAGTTTCATCAAAATATATTAATTTTTACTCAAGTTATCGCTTGCATGGACGGACGAGTACGAACGAACGGACGAACGGAGGGACAACCGTTAGGTGGACAAAACTAATATAGTCTGTTGCAACACATTGCGAGAGTATAATAATTTACTTTTATGAGAACTTCTATTTACGGATGCTTCAGTGCAATATTTTAGAATTATTTTGAAGAGAGATAGATTTGTTTAGAAAAAAATCAGTTGGGTTTGATTCGCTAACCTGCTCACTAACCCAAGTATTAAATAAATTTCAGGAGACCTTTGAAGACCCTCTTCAGGGTCCTCTTATAATACTTCTTATAATACTACTAATTATAATTTTTGCAGAATAATGAGCATGAGCTTAATATATTTCTAAAGTTTATTCGTCAAGCTGCTCTATATACATACGGTATTTCGAATGCATTAGCATTATGAGGAGACCAGCTAGCACACCTAGCTATTTTCGATTCTAGTCTTCTGTTTCTTTATTTCTAGTCAATCACAGCAAAATTAATGAAATGAACGAAATAGACAATGTTTTGGTTTTAGATGGTTTATTTCCATAGATCTTGACTTGCACGCACAAAAAGTGGTCTTGAGTCGTAAAATCACATGACCTATGAGTTGTCCTAAGTGTCCAGTAAAGCGATATTTTCCCGCGCTGTATAGCTTAGGCACCACACTACTGGAACCATTTAGAACTTAGCCAGTTATATAATTAGAACTTACTCAGTTAATATTGAACCAAAAGAATTAGTTTCCTCTGCGGCTCAAAATTGGTTCCATTGCCAGTTTGGACCAATAATTTCTACGACATGATAACCACAACTTTCTGTAACTTTTGACAGAGAACTCGAACGGATTTTATTTTTTCTTCTTATTTTTGGTAAATGTTAAGCAAGAAATATATCTCGTATCCCAGGATTTTATGAAATTGGAAAGAAGCTATATAGGTCGGTGATTCGACTCTTGTTTCTGTTATGGAAGTAAAATTGCGCAGTGAAATCAAAGGGTTCTTGGATGCTCTATGTGGTAACTCTTCTCTTTCGATGGCAACCGTCAAAAGTTGTTTCGATGAGTCGAATGAGGGGGTTAGAACCAATTAAGGGTAAAATTTGTTAACCACGAGAAACATATTTTTTTTGGTTTATACGTCAATGCATATCGTATAGTGTGTTTCCTAATGTGGAGCAATAACCTTATGATGGAGATAGGTAGTTAAGCAAAAATTTTGTCATCCCAGTTACGAAGTCTTAGTTCTCGAAGAGGTCCTCTTTCGGTGTGGGTGATAAGTTCAGATATGGTTTCTACAAGAAATCAAAATTGATTAAGAACCATTTAGATAGCCATCAGGCATGCAAAGTTCGAGGGAATCCGCTTTCATTTAAAATTTTTATGAAAGTGCTCCTTAAGCGTTTAAAATTTGCTTGGGGGAAAATATGGGGCACATATACATATTATATATATTTGAGTACGAAAAAAGTTGTTTGCCGGCGTGAAGCCGGATTAATTCCCACCGTAGCCATAGCAGTAGTGATGTTGCATTTGCTTGCAACGACTGTCTGCCATCGAATGCAGAAGAGATTGACATGCAACTTTCATTATGGGTACAAATCGGGTGTGCGTGTATAAGATGCTGATAGAGGGAGACGGTGCCAACATTCGTAAATAAATTCGAGGGATTATTGTCTGACATAAAACAGTTAATAGCATTTCTGCTACTGCGTAGTTAAGAGCACACTGGAATTTGCGCTGCTCCAAGTGCAAGATATGTTGAAGGATGTTGGATTTGTGAAGAGACGTCACTACATACATGTATAATATGTGTATATACATATATGGTGTACATGTGAGCCCACTTTTAAATCGCATGATTGGCTTGCACGGCTTATTTACCTTCCTGTATATTGCCTCCTTTCTTATTATTATCTTTGCTTTTGTTTTCGTTTTTATCTTCTTTCTGCCCTTATGCATTTTCTTTCACGTTTTTGCTTTTGTATTTTCCATCTTACTTCCGGTTGTGTTGGCAACACAAACCGAAAAGCAAACATTTTTTGCCACCACTTAAACAAGGCAAATCAGCTTTTGATTTTATGTTGAAGTGTCTTTTGTGCACGACTCACCCGATTTGCCAGTGGAAAAGTCATTGCGGTGATGGAAACGTTGCAGACGACGACTGATAACGCGACATCACAATGCTACATACACACTTGCAACGTACTAAATACTTGCTGCGGAACAAAAAGCCGAATAGCAGGCAAGTAAAAAAAGGCGGAAAGGAGGTACGGGGGTGCATAAGAAAGCTGCCAACCGCCACTCGAAAGAATTAAATGCGCATTTCGCATTTCGCATTTTTCTTACTACGACTGCCTTTACCGTTATGCTATATGGCATCTGCGCGTGTATTCGTCCAACAACGGGCCCTTCATTTTGCAACTTGGCAACAAATTTGCAAAGAAGATGTCAAGTGTCGCAGTCAATTTGCGTATATGTGGCGTGGAGTTCGCAAGCGTAGCAAAAAAAAAAAGTATTGACAAGTAAATACAAAATAAAATACTGTTAAACGCCAAATATGCGTGTAACTGTAGCTCAATAAACTTTTGTCAATTGCCTCGGCTTTTGATGACATGTGGCTGTGCCGTTAATGACAATGCAGCTGTTGCTCGAGTGCCGTTAGCTTTCACCGTAGGTTTCGAAAAACAATAATGACACTCAAGTTGACTTAACTTTGTCTTATTCGACGCGGCCTTCCGTTGTCTCTACATAGAGATTATTAACCAAATACTATTTGATGTACTCGAAGAAAAGGTAGCTACAACTTGCAATATTGGGAATCAGATTTCAATTGTTTATTACTCCGTGAGATTTCCGCGGAAATCATGTTCTTACAAAATAAGAATGGGGAAATTATTTTTTGTAGAATGAGTAACTGTCAATAAAAGGAAAAATAAGATAAAAAATTTTACAGGTGTTTCCCCAATGTTTATGGTTGAGTTATTTTGAGTGAGGACAGGGAATTTTTTTTGAAGATTTTTCCGAAGAAACTTTTTCATGTCTTACTTTCTATTTTTCGTGTTAGTAGAAACAATAAAATCGCTGAAATTGTTATATGAGAAACTCTTTCATGTTAGAAAAACACTCTCTCACGCTCTCTCGCTTGAAACCACCGGCTAAAGCTCTAGAAGCTATAGGAAGTAAATTTAAAATGCAAATATTAGATTTTGACTCTCCAAGATTTCGTCCGACAACCAACTGTATGACTGCTTTAGAGAGCGCTCTTTCCATATACACATATCTACTACATGGGCTGCTAAATCGTTGGCCTATTGATTTGGTCTAATTTTAATCTTGACTTCCAATCGATTCAATAACGCACAGTAATATTGTTTACTGACTGTTTTACTATGTTCGAGGTAGTTGATGAAAATCATTACATTTGAATCCCAAAAAATACTGACTAAAGCCTTGCCTTCCAATTGTTGTGTTTTCGGGCTCTTTCGACAACTTTTATAGGACGACAAAAATTCAACGGACTGCCGATTGTACTCAGGTGGGGAATGATGTATACATTTTCGCAAAATTTTCTAGAGTTACAACCTCTAGCGCCTTCCTAAGCGGGATGCACCATTTGTGTTGACATGATTACGACGAAATTCAGTAAACCAGTACTTCACCGTTGAATATGCTGGGGCCGCTTTACCGAAACAGTTATCAAGTCATTCTTTTGCATTAACGTTTTTTTTCCTATCAAGAAACAACGTTTTATCAAACCAAGAAATTTACATTTTTTTTCTATTGTAATAACAATAGGTGAGCTACCGCTACTTTGAAACCAATAATTTGAGAACGACTTAATTAAATGTCATGAAACATCAGATAAGGATGGAGATTATTCATTTGTGGCGCGATCCCTCGGTTATGCCAACGAATTTCCAGTACAAATACCATATATCCTATATACATAATGAAGTCAATCTTTGATACCCTGTTCTGATGTGAACCCTCATTTCAGTGAGGGCGTTCTGCATCGACGGAGGTACAAATGGTTGTCAGAAGGTCTGGGCTATAAGGCGGATGGGATAAAATTTCCAAATAGTTTTTAACTGGTCTTGCAACATGAGGGCGACCGTTGTCGTAATGGAAAATTATTGCCTCGTGTCTAGTCGCAAATTCCGGACTTTTCTCGGCAATCGCTCATTTCAATTCGATGAGTTGTTGCAGCTAGCGTTCCCCATTTGTGGTTTCACCCGGTTTTAGAAGCTCATAATATATCCCTTCTGATCAGATTCACACCAAATACAGAGCATTGCCATGGCGTCATGGATATTCGACTTTGCCGTTAATTCGGCTGGTTTGCCAGGTTTTACATATAATTTTTTTGCATTTAGGGTTGTCGTAATGGATCCATTTTTCATCACCAGTCACAATCCGATGCAAAAATTACTTCTTTTTGTAGCGTTCAAGCAGCATTTCTGACATGCAAAATCAGCTCTCTATATGAATTAGCCACGTCTTATAATTTCCTTGCTTTTGAATGTATCCGGCTGCCTCTAAATTTTTTGAAATGGCAGTCTCCTAAAGTCTCTGCGAGCTATTCTTGTGTTTGGAAACAATCGTCACACAGTAGTGCTTCTAATTCTCTCATCTTCAAATCTTTCATCTTTTTTGGCCGCCCAGGGCGTTCTTTGTCTTCCAAGCAAATTCACTGCTTTTAAGTAGTTCAAACCACCAACCACTTTTGGTACGTTCGCTCAGCTAAAGCACGAAAAGTTTCGACTTTTTTTGCAGGTTTTCTTCACAAAGTAATGAAGATAAACTCGCTACAAAATCACTCTTTCAAGTAGAAAATTCGACATATTTGAGTGAAAAAAGTACTCTTGTTTACGCTTCAAATGAGTGACATTGAAAAGTGAAAAGACGCACAAGGCAGCAGCTTTCCAACACATGTTCGGAATATTGGAACAATGGATTAATAATCAAGTTAAGCCATCTCAAACCGCACGAATATAGTTATATACCTATATATTTTTTTTATTTTTAAATATACAAAACTAAGTTTTTATAGCTCTCTTTATCATGCGTGCTTTAATACAGGACGCAGAAGTGAGGATGACGTCGGATTATGTGGTGTTCGAGATTAATATTCTGTGCAAGATTAATGATTATTGATTATTTCAAAATGGTGAAGGGAACGATGAGCTAAATTAATTTTGCGATAACATCAGTTCAGGAAGAAGTCAAAGAGAAGGTATCATATACCTACTCTTACTCAGAAAAGTCTGACCGAGAAAGGCTAGGGTTCATTTGGTTCAATGTGGTGAGCAAAATCTCTTAGGGATTTCAGTGAGAATCCAAAAGAAGAAAAAGAAATGTTTTAAAAGTGAAAAGTAATGTAGTCTGTAGCCTCAGTTTCTTTATTCTAATAGTAAATATAATATTAAAGACAAATCGTAAAAATTTGCAGTTTACAAAAACCTCCATACTCTGGTCTTACCTTATATTTCAATATAGCCAAGGATATTATATTATATTCAAAATGAGCATGCACTGCAGGCAATTTTCACGCCATAAAAGTGAAGAGTTCATGAGCCTTTCGTAGCATTTAAATTAACTTACTCTAATTTGAAAAGTTTCATAATTTTTATGCTATAAAATGCAAGACACGCAACGGCGGAGGGAGGTGTGCCGTTAGAGCTTTATGCGCCAACTCCTTCAATTGGCCAATTGTCGAATGAGAACTAATAAAAGCTGAAAATAAAATTAAATAGCAATATATATATATGTATGTCGCTGTGGGTGTGTCCCGATGGAATAAGCAAATATTTTGACTACGCCACATCAGCGAACAAAAATATGCCTAGATGTGTGTATGTATGTGTGGCGCGATACAAAGCGATTTCGCAGAAGTTACGGTATCAATTAAAAACTGCGCTGGACTGTGCAACATTCGCTAGCAACGGCAAAGCGGCAACACAAAGCCCTTGCCTGCAAAGAGGCGCGCATTTTACATCGTGCCACAAAGATGCCAGCTCAATTGCTTTAACGCTGTGCGCTGCTGGACGCACAGTTGCTGGCGGTGGCTTAAAATTTATGTATTAACGCGCTATTTGGCACCGCTGTTACCGTTAAAAAGCAACAAAACACACAGCAATAACAACAGCAACAGCAACGCTGCGAACAGCGTGGAAAGTGGTGCGGGAAAAGGCAATGGTGGCGGATTTTATGTGAGTGAGTGTGAGTGTGCAAAATAACTTCACTCGTTTTTAAGCTGCAATCGCTGCGTTATCGTCGAGATTTCATCGTAAACTTTGCTGTCATACATAAATACACAGGCACATACGCGCACTCGCTAGCACTCAGCTGGTTGGGAAGGCGCTCCTTGCGAACCCCGCCGTGGCTTGGAAACGAGCTTAATTTTTCGTTTGGTGACGTTCTGCCAACGCATATATTTGTCTACATAGTTGTGTGTTTGTCATGCGTTGGCGTTCAATTCCGTCGTGTTGCCATTACCAATGCGCACTCATACGCAGGCTAATTTATCGCACGCGATCCTTTTGTCGTCTTAATTGAATCCAATGTAATCGTTTAAGGCTTTCGAGTTTGAGCGCTTTGACAGTGTGCGCTACTGTATTGGATTTGTTTTTGCCTCTGTCGTACTTGAGTGATAGCAGTGCTTGATAAGGTCACCCAATATACACTGAAAAATTTAGGTCCCCATTTGTTTGTGGTTAAAAATTGGGGCTACCGCCAATTGTCAAAGTTGTCTGGTGTAAGGCGAGATGGATATATCTTGATGTTTTCTTCCAGTTTATTCAACTTTCACAAGACTGAAATTGAAAAATTTTGAATCTCATAACTTCAACGAACCAAGAAAAGTGAATAGAATTGATATTAGCCACCTTAACGATTTTAAAGGACAGTTGTCTCTACTGTTCAAAAGGGATTCCCATACACTGATATCCATCGCGGGGATCAGCCCCGAAACCTAACCGAAACTAAGGTAGCATGGTACACTACTTAATTATTTACTCTCTCTGGGTCAACAACTTTGCGTTTAAGTAAAGCAGTGCATCTTAGGATATTCATCGTAAGGTATCCGATAAGAAAATTCATGGATTTTTTGCCCTTAACCCCTTTTTCGTATATCTAAAACAAGTTAATTTCGTCGTCTTCCTGAAACTCAAATATTCACTTCGAGCTATAAGCTGTGATTGACGCCGATCGGATTTTAAGGTATAACGGTTTGGAAGTTTTCGCTTCAGTTATGCCTCAGATTCCAATTCTTCCAATTTATGCTCGTCCACGACTTAAGAATCAAAACGAATTTCCCTAATTTGTTCTACGTATTGACTTTTATATGAGATGTCTCGATTATAAACTGCAAAAGTAAAGATGAAATCCAAAAAGGTGGCCCAGAAAGCAAACAGAAAGATTTGCTTGTTCAAAATTAAAGGGAAAAACCAAAACTAACAATTTAAGACGAATGGTTTCTGGTATTCTGCTCATAAAGATCCGAAAGTCGTAGGAATTCTGTTTAAAACCAAGACTTCTCTAGTTGAACATACAGCAAGGCAAACCAAAATACACTTATTTTTATGAAAAGTTACTTTAACGAGTTTTTCGGCAAAGATTACCTGACTTCACACATTTAGCTCCTGAGGACACACATTCTTTCTCAGTGTAGATTCTCATGGCGTAACATTAAGCCTTTTGTTGTGCGTTGTTGCTGAAGTTTTTACGCTTCATTCTAACATTTAATCCGGATTTTAATGAATTTTGTTATTGCAGCACACAATCCACAGACAGTGGTATAGAGAAACAAGAAGAAACCCATAAACCCATTAGGCTTCTGTTTATTCGGACCGAATATAGAACAGTGATTATGGTAATGATTGGGAATTAATATTGTAAGGTTAGTTTGTTATAAAGTAGATGATCTGTTCTCGATTCTAAAGGAGAATATTTTAAAAACTTTTCTAGGTGTTAACGGTTACAGTGTTTATGCATCCAAAACTACTCTAGTTAGACAACTGTCTTAGTCTTAAATGGATCAAAGATCTTTGATGAAGATCTTAGCATGTGGAGCTTTTGCTCTCCGAATTAAGCGGCGGCGCATATGCATTCAATGGGAGTTGCGATCGGGAGTGTCTGTATATTTTACGAGTTTTATAACAGCCTATAGATGTCTAATCTGCGTCCAAGCTCAGAGCCTGAAGGATTGAGATAAAAGTAAAGATAAACCGAGATAGAAACAAATTTAAAATCCAGAGAGATGAAAACTTCACTACTTCGTCTCTTCAAATGCGGGAAAGAATTCCTTTTCTCCGCTAAGTAACCGAAGGCACTGCATTGATAACCATTCCGGCATAGCCGGCAAACTTATGACAATATTTAATGAAGCGAGAGCTCAGGCCCTCTTCGGACGAGTCCTCCATATACGTCTTTTAATGAAATCTATCTTTCAAAGTCTAGTATCCGGGGTTAGGAGTTATATACTTATTTGGTGTCATCCTGTCTGGTATCAGCACAGGAGAACTTCTTGATACTGCCTATAATTTTTAGGAATTTTTTAGGTTTTCAGTATCTTGCTGAAAGAAAACATTATGGTTTTAGGGTAATCGGCGCAGATTTTTTGTAACGTACGGCTAAGTTCCTGCTCTAATCCGTAAGCAATGTTTTCATGCGATCACATAATCGTTTCAATAAATATAATATACGTTGTTGTCGCTCACTCGTAAGCTAAAAGCTCGGCTGAGCTCTATTTCCAATTTGGGATGTTCTTATATGCAGAGTCCTAAAAGTTCTATCTTGACTCAAAACGACTGGCTTTTACAAGAAACTTCGACATATACGAATTATGCTCGGAGATTTTTCATTGCCTATTGGTAGGCGAACGGATTAGAAGCAAGTTTATTACGTTTGCAGGAAAAGGTAACGAAGCCAGGTGCATATACCGGAGATTTTAGATTTTTTTTTTGTGTTCCTAGAGGGCAAGTTGATACTTTAAGATTCGGGTCACCTCTGATATTATTGGCAAATATTCAAAATATTGAGAGCAGATTTTTTCTAATTCCAATCAAAAACGATGTAATATTGATCTTACTACCAATTAAACGAAAAAGAATACAAATTAAGAGGCTCGACATAGTAACGCATCCAGCTAGGTAAATGGCGTATATGTGCAGACAATACCGCGAGTTGGCAATCATCCAAGCTGCGACTAATAAAAGCAGCAGTGCCAGACGGCTGATAACAGGACACAAACAACAGCAACAGCAATGATAACGGCAAATACAACAACAACAACAATGAGTGCTATTTCGAAATAGAGCTAATTTAGCAGCACTTGAGCTGCTAAAAATGTTGTTTAAGCCAATTATTTAGTGTAGCGTTCAAAAAGCGCTTTCGGATTAGCTTAGCGCGGGCGCGTAACTTCTGGCCCACCACCAAAGGAATGTGAAGCATGTTTGTCGTCAGCGAGTTTCGCCCGAGCGCCATTGGAAATGTCAATGTAAATTGTGGCTGACAGCGTGTGGGGTTGTTTGTTGGACGGGGTAGGGTGTTAAGAATGTCAGTGCGTTTGATTGTTGCATAAGCGTTAGCTAGTAATGACAACAGCAAGAAGTAAATTAGCAGCAATAATGTAAGTAAGCGAAACAAAAGAATGAAATTTCTGCTATCTACTTATGTACTTAATAAGTCTATTGAAATGAGTTGCCGGCGGAATGTTTGACTTCCTAAAACAGTTAAGTTGCTGGCATCAGCTCCGCAGTACATATTTACTCTCTCTATCTCTCTCTCTCTCTATCCTCCGTTTCCGTTGTGTCCTTAACTACTTACATGTACTTGAAATTATATACTAGATACTTAGATACTTACTATATAACTTTCATTACCGCTCTTTGTCGTGTGATAAAGTTTCACTGAAGCATATGCATGCGTACGAATTAAGCCACGAATTAGTTAAGATTTTCATGCGCCGATTAACTGACAGCTTAGTTGTACTTAAGTTGGGTGTTTTGTTGTCAAAGTTTGGTGGAAGGTGGAAATAATTAGCAAACGGAATGTTTAATATGAATCCAGCAGTGATTGTGGGTTGGAGTTTCTTGGAAGGACATGTGTACTTTGCATTGTCTCGTTCCTCATCAAAATGTCGTCAATGTTATTGCAAAATCTAAAACATTCTCGAATAGTTAGTGAAGTGAAAGCTATTGGTATAGTGTCATTTGAAAATATGGGATATCTTCTACTTCTTCAGCAGACTCTTATTGTATTTGGCTCTCGGAGTTGGGTTGTTGACAAGAAATATCTGCTCTTCTTAAATAAAAAGTCGACGTATTTTTAAGTTTCTTTTAATCAGCGCCGAAACTACTACTACCAAAATAAAGGGCGCTTGTCTCGGTGCGAGTATTTCGCTATGCAAACAAGCTCGATATGAAACCAAGACCTTGAGGTGCACGGTTGTGGATTTTACGTAGGGCTCTCTACATAAAACACTGGTTTAATGAGAAGACGGTAAAGACTCGAGTAAGACCCATTTATAGAGCAGGGATATTTTTGAAATGGGAAGGTGCTCCGAGTGGTTTACATTCTCGTATAAATGATACAAACAACAAAGCGTCCCAAGAAATTTGGGGTAGACCCTGTGGCCTTTATTACAGCGCAAATCTAAAGGGGAACTTGTTAGAGCGGAACAGAGACTACCGATTATTTTCTTTTGGCGCGTTGAAAGAAAGTCTCGCCACACTCAATGATATTGATGTCATGGGATGTTTTCAATAAAAAAAATTTTCTTTAAAGAAAAATCGTCCCAGAGGATTATACAATTATAATGACGATATTCGTTTTTTGATGTTCGTGATTCGTTACAGAGCATGCACTTCATATAATTCACGGGGAGATAATTAACATCTTCATCAAGTCGCTCCCGTTGGATGATGTCCTAGAAGATTAAACCTCTAATTGCGACCAAAGAACTCGAGCTACCTCGTCAAAGCAAATTAATCTTCGCATAACTTGAGCGAATATTACGGTTCATGGAATCACAGATGTAATTTGAATATAATCTAAAAGTCTTATAAAATTTCCTGCATATAGGCGATAGGTACAAAAAATCCTTTCCCAATAATCACAACAAAATCATCAATTCCCAAATCGCAAGAAGTGTGTTTTATATGGACAATTGTTTGTTTCTAAATTACAGTACCCGCAGCGCAAATTTGGGACACATTGGACTTAGCAGTATCAGGTTTATATATTTACACACGAGTTAAGCAATTTAGATTCAAAACATGTCTGTAAACTAAAAATAAGTTACATACTTTGTCATAAATCAACAAGGAAATGAAGAACTCAAAGTCTGGGATCTAAATTTTATCGATAATGATTGAAAAATGGTTATTAGGCAACCTCAGATACTTTTCAGTACTTATTATACCACTTCATCATTTCGGTATTGCCGTGTATTGGAAACGTAATTTATCTAAATTCGAAGAATTTCTCACGACAGACTTAATAGTTTACTTTCCAAACAATTCTTTTGAAAATGGAAATAGTAAATCAGCTTTAGTAGAGAGGTAAGGTTATTGTTAACTAAGGGTTGCCACAAGCTGACAGCATAAGCTATTTGAATTGCTGACATCATAAATTACGCTGCAGTGTGAACATGCTTTAATGTAAGGAGTCTTCCTCGTCGATTTCAATCTTGATTTTCGATCTGCCTAAACTAACTAAATGCCTTAGAACTGTAAATATAGTAACGAAATCGTTAATATAAAAATATTTTTTAGAGGTGTTAGACCCCATAAACTCATTAGGTCTTACTTACATACAAGGTTTTAAATTAGACCACGCTTTTTCCATAAGAAAGGCTTTACATATTTTTGCATTTCTGCTGACAACATTAATGTAGTCTCTCATAAACCCATATATATGTATGCGTTGAAATCTAAACCGAAACTAAAATCCGCATTTAATCGAAAAATCTTATTTCATAGATATATTTATAGCATATTATAGCATATATGTACTTATATACTTTCAGTTCTATCACTGTTGAAAATGGAGCCCATCCACATGTATATGTGTAAATATGTGACTCTGTACGTATGTATGTACGTACTACAATCTAATAGACTTCCGTGAATCAATCACAATATTCGCATTTGTTTGCTCTGGAAATTGCTTGTAACCCGAGATTTTAATGGGGAAAAACTAAACCAGAAAATAACAAATGTGCAGCGATACATCATATGTGTATATATTTCTACGCTTACCTACGCCTATATATATAAATGATGATATATATCTGTGTATTACCCGCAGGCTAAATACGAACAAAAGGAATATAAATCCAGCTTATGGAGAGTGCAATTTCAGTAAGTGACTGAATGGCAGCCAGTCCACTCGTTTTCGCAAATTAAAATTTGTAGAGTACC
Organism: Bactrocera minax; assembly: GCA_021498325.1. Classification (NCBI taxonomy): domain Eukaryota; kingdom Metazoa; phylum Arthropoda; class Insecta; order Diptera; family Tephritidae; genus Bactrocera; species Bactrocera minax. The sequence goes on from JAKEEE010000100.1 coordinate 437,096, forward strand.
ATTGTGCGATGGATTATCCAAAAGGTCCCAGAAGAGTCTACGAAAAAAAATAATATGCTGGTAGTTCTATTTGTTCGGTTAGGTTTCACAGTTGAGGACTCTAAGACTCTTATATGGAGAGTTCCTTGTAAAAGTATGTTAGAGGTGGGAAGGCTGGAGATAGTTTTAAGTGAAGTATATAAATTACGAATAAGATCCATAAAAGTAATAAAGTTCGGTTTTGTAATGACTTAAAGTCTTGCCGCAATATTATTTACAAATACTTAACCCTTAAGTGCTCCTAAAGTGTTCTCTCTTTTGATGTTCAGGAACACCAAAATGTTCTCCAATATATAGCTGGGATATTTCTTAAATTGATTGATTAAGCCGAAAAGCACAGCCTTATGAAGCTTATATTTATAATGAGATGGTATCCGAAAAGTAAAATCCAAAGCGATTCGCCAGTAGAAAAATTCATTGAACTTCTTCATGAGTTCCACCTTGACGAGGATTTTACAAATGGCTCAAGGCCTTCTTAGACACAAAGGCCCTAACAGCGAACAACTCTTTTTTATTCAAGACGAATTAATAATAGTCATAGATACACGATTAGAATATATATTCTTTAGATTATATCTTTCAAAACTTTCTTCATGGCTCAACTTAGCTTAATTTTCAGCAACACTGATAAACTGGACGTGAAATTTTAACAGCTTGTGATATATTCAGTTTATAAAAATTAAGAAAAGTGCTGCTTCCGACGGAGCAGAGAGAGTTCACGCCAAGTTAAGGTTTCCGGTTTTCATAAGCTACCAGTCTTCCTATATTTGAAGTAAAGTCAATCAAACAAAGTCTGTATTTAACGTAACGTTACATAGCAAGATGCATTCTGATTATCGAAAAAAATATCTAACTCACCTACGACTGTTTTGGGGAAGTGTTGCTAAACATTTGGTGGTTGATTACTCTATTATAGTGATTATTTGCAATCCACTGACACTGATTCAAAAAAGAAAAAGCAAGTCTTATAACTTCCTAGTACAAGTTTGCCTAATCCAAAGCGTTAGTCAGGTCTCTAATCACTGAGATTTTAACGTAAGTATTTAATGCGGAAAAGCATGGAACCTCTCCCAATTAAAGCTAAATAACCATGAATACTGAATATCGAATATCGGCTACCATGGCTACCATGCTTCCTTGATAGCTTATACTCTGAAATATATACTAAATTAAAGACTAGCGAACTTTCCAGCCAATTGTTAATTTTAACACAGCTGAGGTACTTCATGAGTATATCAAAATTTTAATGAATCTTAACAAACGAAATATACTTCAATGTATTAGTATTGAATGAATATAATATTCTGTATATTTGAGAAATACTTATGTTTGGGAACACTTAGAAAATATTTTTACCAAATTGTTCTGAACAAATTAAGTTAACTTTAAAATATCTATTCCACAGAAAATATAGCAGAATTTCAACAAAGCTTTAGGCAGAAGAAAATGAAGAACAGAGATGCCACATTTTTATAAAAGCCGAAATGCTGTAATTTGGAGTTACTGTTAATCTAAATCTGTTAAACTGACAGTTCAATGGACTGCAGCTCCGGAGGGGAATACAATTTGTTGTTAAGAAGCCGACGAACAACTGGATTGAAAGGACGATAATGTATACTGTAAAGTAAAGAATAATTATGTATAAATAGGAAATTATTATGTGATAAGTAATTGTAATTTAGAAGAACTTATCTGGGAGGATGTAAATTTTACTTCGAAAAAATCCGTCAGAATTTTGTGGTAAAACTGTATTTTTAATTATTTCGAAAGTAGTTCGAGTGGAAGCGCTATTCACTTTAAATAAAACTATTCACCTTTATAGAATGTTGTAGAGCTATTCTTGTGTTTGGCAACAATTTTTATCAAGTAATGCTTCCACTTTCTCATCTTTAAACTTTTTTAGTTGTTCAGGACGTTCTTCGTCTTCTCTAAGCAAAATCACCACTTTTAAATAGTTCAAACCACTTTTGGCACATTCGCTTAGCTAGAGCATTTTCACCATAGACTTCCACAAAAATACGATGGCTTTCGACTTTTTCGGAGGTTTTCTTCATATTAAAGTAAGGAGTGAATTAAAGAACTGCTCGCAAAAACACTTTTTCAGACAGAAATTTCGACATATTTGAGTGAAAAAAATTTTCGTTGTTCACACTTCAAATGAGTGACATATACTGGGAACGACGCAGAAGGACACCAGCTTTCCAACACATTTTCGGAATATTGGAAGAATCGAATAATAATCAAGTTACGCCATCTCTTGGCAAACCGCACAAATATAGTTATAGATCCAATAATTATCGAAAATTCGAAAACATTCTCGAAAGACTTTAAAATTAGCTTGAAACAAAAAACAAGTTCCGTAGTAAACTCTGTTTGTTTATTCTGCCGAATTTCCGGCAGGCATGCATTAGTTTATATGGAATAATGATCGCTTATGTACGCTAAGTATGAAAACGTTGGCCATATGAGTATTTCTAACTGAATAGTTTGCAACCAAAAAGTCTGCAAATAAGCCGTCAAAAGTTATCAGCGCTGAAACACTCCCTAGTTCAGCTATTTATTGGACGATACCGATGGCTTACCGAAAAAGAACAAAGCAACATAAACACAACTTTAATTAGCTAATCAAGAAGAACTGCGTGTTGCCTTTCATTATATAATATATTCATTGTGGCAAGTATTTGTCTATTTTTATTATGTTTGCACACATACATTTATTTAACCAGCAGGAGCTTAAACAATGTAACTCAATTAACAATGAGTACTTTGTTGCTACACTATTTCAATTAAGACACACAAAATTTAGTAAACAAGTGTCGCTTTCACAGAAATAATATTTGTAGTATTCCATAAATCTAAAGTATCATATACGTCTATTTAAGTGCCATATGTGCAATTGCATTACCTCAGCTCCCAAACTACTCATTTGACAGCAAACGGTTGCAGTATGAAAAGCACTTATGAAAGCATTTTTTTGCTAATAAACAGAAAAGTTAAGCTTTTGTAGCACACTAGTAGACAATGCTCTTCAACAGCACAAATTAATTTGCACACACTAACACATATGTAGGGGTCTTCTTTTATACTTAGAAAGTCATAGAACAAAAACCAAGCTTGTTTGGCCTTTGCCTGCTGCCTTTGTGTATTTATAACCGAAATTTGTTTGTTACCCGTTATTTCATAGAGTGTATAAGTGATGGAGAATGAGCGAAGAGCGAAGAGCGAAAAGAGTAGGTGAGTGTGTGGAGCTTAGTTTGCTATCAGCCGACTTCAGACATTAATTAACAGAACCGACCGACCGACCAACAGACCGGCAATAAGCATGCGGCAGTGCAACAGTGCAGCCGTTTCCTACACATAATCTACAAGCAAACATATTGCGCCGCTATTTGCTATTGCCATTGTCTTGCAACTTATAGAAGAAGTATTGTTTTCGTTGGGGGCATGGGCGCCCTGCCTAGGCGTATGAGTAACATTTATGCACGTATAGACGACAGCCGGAAACGAAACCACGCCCGCTTATGCTTCGCAGCGATAAACCTCTTTAAGTGAAACAATAGCTGCACTGCTGCAAGCATGCCACACACACACACACCTCTGACAATGAAACTAGAGACACACGAGCATTCGGTGTTTGCCTTGTGCGATAGTGGTGCGCACAAAAACACACACACCACTTTACATATATAGACAGTTATGTGTATGCGTATGTGTGTGTTTCTTTCATAACTTGCCGCAAAGTTTTTCGTTTCAAAAGGTATTAGCTGGCATTTGTCTCAATTTGTGTAAGTTTTGCCAAAAATAATGGTAAAAAAAGTCTCATATAATCCTGTTAGAGTCGTTAAAGTTTATAACAAGTGTCTAGCTGTTTGTTGGCTTAAGTATGTATATGTGCGTCAACAAATTCTACATATTACGTATGGAGCGAGGCGCCTCAAATTTATTCACAAACTTGTCACGCGCTCGCACATTGGCGGCTTAATTTTTTTTTAATGAGTTCAACAATATTTTTGCGGTAAATGGCCAACTATTAAGCACACGACGTTGTTGGCTAGCTGGTAATTTAAGTGAGGTATAAATACTAACATATACATATATATAAAAACGAAGCTAATGTTGAAAGAGCATCAAGAAATTTGGTACTTAGAACATGTAAGATTGGGCTAAGTTTGGGTGTCACCGAACATACACTTGCAATTTTCGAAGATCAAAGCCAGGGCCAAATATGCAGGGTTTGACAAAATTTTGTATTAAAAAAGTGTGTATATTTGCCTTCACTTTCAAAAATATATTTGTAGTTAATTCATGGAAATTCTCCATAAAAAAATATCTCTGTCTAATTTTTGCTTAGACCTGCTTAGAACTGAATAACTGAAGTACGTTACATAAGCTGTCGTTCCTATTAGTGATATATTTATATTCAACAAATATTTCACAAATACCTCTTATTCGAAATGAATAACGAAATATTGAATTGAAAACATCAGTTACCTTTAACAAAAATTTTCAAATACCTGGTATTTATTACCTTTCATTTAGAGATGGCAACTCTACCAAATAAACAATAAAAAAAAAACATGTTGGCTCGATTTAACTTTCCCTTGATTGTACTTCGTATAGTACGCAACGTGCGTGACGGAATTTCGCTACAATGCACAATTCCGTTGCAGTTAATCGATGGCTGTGTAAATATATAAAGAACTTCGAAATTTTAAAAGAAGTATTTTTTTACATAAAATAAATCAATTCAAAAACTTCGAACGGATGCCATTAATTACACACACGGCGAGAATTTAGATGTATAAAAATATGAAGCGCATCAATAATGACATCCAAATGCAAATAAAGTAATTTTGACTCAGAGTAAGGTATAGAATTGTAGAAAGCTATAGAAATTGTCATAGACGAACTATCAAAAGCATCTATTTTTAAAAGATGACATTGCCCTTAGGAAAACATGCCGAGTAACAAGAAAATCGTTAGTAAGTGCAGTAGAATAACAATTATCAAAGATCACTTCAGAGATTCCATGGGAAAACTGATCGAAATTTGTTGAAAACGTCTAGATTACTTACATATATGTTATGAGCCAATGGAATTTACAAATTAACTAATACTAAAAGAGAAGTTGTTGATTTCAACGAAAGACCTAACCAGATGGTAGAAATTCCATCCATTTTCTGCAATTTCTACAAGAAAAGCGGGGTATGCAGATGCCGCGTAATGGAAGTCCACGGGCTATACTGTTGCCTTTGTTCGACTGTAAAATTATTGCATGATGCCAAAGTCTTTTCATTGGATCATATCAATCCCATTAGTGTTTGTGAAGTGCAATTCCTCAGGCCTTAAGCCGACCATCAAACTTTGCTCCTGCTATGTTTCTGATCGTATTAGGACATTGAAGAACACATAAAACTAAATGTCCCAAGTGGTTGCAGGTTCAATGTGCGTGAACGACATACTTTCTTGATAAAACCTGTTGCAAAACACATTTGCGCACATTTGTTTTAACTCCATGTTTGTGACTGGTGTTTAAGATTATACTCCTTAATTGTCAACAAAGTCGAGTTTTTGACGCAAATTTTTTTTAATTGCTTTTAAACTCCGTATTTGTGGGTAGTTTTAATATTCAACTCCGTGGTAGTCTATAAACTCGCGTTTGTGACGAGAAGGGAAACTTTTCGATTATTAGTTCTAAACTCTGTGTTTGTAATTGTGTTTACTTACTTACTTTATTAAACTTCATAATACTCAATAAACTCGAGTTTGGGCGGTAAAGTAAACTTACAATAAGTAGCTAAAGGGGCGCAACCATAATAAGGATTAGAACAACAATTATATAGTACAACAACGTATCCATCCTCCGTTCTCTTATGACATATATTATAATAATAAGTATGCTTGTTGCATCATTTTTCCTTGAAATGTTAAAATTATATATATGTACATTATAAAACCTTTAGTTACTTTTAGTTAGTTACTAAAGAAGAGATCATTTCCTCTATGAAGTATATTGATGTAATAGTCGCCTATTGAAGATCTGACAGTATCGACATTATGTCGACACCGAAAATTAGCGACGACGCAAACAGAAATTCATATTTGGGGAAAGAGAGGAATGAAAAGTGAGCCGAATTCCTTAAAATGAAATAATCAAGCTATTAAACGAAAGTTTGAATGAAAGTTTTCCCAAACTTCGTTTCGTTAGCATTAACACAAAGTTATCTGGGGTGTGTTTGTGGAGAGCCAAGTTTCTAGATACAAAATAAATAATGGAACCCCGATAAGACACCCTACTCTAGCTCAAATGGCTAAATCTACGCAAATATGGCTCTAAAGAAAATTTATTGATTTGGTCTCCACAAATCGCTCACCATCTGTTACATACCATGCTAGACAATAGCATGATCTACTCGATGTCCGATTATTAGAATTCCAAACTGCTCTCTTTTCTTTGTTAGTTTCAATTTGGTGAGTACTACAACGATTAGTCAACTCATAGCGCTAACCCCTGTTGGACGGAAAAAAACCCTTAGGTCTCCGATATACGTTTCAATGTTTGCAATTTTCTACCAACAGCAAACTCCTATTAGGAAAATCTCCTTCTGCCAGTAGTCACACATTCGATTGCAGTGGCGGATTACTTATGTATGTACCCTGTTTCTTCTTATTCGTGTCAAATACTTTTCTTCGCCCACAAGAAAATATTAACGAAAGATGTTAAATATTTCACTAATTTCCCCAAGAGCTCAGTTTTTCATTGCCAAAACAGAGCCAATATTTTGCAACGTCAGCAGCAGCTTAGAAGCATTCGTTGACACATTTTAATACCGTTGAGTAGCATATTTTCCGAATTTCTTAACTTACCTTATGCTCAAAAGCTTTATTGCCATAGTTACACACATGCGAAGTTGTATTATATGTGCGATTGTGTGCGCCATTAAAGAGCAAAATTCCAACATGAAACGCATTTTTGCAGAACGTAGCACCCACGCCCTCAGCACATTACACCGAATGTCGGGTTTTGTCAGGCAAACATTTTTCAGTTGAAAATGCTTTCGGTTTCACATGCTTAGCAAGCAGCTACATGTATGTATGTGTGGTTGTTGGGTTTTGTGTTGTTGCACGGTGTTGCTTGATGTTGCCTTCGTTAATGATGACGTTAGCAGCTGAAAAGCCGAACATTAGCAAATATTTCAGTAACTAAAACAAAGTATGTCACCTGTGGAATGTTGTTTGCTCAAAAATTCTGCTCTGTTTACATGCCTAAGGTTTATAGCTAAAACCATTTCATATTTGCCACAGTACGCCTCTGGTATGGAATAGAATGACTTTTTACTCGATACTCATATTATGCACTCAATTTTCGCTTTTGCAAGATTTGTAAAGCTAACCATATGTGTGTGTGTGTGTCCAAGCTAATGTTGCAAAGTATTTGAAGCTTGCATATGAAAGCTTCGTCGAAGGGTTTTCGGAGTTCGGAACAGGGGAAGAGAGCAAGATTATAGATAAGTACATATGTTCAATGACTCGTACATATATACTTACGTTTATTATTATGAGTTAAAATACTGAAGTATATTTCTACATGTATACCAATTCACATGTATTTTAGTCCATATAAAATGATGTATAGGGTGGTTCATAGAGTACTACTTTTAATTATTACATGTCATTTGGACATTGACAGAACTCCAGGATCATATCCCCACGTAAGGAAAAAATATTGGAACAGACGCGATAGTGGAAGTACTACCGGTAACGGTAGTCAAGAGTTTGTGATTCGGCCCTGCGGCCAGTCAACATATCAGTCATCGAAGTCAACAGCTCAACAATATTTGGAACAATAATTTCGCATTATCCATCCAATTTAGTCTATAATTAACAACAAAGAACCATCTTAATCAGGCTCTACCAACAATTTGCGAACGAACACTTGCTTCAAGCTGTTACAACGAACTCAGCAAAGGTTTTGGAGCTTATTCTAGACACTTGGTCAACCAATATTCAAGTCTAATATGAGGTCTAACTGACAGAATACCGACTCAAATTCTTGATAAAATCAGAAAAAAATTTCAACCGTGTCTATATTTCGCACATTTACACCTCGCGTTCGATGTAAATATTCGAAGTGAAACAAACGCATCTGCGGATCGGAGAATTCGCTCGTCGTCGTCGAGTAGCCAAGACATCCGCACAGACCGACGAGTTCACACATATATTAGTGGGATCGTATTATCGGCTCAATTTCTTTGAAAACCTGTTTGGACTCGACGTTTCCACTACCTTTCTTGCATCCAGAAATTGAAGACATGGACGAGAACGATGTCGCTGTTGTTGTAGCAGAATGAAACATCCACCAAAAAGTTAACGGACCTTGGTCGAATAAGGATCCGCGTTCATTCCGCTTACGTAGAAGCTGGAAAAGGGAACTTGAATGATACGGATCCATTCCATTTACGCAGAACCGACTGTGGTGAAAACTTCGACGTCAATAAGTTGACAATGCCCTCCACATTGCGGCCTTGAACGCGAATGTCGACTGAACCAGCTGCCAGTTAAGTCTTGACACACTGGGATATATGGATACGATAAATAAAGATAATTTATAATTATTTAAAATAAATAAATAAAGATAAAAAAATTTATCTTTCATTTTATTATAATTTTTTACATAGACCACCCTTTATACACTTACATACACTAAACTCCGAATTTCTGTTATTTTACGTCTCCATCTTAAGGTGGTATAGTTTTATTCGAGCTTAATAAACGAAAATGTTAATACTTTAACAAAGGTATGGCAAAAATCAACAAACGTTCTTCCTTCCTTTGCTACCGGCTGCTCACCTTATTGCTGTATGTGGCACATAGACCATGCAACAACATTGAAGCTGAGTACTAAGTATGAAGCAGCCACGACACAACCTCGGCATAGCAGCAAGTGAAACTGTATGCAGCTACATCTGAATTACAAGAATCTTTTAGTGAAATATTTAGCTTAAACTCTCTGCATTGTTGCAAGTCAAATAGCTTAAATAATTTATTTATGGTTGCAGGCAAGTAATGCCGCGAGTTTGTGTATATGTATTTCAGCACATACGCATACATATGTAAATATTTAGTTTCAGATGCATAGAATGTATTTCAAAGGGATCCTTTTAGCTCTAAAAGTTTATGGATTATATTGAAGAATATAAGATTTATGCAAGCGATATGTTTGAGTTTGGGGTTAACTAGTTGGGAATATACCTCACATATAATGTATTCAATTTGTCTTTAGTTCTTAGTTCTCTCGCTCATTCTCTCTCATTCGTTGAAAGCATAGTTCATAGTTGTTTCAGTGTTTCTCTGAGACCCTGCTATATATGTTTAAAGGATTTATATCTTTGATTATATAAAATTGATATTATTTAACATATTATTATTATTTTATATATTAATTTATTTTAATAATAATAATTATCTTGCGTTAAATCGTAGACGAGAAACCACCTCTGTTGGGTATGAGTGTTGGGTATCAATGGATATATGCTACCATATTAAAGTAGCATAAGGAGGAGAGGCGAATGCATCTCGTTGTGAATGAGGATTTTCCTGCAATCAAAGCATTACTTGAAATGGCACACAGAATGTCCGAGCGCAATATTCTGCGAAAGATTTATGGACTTTCGTTTATTGCTAACAGTGACTATCGGAGTTAAGTTTGATTACGGTTGAATGAATTAAATCCAGCTATACAGAATATATTATCTGAATGGATGCAGTCTTTAGATTTTTGTTCTCAATTCCTTACTCTATTTCCTCTGATTTACTGGTTTTAAGTTAGATGAAATTATCAGCCAAAAATTCATGAATGATAACAAGGAAGTGGAACTCAATAATATAAATACTTCTTTGAGGTCTATTCCACCACCAAATATACCGACTCATTTCACTTCGTACCGGAACTAGAGAACTAAAATATAACTGTAAAGATGTTTAGCCGATGTCGCCCATAATATTTTTAGAACTTTGTGCAAGGTCTTCGTAGATCATTCGAGGAAACATTTCAATGGAAAATCATCGGCACTGCAGTTCTTTGTTCGTTGGTTACAATATTTGTACTTCGTTATACTTGAGAAATGGAATAACGCATATATCGTTTACTACAGGAAGTTCATATTATTAAAATACTTCCGACACTTCAAGTTTTAAGCAGCTCTCAGAATTTATCGGTGGGTCAGCTCTCATCAGCTAGAAAACTTCCAGCAGTAAAACAAACGTTACCCGTTTATTCATGTTATTAAATGGAATACATTTAGTCCAAAATGGTGTTATTTGAGGCTTTGAGCCAATAGCCACACTCGAGGAGCCTGAAGTCAGCCCACTCGGGAACGTGGTAACTCCTTCTCAGATAGTTGTTCTCAGATAATAACCTTAAATTGTTATAAAATAGATACAGCTCTTTAATAGCCCACGCAATAAGTATATAATGCAAAGGCCCATGTGCAATTTCAATCATTAGACAAAAGGCATCTATTATTTAGTGTATGTAACGAAACCAAAGTGAATTTTAACCACCAAAGTGTTGAGTGCATAAAAAGGAGAACAAGCAATGCAATGAAATGTGGGCGAAAATCACGAAAAATCAACCGAAGGACGTTGTGGATTGAATAAAATTAAAATCGAAAACGTGTTCAGTTTCCCTTTTCATTTTCACTTTATATTCTCTTTCAGTTTTTTTTATCTCATGTATGTCATTTATCTCAATATGTGTATACTCTTAGTTGCTTGCTTTACTAGAATCGTTGCTAAGTGCTTTTGTAAGAAGGTATATATTGTATCATGTAATATATATTGGATTTCTTCCGTCATATCCATCTGTTGAGCTATTGAAATATTGAACCTTAACTTCCGACTTTCTAAAACAGGTTACCGTTAAGCTAAAACTAAAGACTTTTTTCACAATATAAAAATTTTTAGTGTCAGCCCCTATCTTGCCCACTATTTCTGCAGAAAATCATAAGTAGCTGTGGAACACCACAGTCTTTTGTATTTAATTTATCAGCAGATATACTGATACCGGTTTATCTATACACGTACATGTACATGTGTTCCTTCTTCGAGAATCATTTTCCTGCCAAAATTCGAGTTAACGAAGTCACAGAGTTTTTGGAAAGGATGTGAGGCTAAAGAATTGAGGTCTTTAAAGCCCTATGAGGGGCTTATTTTCATCGCTTTCCTCTTATAAGATTAGCAATTATTGAAATTTCAAATTAAATTTTGGCACTTATCTACCTAGTTCTCATGCTAAGATGTGGATCTTCGAAAAAAGGGCAGAACAATATCAAGGTTTCTTACTAAGGTGTCATTTCGAATACTTTTTGATTTGTTTAGTTGATTTGTTGTTTTGAAACGAGAGAGGGTAAACTCTTCGAATGGCCACACTTAAGTTACTAGTAATTTATTTATGAAAAATCAAATCTTCAAATCTTCAAAACACTTTTATTTATTCTATTATTATTCTTTCCTCTAATCGCTCTCAGAAACTAGGTGTCTAAAAAGATTTGTTGGACCTTTCATCACGTTGTCACCACTTTGAAGTATACAGAAATCATAAGTCCTTCTTACCTGATTTTTTACTGCACCTATTTTGAGAGCAGCAAATATGAAAGTGGGATGCTTATGTCTCAGTTGAATGATATTACTTAGTTATTTGAAGATTTTCTAAGTTCCCAACAAGGATTGGATTTGTTGCAAACCTCCTATAACTCATAATTCCAAATTGCTTTTGTAATTTTCTCTGTATACATCATCATCTTTTTCCAGTACTGAAATAACAAGTGTTTTCTGGATATCCATTTCCTTTATATTTTCCAAACCTAGAATCTACGATTCTTAAATAAAAGCTCAATTCCTACTAGTATAAAGTCAACTGATTTCCCATTGGACAGTCTGTAAAATTACTCTTCTTCTAACTAAAGCAGGAAGCTGGTAATTTCTTTTGGTCATCCGAATGCGAGAAAGTTTTCATTACGGAGAATTTCGTCTTTGATATACGATCCCATCGCACTTTCCCCACACATTTCTGTTAAATCACTTTAAAGGAGAATTGGTTTATTATAATCAATTCAGCGTAATAAATGTCCCACACGTCGATTTATTCAAACAAATTTAAGCTTATTAATTTGGGTGCTATGGTAAATTTTCTCACACCCAACGAATTCCTCGCGTTGTACCACTCATTTTAGTCTATGCTTCTCTAAGAATATCAATTAGACGGTTAGCCGAATCTATAAACATGTTGTAGCTGTAGTTAACAAAAATGATGTTCATTCTGAAGCTTGGATTCTTTATTTATATTCACTGGAGTTTCTTCATTCGAGTCTTCAATTATATAGGTTGTCTCACAGCTTATAGCATCACCCCTCTAAGGCTATTTACTATCTAGAGCAGTTGTACAGCGAGTCGGGCACTCTCAATCGCATTTTCCGAGGTGCAATGGGTTTTTCTCGGGTATTGAATTTTAAAACACGTTTGGATTGTTAAATCTTAATCCATTTTATAGATTTAAGACGACAACTTAAAAAAAAAATAAAATTTTAACATAAGCAGATGCCAACTCTTTGCAGCACATGTGAAATTTGTGATGTAAGCGGAAGGTGAAGTAGAATTTATGGTGACACAATTTACAACTTAGTTTATGCGTCTTATAATTGTCAGTAAGATTTTTTTCTTCGTTCTTTCTTCAACAAAACCCAAAAATATATTTCAGCCAACCGCTGTTGCATTTCACACGCATTCGGTATTATTTCTTTGTGTTGGCAGCACACTGACACTTGCGGAAATCGAATATGAGCTTATCGTGCAATTTCTATCAAATTCAGCGAAAAATTAAATTCCCCCCCAAAAAAAAATGGGAAAAAAATTAAAAGGAAGAAAAATTCCAACGAGAAATTTGCAACAAAAATATAGCCACATGACAGCGTGACATGACAGCAGACAGCTAAATGCGTCACGTGTGAGGGTATATATTATATATAAATAACATATATAAATACATATACGTGTATATTCATATGTGTGCCAGAGTTAAGGCTCTTACATTGGCAACCATTTAAGTTAGCATTTCACACTTCAGCCAAAGCGTTACTTCAATATAGGGCTGCATATATGTATACCCAGTTAAGAGTATATGTTTGTATATGCATGTCAATTCATAATGTGCGAAAAGTGAAATATTTTTTCGTTACTAAAAAATTGTTATTGCAATGTTCAGCTAAGTTTCACTAGTGTTTGTTTGTAAGTGTGTGGTCCGATATGGCAACATTTTCCAACATTTATGCTACTATTAACCCGCTTATGTGAGCAGACTACATCTGAACAGATACATACATATTTATAAATGAATATACATAAATCCGAACAGATAAGGGGTGTTCCATAAAGCGTTTCTATAGTCATCAAATTTGATCTGAATCGGTACTGTTGAAGTATATTATTACAAGCATTTTTGGCATTCCTATGAATTATAGATTTGATTACTATATCTATATTATGATTTATAGTTGAGTTGAAAACAGATTTTGAAGAGCCTGCTTTATAGAGAACCTAAGCATTGGTGTGAGATATGAAATTTCCTGAGTGGCTTGAGATCGTAGAATAACTGTTCACACAATAAATGTTATTAAAAGATGGAATAGACATAAATAGACGTATGCTCAGCGAATTTTGATCTGTTGTGCCCTCCCTCGCACATTTCACCTCAAAAACTTTAGTCTCACTTCATCTCATCTCACTTCATCCGTTTGGACTAATGGAGGTGATGAAGCCCTTTGCGGATACGTTATTCCGTTAGCTTTCCGCCTTCCCTTTAGAGTCGCTAGAAATTCCAGGAATAGGTGCTTCCGACAGTTTTCCGTCGGCCAAATTCGTATTTTGTACCAATGATAGCAGTCTACAGTAGCTTATATACCTTATACCTTCTTCTTAAGAACCTTCTAATATGATGAACACAGCGGCCGAAAACAAAAACGAAACTTTTAACCGGGATATCAACAACCTGCAAAAATTCTACTCTGGAGCTGGATCTTAGAAAAACCTTTCCAAAGCGCTAGGTAATCTCGTCACAAATCTGCTAAGTCGACTAAGAAAAATTATTGCATTACCACTTGGATAGCAATCAGATAGTAGCCTGGCAGAATCTTTATTGTAATGCTCCAAAACAGGAAGGCGAACTCCAGAGGCTTGTAATCTCAGTTTGGATCACTTTAAATTTTTTCTATATTCCGGAGCTCTTCTTGGATGGTATGTATACTGACTACATACTGCATACTACACTGTATACCCACTCTGGTTTATCTTCCCTTTAGAATATGCTACGAAAATTGTCATGGCACTAGCAGTTTGTGTTTTTTTTTTTGGTGTTTGTTATATTATCTCAGTACCAGATCATTCCGCTTTTACATTACGTCGATATACCACTGCAGGGATCAGTTCGTTTAGCTGCCCAATGTTCTTTAAATTTTTTCCTTGAAGTTCATCCCCATAGTAGTATCCACATTTTCTTGATAATAAATTGGAAATATCATCGAAGGAGGACTGGTCCTGTCAAGTGAGTTCATAAAAAATTCACTAGGTAAACTGGAAGTCATTCGGGCCAAAGCAGTCGTAGGAGATAGTTTCCGAAATATTTAAAAAATAATTAATGCGACTCAAGGAGAGCCTGTTTTTATGACGGTAATAAAGAGTTGTATTAAAAAAATTCAATAATGAAGTTATTTGGAGTCTACTCTCACGGTAGATGATAGCACAACTCATTCTGGTTTCATGACATCATCAGCAGATTTGTTGCGTTTAAAATTGTAATTTTTAACAGCAAGCGCTACTGTGGTATGACGAATTTTCATATGGCGGGAAAGTGAAAACATGCACCTCAACGATTTTTGGTTTCAAAGGAACGACACTTGTAGACGCACAGAAGGTGACAGAATCCATTTAGAATCATGTTTTTGTAATTGTTGCAGTAGCATTTACCATTCATCAATCTTTTAAGAGCAAACTGTTGAGACAGCAGTACCTGGTTGAATTAAATTCAAGGCGATTCTAGTTATGTAGATATGAATGGGGTGAAAACAGGCGTTAATCGCATTATTAGACGTAATGGTAATTCCATCAGCCTTCCTCGAGGCTGTGGTCTGACGACTTTAGATTGTATTACAGGCAGCAACCATCATCAAGGTCTTGTAAAACTAAAAAAAAGGATGCTTTACTGCTAAAATTGTCGATGATTTGAATAAATCAGCTGCATGAAATAAATTTATAAATTTTAACTTCCAATAAGAAACCAGCAAATGCATCACCCTGTATATTTGAATATGTAGGCACGCTGGTGCGTTAGCTCTTAAAAAATGGACCACATCAGCGTGTAAGTGGAAGAATACTCGCATGTTACTTATTTTTGCAGATGTCTCGCCAAACACTTCATCATTTACGGTTTTACACTATGCCATTAGCTAACGGGATATATTGAAAGCAGCAAAACTGAGCAGCTAACCGCAACATTCCGAGAAACATAATCTGATTCGAGCTTTAGCGCTCTTGCCACTGCTAATCAGCTATGTAAGCGCCACTGACCGCCCACCAGCATGCCCGCGCCAACAGTGTGGCGACCTTCAACTTACCTATGTGTATGTTGTATGTGTATGGGTATGTTGTATGCTACATTTTATAGAAGTGCTGAGAGCGTAAGCAGATGCATATGCATACATACATATATTCTTGTAGTCAGAAGATTCTTACGTCTTCAGCGCGCTACATTTCGACACAACTCATCTGGCTTGTGTTTGCTATAACACAACAACAACAAATGTACACAACACATGTGTACTTAAAATCGCTTACTTATGTACATACAGACAGGCATATATATGAGCATATATGGCTGTATTTGCACAAAAACATCATCCGCTTTTGCCATCTCCTTACCGCCAGGCATACTTAGTGCTCGGATTTACGTTGGCTGGCGTTAAGAAAAACATTTTCTCTATCGACACAAAATAAAATTAAGATGAACTTGTCGGATTGGAATTATAATATCCTTATAACAGGAAGGGATAAGGAAATGTGCTTAAATTGTATTCGCAGTTTTGCCACTACCGCTTCCTCGTACTTTTTTTTACTTTTTGCTTCACAGTTAAGCGTTTATGTTAACATCTTCAAATATAATATTATATATAATAAATTTGTTGAAAGTTTAACAAATGCCAGTGTCAAAAAATACATAATAGAGAAACTATTTAAAGTGGTGAGAGTTCAACTTATACGAGTCAATTTAAAAATTGTCAACTCAGAAACTTTAGACAAGTTCGATGTAGTGCTCCTGTCGCTTTCGCCTTATTGATGAACTCCAATCCAGTCGAAAGCCTTACCTCCCTTGATCTTTCAACATGGTGGAGGTCTATTCTTTCACTATTAACTTCAGTTAGTATAGCTATGATGTAGACTTTCCTACGGGGATAGCTGTCAAAGTTAGCACACGTGTTTGACATTTATATTCAGTATACTTTGACGAAGTGCAAAGGCCTACAAAGGATTAAAGCGGAAAAATATTGAAAAATCATATATTGAAAAGTTCATTCTCGTTTTAAAGAAAACACTTTTTTTACCTATTTATTCACATAGTTGCTATAGAAGACAATTTACCGATTATAGCGATTAGAATAGAGCGATAGCGATAGCGATAAAGAAAATTTTACATCACCTCGTACAGATCAGCGATGAACCACATTTCTCAAGCATTTCATTTATAAAGCAGCTCGACAGATCACTGGCTCGTTGTGAGATAAGACCGACTTGCTGGAAAAGTCGTGCAAAATTTGGGAAGTTCTCATAACACGCAGTCTTGGTGGTCATCTGCCAGAAAACCGAAATATTGGTATTTATTGTGAGTTCTCCAGATGAATACACCATATTTCAGCTAACGTTGCACTAGAGCTGTAAATAACAGCTTCAACGAATATAGATTCGTATTTTCTGAGCTAAAATGACGAATAAAGAGAACATCGAGTAGAATGTTGCAATAACGATGTTAAGAATGTCTCAAATAAAAATTTTAAATCAAAAATGACTACTCCTAGGGCTGATATTTTATCTAAATGTGTAATCGAAGAGTCCTTATGATGAAAAGTAGAACTCGGGGAGAGAAATTTGATAGAGGAAACATGAATGCTTTATAATTAAATGCAGACATTTTAGATTGTGATGTAATTTGTTTTCAAGAGGGTCGGCTTGATAAGCACTGTTTTAAAAGCTTTGTAGTCATTTCCATTGAGTAAAGACTAACTTTCAAAATGTTATTAAAGGGTTAGGCTTGTTTAGGATTTTCAGAAAACCTATTACTTTTTTGATTTTAGTGATAGCACACTTTAGGGTAATTAAAACATTCTTTAGTTGGTAGAATAATGAAAAAGGTTCCCTGTGCAGTCTGCTGTATTGTCGCAGCGTACGGGTCAGATAGCTTTAGCATGTAAAACTTTAAAGCGTTTTTCACCAAACCGAATTTTTTAAATTGGCCAAAATATTGGAAATTTTACTTTTATGGTTTATTGGATTTTATTTCGGAAAAGAATTTCCAAAATGTTCCAAAAACCACGTTCCTATGTGATATATTGATACATTGATATATTGATGTGATACTTGTTTAATTAGAGACCAAAAATTTCAAATTTCTTTTTCAAATTTTTTTACCCCGTCTAATCAGTTGACAATAAGAATGCTTTCCCATTGGATTTGAAGTTTTTGGCATGGTTTTGCGGTATTCAGTCTGGTGCCAAAATATCAGATATTTGTCCACAGAATTGTTATAGCTTTTCTGTTAAGCCTTTGATGATAGAAAATATTTTAACAAGATTCTGCTTAAACCCAGACCACCAATCACCACAATTTTTGTCTACAACCGAGAGAATGCAAAGCTAAACAAGATACTTGAGTCTGCCACGCAATAATTTAGTGAAGTTTATCATTAAAAAAGCCATCAAACAAAGCTGTTCGATTGTTCATGTTCTCAGTGTGATTTTATAACTGGGTATTAGGATTTACTAGTTCAGATTTACTTAGTCTTTTATATTTATATTTTGGTATTGTCTGACGATTTGGGGGACCGAAAAATTCGAAAGGTTTAATGTATTTTATGAGAGACCTCTGCTTGATGGCTCAACATTGTCTGCCTAGACGCTACTGTTTTGAAAATAATTTATTTCTCTTACTGTTGGACGAAACAGAGACTTAGTTCTGATATTTGCATAATGGTAAACTCTACATTGTAGTGCGGCCGTAGTGTTGTCGAAATTGTTACAAAGCAGGCTGTGGGTTTACTCCGAATTTAACTCAGCATTAATATTTAGTGAGTTTTAGTTTAATGAGTAGGCTGATTCTAAGGTAATTGGAGGAAACTCGAGTTCCATTGTAGGGTTTGATTCTGAGTATTCCTCTCACCTGCTCAACTCTCCCTAGAGGTATAATAATTTTAGAAACTGTTTGCTTTAATAAAGGCCCGCCGCAATCTCTAGATGCCAGTAAATCTTTAAACCAGGAATAGGAGTAAATATGCCAAACTCAGTAATTTTACTGTCGTCCAAGTAACAGTACGGAATATATCTTAGAAAAGGGTTAAAGAACAGACTCCGTTGTTATGTCTTCAAAACAGTCGACCTAGGAGCCAGTGATGGGATATAGTGTTGCTAGTTCCTTCGCCAATATATCTATGAGATACATATATCAGTTCGGCATTGCCAATCGGCATAATTGGAAAGGTGGTTGGTTAGGGAAAAATAAATTTGTTGTTTCTGTTGAACACTCAGTTTGGAACTTTGCGAATTATGATAATTTGAATCATACGAAAAACTTTTATATGAGCAAGATTAATACTACTTATCACAAGGTGGCGGGATAATTAGTTTCATAAGGCCTGAATAGCCTGCATTTTTCATGCTCACTGCTCATTTAGAAGTTTAGATCTTATTTTCTTCGCCTTGTAATGTGCGTTCTTGGCCAACGAGGAATCATTATCGTTTAAATAGGGAAGAATTTTTATATCTTAGTTAAATGCTATATTATTTTTCTAACTTTACTCTTTAGGAATTGCATTATGGTTAGAAAAAAAAATCATTAACCACATTTAGTTATTTGTTAAATATAAAGGTACCTTTACGCTACATCGCTTATGAGTGGGCATTATGTTGTTTATGCAAGCGGAAATCATAAACGCTGAGTGCGTTCTCACTGGTAATTGCCGCTTACATTAAATTTAAAATAAAAAGCTGTAATAGACAAAATCAAAAATGAACAAAAAAAAGACTTAAAAGCGAAAAACGAAAATGCGAAAAACGCAGTCATAAGTGGCGAGTGAACGCATTCGCAGAATATGCTGTCATTTGTATGTCATTTTGTGCGGGTGGCAAATGACTATGTTGTTGTTGTTGTTGCGATTTCAGTTGTTGGCTCTCATAAGTACTCTATGAATGTTGTAAATATTTTTCGGAGTCTTTGTTAAATGCTGCAAGTGCATTCCGGTTGCAAAAGCTGTCCACGATTTCGGCACACTCAAACACATATATACTTTATCTTTTTGTTCGCATGTATGTGTGCCAAAAAATTAAGCATTGCAAGTCGCTATAATTGCCTGCCATTTGTGCGACTACATTTGTGAAACGGAATATAATTTCCAGCTTTGTTCTATCTACCTAGTTTCCAATGACAATGCGTTGACAAGTGTTTTTGCTGAACTAAATTGTTATATATACATATATACATATATATTCATATGCCAAATATGTAAGTATATGTAAGCAGGTACTACATGCTTCCCAAATTTTGTTTTGAAAGAAAATGGAGGAAAATGCGCTTAAATATTTAAGTTTTAATGTTTCTTTTTTTCGTTTGTATGTATCTAAGTAGTAGAAAGTGAAATTCGTGAAGAAAGTCCTCAAGTGCTCTTGTTATTATGTTAGGATAGTTCTACAGCTTTACTCACCTATTCAGTTTTTATTTTGTGCATACCCTTTATTTTCTATCCCAAATTCGAGTTTGTAATTCTTTATCCATTGGAGACTTTTATCACAATTTTTCTTTTTTTTTTTAACTTTTATCAAAATATATATGATTTACAGGTTAGTCATCTACACAATATAAAATCCAAATATTTTTTATTATCTTATTGATTTGTAGCATTTTATTAAACTGATGTCACGATATGTTTCCTTCTTTAGAACTGGAAATGACTTAAAAGATTTCAAAACGGTTACTGTCCGTCCGATTCTCTCGAACTCCAGTCTTCTCACTATTGGTTGCAATTTATTTTATAAACATTTGAGTCGTGTTATTGCAAAACTCTACTCGATGCTCGCTTTTCTCGTCGTTTTGGCTCCGAATATACGGATCTATATTCATTGAAAATCTTAGTTGCAGCAAGTATGACCTTTGCTGCAGTACGACGTATTCATCTGAAGACCTTACTATAAATTATTATTATATGTAATTATTATATAATCATTTTTAATATAATAATTTATATTAATTTTGCGCTCCGTACTTAGCATTTAACCTTCCCGACTACCACCTATATCACCAAGTGTTACCAATTAATTTGAAGACTATATATAATAGAAGAAATTATGCTACTCTTGATATAAATACATTTGGGACTATTTTCGTTGGATTATATTCGCTTCAAAATCCCTTCTAGAAGCCTAAGGAATCGCAACACTTTCGCAGTAGACAAGATTAGACTGAATATGGTATGCATGGTATGGTATCTTATAAATAGAATATACAAATATGTGGTACCTAAATAACTACGAGTTGCTTGACATTGCTTCTTTTTCCATTTGTGGTAGGAGGTTTGATGTTATTCTATAAAAGAAGTGACCTACAAGTTTTAAACTCAGAACTTCCTGAGCAATTTTTTAGAATCTTTTTCTTCGCAGAAAAATGCTCGGCGGCCTGCCGTTGTTGCAGAGAGGCGACGATTTTTAGAATTATAATTTCTGAGTACTGGTGGTACGCAACTGCAACCTGTTTGTCGCGACGACCTTACAAACTATAAATAGCCATTAGTGATACCCGGCTTCTTATAAATTGCAATTTCAGTTCGTCGATAGAAACCCGTAAAAGTATAGCGTTGGTGAGAATGATATTGAGTTCGGTTTCAATGCTGTTGAAGCTGTTATCGACGTTAAACCCAATTCTACGATAAGTGGAATTGTCTGCAACTACATAACAGTGACTCTCCGCAATTAATAGGCTATGTTTTGAACATTGAATTTATTGCTTTTTCCAAATTTTGACTCCACGACTTTACTTTATTTTAGAACCTTAATCGGTTCACTAGATATATGTAAATCCAAATTTGTTTCTTAAGTAACAGAAACGGTAATGGATATATTTTCAATAGAGCTGCCGATTATCGATAAAAATGCAGCTCTAGAAAATATCATATAGTATGCACTAAGTGTACGGTATTTGCGTAAACCTACGAAAAACTATTCGAGGAGGTTCCAATTTGAACATATTTTGAGGTTTTCTAGGTGGTAACAATAAATAATATTACCGAATAAACTTGTTCATTCAAAGAGTTGTTTAATTTCTTGTAAGTCAGATTGAAATAATTAATCTTGCATAACATTAATTAAATTACGGATTAAAGCAAGCACTTCGAATGAAATTTGGACAATATTACGACTGGCGATACTTTAATTATTTATAAATCTATTAGGTAAGAGAGCAAGTATTTTAATGTATCGGTTATGTATTTTAAATATGCGTGTATAACTTTTCATAGTCTCTTAACTACTCCTTTAGAACGAAATAGTTATTAGTTGTCCCTTTTCATTTTCAACTTTACGAATTGCGCCGTCATACTTCAAACTACTATAAACATTTAATCTATAATTCCTTGTTGAATATCTGCTGATGTTATTAGCTTCGATTACAATGCAGTTAACACTTACTTTGCGGGTACTTTGCCGACTGGACGCTTGTTGACTTCGAAGTGGAGGCCAGAACGTGCTCTGCATTAATTTATTTATGTTTTTACAGGAACCAGAAACAGGTGACAATACTGCCAAATTTCTGACTGTTAGTATTTATATACATAACTAGCCATGATTTAGCTGATACGATAAGCATCATCACTGTCACCCACCGCCCATCTGGCGGCATAAACGTGCAAGGAATTTGCCAAAACCGACAATCATTAGTTTTGCTTCGGAGCGGTTAATACCCAACGTTCTGGCAGGATAAAGTGACTAGAAAGTAATTTGAAAATCATTTATCATGACGATGTTGGGTCAATTTTCAAGGCTGTGTAGAATTTGTATATCAATAAATATGTTCGTATGTATGTATGTATGTATGTATGTATGTAAGTATTACCATACAAAAGAGTGTACAATTATGTCCAAGATATCCCCGGCGGCAAAAGCTAATATTTGTAAAAACCAATTGTATATTTAGTAAATAAAATATAAGGTAGATACGAGTATGTATTCAACAAAGAGAATTAATATAAATTCACGGCAAATAAAACGTGAGTATTGACCTGTAAAGAGTAAAGAAAGGGTGAAAGCTAACCTCAAATAATAATACAAAGTAAATGTGTATTATTTTATGCCAAAAAATATTTGCGATTTGTGTATTGCCAATATGTATAAATAAAATATATGTATATAATAATATATGAATTATAATATTATATACAAATATAATATATAAACAAAATGGAATAAAAAATATGTATGCTGAAGATTTATAAAACTTCCACGTTGTCCTCAAAATACAGAACAGAATCAAATTCGGTTCATAAAATTTGCTCTATACACAGTTTCAAACTGGGCGAAAATGTGCAAGTGTTCTCATAAAACGCCACTTTGGAATCCGCCAGCTTCTTCTACAATAGTTTAGAATATATGACTCAAACAATGTTATTCTTTCGG
Source organism: Bactrocera minax (assembly GCA_021498325.1). Lineage (NCBI taxonomy): Eukaryota > Metazoa > Arthropoda > Insecta > Diptera > Tephritidae > Bactrocera > Bactrocera minax. The sequence goes on from JAKEEE010000100.1 coordinate 460,108, forward strand.
ATATTCGGTCCAGTCTGTGAAATGTTATTCGACTTCAACTTCTTGTCCAAAAACAATACTGTAACGATGCCCCAGGCTTCATGTTCGCCAGACATGGTTCCGTGTTACTTTTTCGTATTTCTAAAAGATAAAGAGAACCTTAAAGGCCATCGTTCTATAAGCATAGATGGCATTAAAAGCTCATCGCTAAAAGAGCTAAAGGCTTTCCCAAAGATTGAGTTTGAGAAGTGTTTCGACGATTGGAAAAAGCGCTGGCATAAGTGCATAATACCGAATGGAGACTTTTTTGAAGGCGACAACTTTAATGTAGACGAATGAGTGAAAATTCGAGTCGTAAGGAATCAATTTAGCTAACGTTTGGTGATGATTTTTATCCGCGAAGAAAATGATATTCATGTAAGTCTTGACGATGTTAGAATACTGCTAATAATAATTTGCGACTAATAATTTTCTGCTCGCTGCATCGATTCCATTTTTACTCATGAAGAGTTGAGTATGGTAAATACTTTTTTCATTGAAGCGTTTACTGGGAACTTTTCTGCGATTAGTTGCTCTCCTGGAAGACCTCCTTTCGAGTTGATTAAGCCTTAAATACTGGCTGGGTAATAGACTCTTAAATCAGTATTATTGTGTCATTGATCTGCCACCTTAGCGTCAATGTCATTTAGTTGATTCCACGCTAAGACCTTTGATGGACACACCAATTGCCATTATACTTAGCATACCACATACGTAGTCGAGTAATATTGCCAGAGTTTATTGAGAAGTTAATTGTGGAAATAAATCTCTCTCAAACATAAAAATTGCACATAGATGCTACAATGTCTTTACAACTGAAGGTAAGTACTTATGTTCATACAAATGTATTAACGTAACTGACATAACAGTGAATTTAAAGCGAAACACATATGCTTCCACAAACACACACATCTTTTATTGTAAAATATTGAACGACATTCAATTAAATGCGGATTAGCGGCAAAAGATGGTTTCAAATATGTTGCAAATGTCTTCGATAAAACTACAATACCTCGGAAATATTTTTGATTTCAATATATAATACGCCGAGTTCCTTAAGATGTACCCAGCAGAAAGTTAATCAGTTAAGAAAATCAATCAAACATTTTACTTTCATTCATTATTTTCTTCGACTGTTATCTATAGTAATTTTGGAGTATAAAGTACTAATAAATAAGGAGACAGTTTTACCAAACAATCAAAAACTATAAGATATTTTTATAAAACCAGATGGATCCACAGTCATGTCAAAATTCTGTCATTATTGCAGTTAAGGTTTCACAAATTTATAGAATGTGACGTATGAACATAAATTTCTCTATATTTTGAGCTAGTTCTATACTCATAAGGCAATGAGAAGTGATGTCATGTCTTAACTGTCTGAAATAACAACTTAAAGACCTCTATTCACTAAAGATGTGCGGCAATTGGTCCAGTTATCTTTCGTCTCATGGTTCAAATTAAGTCAAAGTTAGTGACGGACATACTCAATCTAATAAAGATAGTTGTCATTAAATAGCGCTTCCAAGCCAACGGTGATCTAATGAAAAAAGTCGAGTTAGCGCTTATCAATTAAATTGGTTTGGACTTTTTTAATTGAAATTTATTGTTGTTGCCATATCAGTCTTTTATATTGTTGAATTTGAATTCATGAGATTGCCATTATATCATTGTCAATCAATTTGACATAAAGAAATTCGCACATCAGCTTGGAAATCTATCTCACCATGCAATAAATGTTACTAATATATAAGATAATATAAAATATATGGTCGAAATATTTTATTGCGTGATATTAATATATGGTACATTTAATATCACGTATCATAATATCATATCATAATATCACATTTAATATGGGAATAATTCGATGTGAATCCCAAAAAAAGCTAGATAAAGTTTTGACGGCTGACTGTTATGTTTTCGAACGTTTTGTATGACTTTTATTGGGCAACAACCCGTGAATTCGCGCTTTATCCATCGTCACAAATCGGGTTGTTCTCATTGTGTTTGAGCAGTGCCCGTAAGGTTATGATGAAATACAGCGAACCTGTACAAGAATTGGCTGGGGTGGATTAATCGTAACACTTAATCAATACTTTAATTTGCATAAACGGTGTATTTTCCGATCTTGCAACAACGTTTTATCAAAACACGTAATGACAAAAATAGCCGAGGTAGCGTCACTTTTAGATCAATAACTTGAAAATTATTGGATGGAAGTTCACAAAACTTTGACAGTATAACTTAGTATTCCAATTAAGTTTTTAGTACTCTGGGACAGGGAAAGCGTTCTTGAAGAAATAATACACAAGGAACAGCACCAAAAGGGGTAGATCGAAGAAATAACCGAAATACAGACTTGGAGAAGAGTAAAAAAACATTTGAAGTTGACCTAACATGATAAAAAACAAGTATAGCCCCCTTACTCGGGTGTAACCGAACATTTTATAATCATGCAATTTACAAGGATCAAAGCCTGGACAATGCTCTCAGGTATTAGAAAAACTTTATATTAAATAATATTGCGTAAGAATTCATTATACGAAGAAATTGTAAATGGACTACAATCATATTTGGCAAGTTATAGTTTATTACTTAAACTATAGGTTCATATACTCACCTAATTTTATTATTAAATTTGCTTAATGTCCGAGATATTTGTATTAAAATAAATTCAACAAACACAAATCACTATATTAATTGGATTAGGGCCATAATTTTTACTACCGAATGACATAATATTAATCGAAATATTCTCCCATAATTGTGTTGAGATCTCTTCCATAGTGATATATCGTTTTTTTATATTGGAGTCAACCAGAGACGTAAATCATTATATTTAGACCAATGTTTAGAACGGTTTCATTAACATTCAGCACTAAATCACATTACGTTTAAGCACTTTAATTTCTTTCACGTGCTTTCACGTTAAAGCACTTAATTTCAATAAAATATCACACATATTGACCAACATAAACATTTTAAACTCAACTGGAAACTCTAAAATCGGTATGTTGGGTACAAACCAAAGTATGATTGAAGGCATATTTCCGATCATTTTTATTAAAGTAACTCAAAATTTTGCCGATGTATTCGGCGCAAAGTCCACGAGAATTATGAAAACATATATATTTACGAAAATAGATAGATATGCCGGCTGGGGTAACTCGTAGATCGATTTAACCCACTTTTTCCATCAAGGTAGTAGGTCCGAGATTTTACGTTCACTTCATTTTGTTAAGATGTCTTACATATTCCATGTTGGAAGTTGTTGGAGTTGGAAAATGATGGAATTATTAAGAAATTTTTGGCATCAGTACATATTATTACTAGGAAAAGATGTTCAATCTTAATTGCAGACTGACCAATATATACGGTATAAAGTCAGCGGGAATTTCGAAGATCCTTATAGTAGGTATATGGGGGCTAGAGGAACAACTGTCCAGATTTTACCCATTTTTCACACGAGGCCACAAGAGGAATTCTGTCAGAATTTCAATAATGTATTTTGCAGATTGACCGATATTTATGGTAAAATGTCGGCCATAGGCAATGATGTCCTTATGTTCGAAGTCTTGGCGACCTGAAAAGTTGTTTTCCGAATTCGACCATTTTTCACATGAGATGGGATAGTTTGAAGACACTGTTTGTCCAAAGTTTTATTTCGATCTTTGTTAGTGCTCGATATTATATATTGCATAGTGAGAGAATCAGATAGAATTTAAAATTGTTATATAGGGGAAGTATATATATATTAGAAAGACTCTATATATCGAATTCAGGTGAAATTGGTGTAGTAGTTCGTGAGATATAAGATTTTACCCAAATGTAGGCAGTACCACACCCACTGTCCAATTTCTATACCTATTCCTATGAAGCCTTTCCATGCCATCTTTATTGCAAAATTTCAACATAACCGTTATATGGCGTGGTTATTATCTGATTATATTCATTTATAGACTCATATTAATATTCATTTGGAGATAATAGGAGGTCTTGTCCTCAGCTAATGCAGTTGACCGAGTTGTAGCGGTTTGTGAGATATATACATTAAACCCAGGAAAGGGTGGGACCACACCCACCTTTTGAAGCATGTTAAATCACAGGTGTATTTTGTGGGCGTGGCAGAAGTCTGATTTCGCCCATTTGCAATACCAACCTTCTCAGAGTGCCAAGAAACACATGTAAGAAGTTTCATCAAGGAATCTCAATGTTTGTTCAAGTTATCGCTTGCATAGACGGACGGACAGACGGACGGACGGACATACAGTCAAACGGAATTCAACTTTTCTCGTCATACTGATATATTTGATATATATCTTTATATAACTTTATATTTCTCTCCTTTAGTTTTAATTGTTTCAAACTACCGTTAGGTGAATACAACTATAATATTCTGACAACGTGTTGTGGGAGTATAAGATCTAGAGATTCAAGGCTAGTTTGGGTATTTCATATAGCGAACTAAAACAAGGACATTTCTAAGCAGCGAGAAAGTATTCTAACAATACAGATGTCACTTTTCTTATTCACAGCGAAAATCAGCCTGTGAGAGGCTGATCCAATTTTAATCCATCCTATAACTGGCGTCATGTTTTGAATATATATTATATAATAATAATACTACACTTTCGTGGTGTTTTGACAGTTTTTATTTTTCAATTTGTGGTGGTGATCTCTTCTGACTACTAGGTCCGTTTAGGAGTAAATTTTCCAGATCGAAATTACATTCGGAGGCTCGATAATACGAAATGGGCGGCCACTGTTAGAAGAACTTTTACCTAATTTTCGATTAATCAAACCTATTTAAGAATATTTAAAAATATTAGCCTGCTTTAATTCCGTAGTTTACATTTTATTTATAGTTCCCATACAATTTTTTCCCACGCATATCAGTTCACCACGAATTACATAAAAATTACATATATGGTACATAAATACGTTTGCATTTAAACTCATAAATTTTATGTTATCACAAATGGCATTCCTGTTGTTGATGCCGCGTTGCATGCAAGAATGGAAACTCAACAAAAACACCGAACTATGCATTCTGGCATATATATATATATGTAAATATATGTACATATATTTGTCATATATGAAATACACCTACACATGCCCTGTGCCACATTTTTGAAATTTTAAATTGATACCAGAGTTGAAAATACTAATATTTCCTTAGCTTTCCTTAGACGGAAATGATTCGACAACTCACGGAAAATAAAGCATATAAGTATTATGTACTACTTGAGGCGTTCACCTTTCGAAATTTCCTGTAAGTCTCTGAAAAGTAAATTCCACTAGAGTGCCTAACAAGATAATGGCTTTTTAAACATTACGGGTTATCGTAAACTTTTCGGCAGGGTTTGGGGTATTCACACGAATTTTATACACTGGCGTTATGTGAGGATTGTTTTTTCGATTGTAACTTGGACGAGTGATGTGGAACCCGAAGCATTATACAAGTAATGTCATACCACATCTCAATAAGCTCAAGAGGCTAGCGTTTAGCTAGCAATTAGCGTTATGAAATCTTCGGGTAAAAATTCACAAATACGTAACAACAACAAGTGGGAATCCATTTACAGGTTCCGAGATATATTAACTGTTAGGCGAAGTCATGTATATTACAGGAGTAGACAGTTGTGAAAATTTGTGAAGTGCTGTTCACAATTTTTTGGTCACATTTTGCTAATCTCACAAAGAAATGTTCAGTTGTCTCTAAAAAAAGGACATTTAATTCCAAACTTACCATAGAATGCTTTTTGCAACTTTCATCTGTAATTTAGGGCTAACAAAACAATACGTTGCTAGTTATCAAATTGCTTCAACATCGATAGAAAGAATACCGCATCCGGATTCACAAAGTCGTGCCATTAATTTAATTGTAACTATTCATCATTAGCTTGATAAAGACTGCATTCTTCAGGGCTGTAGTTGACTTCTGGACATTTTCAAACTCATAATGTATGATGCTAAGGGCTGCCATTAGGAAAGTGGCTATCTTTTTATGGATTCGAATTAGGAATATTTTTGCACAAAAAAGCGAAACAATTCGATGCAGAAAATATCTCATTCTATTGTACGGTCGCGAATGAGATACTTTCGTCGCAAAAGGGGCGCTAGGCAAACGAGCCCTATATATTATTAGGTGGGTTTGGATGTTTTATATATGTAATTCACCAATTTTCGGATTTGTAATTGGGGAAGAATGAATATATAATATATGCAAAATTAGTATTTGTAAATGGGTGGAATCACGCCCATAATTCAAATTCGAAAATCGAAAATTTTTGATTTCGAAAATTTTCGAATTTCAAACTTCGAATTTGCAAAACTATTTTGCATTGTTTCCTATCAGGCTGTTAAACTCTTGGTTTTGAGAAAAATCTCCCACGCAAGTAATCAGCACGCTGCAGGGTCCTTTAAGTACATACAACAACTATATGTATATAATATATACAATGCATTAATCTTTGGAGCTGCAATTGTATATTTCTTTATATATAAATATTTTTTCACTGTGCTATATACATATACATAAACAATATATTCTTTTGTAAGTGTTAATGAATATTTGTCATTTTGCGCGTGTTCTTTGCTGTTTCCTGTAAGCGATGAACGAATTACAAAGTATTGGAAATTTTAATTTACATAAATTCACACATACGTATGCATATGTTACATATGTGTGCCAATTCGTATAAGGATCGCCATGGCTCGTTGCTTGTTTGTGCTTTCACGGTCGATTTCACATTGTCGTTTCTTGTTTTTTCGCTGCCAACATCATTACAGTGAAGGCAACATCTGCTACTTGTGAATTAAAAAGCATATTGCATGCAATTATATATATACATATATTTTGCCACCGCCAATATCCCATTTGCATACATATGTGTGGGTTCCAATATGAATTCGTTTGCATTTACGAATATGCTAATAATACAAATATATGAGTATGTGTGTGCTAAATAGTATTTAAATTCCAAAATATTTATTTTAAATTAATTTAGCATTAAAGCTCTGTCACTTGAAATTGTGACAAACATTTGAAAATTGAAAGTTGATAGCCTTTGTAAAATGGCCTCAATTTTGCCCTAGAGGAATAAAAGCCCTTATTTTAGAATATTAACTGCCGATGTTGTCACCATTCAATGCGTCATATGATCAAAAGCCAGCTGAGGTAAAACAGATGATGGAAACTGATGCAAAAATAATTGCTTATGAAAAATAATTAGCTTTTTGGAGGCTGCTTCGCACACCACAGATCTGAGGACAAGAATCTAACAAAGTTATGAAGTTCAGATTGGAAGTACTAAAACGAAGTTTCCATCAGCGTTATAAAATTTGTATAACAGAGTACCAAGCAGAACTTGTCTCTACCACGAAATTTTCCATACTTTTTGAAGGTTATATAATAATAAATTCACTCAACCATTATTCTTCGGTCGGTTATGAGGAATTATACTGTTGGAATTTCTTCTGCTGGAACCTATTACTGCTGATATATTTCTTCTCATAAAGGACGCTTTGAATCGACAAACTGTTGCACCATACAAATCTTTTTTGTCCACCGCAGTGGGATCTGTTTCGACAAATAATTTCCATGAAGAATTCTTTCTCTGCAAACGTTCCAATCTCCCAACGAGACTCAAGCAAAATATTTTATGTCTAGTAGAAGTTATAAAGACCAAGTAAATTATTGTTTCGGCAATCATAGCATCACGTTTTACGGTGACCAGCTTTTTAGAACACTTAATTTGAACGTCGCAAAATTTTATTCATTATTTTGTTATTGTTTTCTGTGTTCTTTAAAGTTTCATACCGAGTATTAAATTTCCAAATTGTTTTCTGGTCCACCCATTTGCGAAAAAATATTGCAGATATCAGGATTAGAAGGATTGCCAAAGCTCGTTTTTTTCTCCCTCACTCCTACCTGAGTAATGACTCAAAGTATCATATATGTTGTTTGACTTGATTCCCTTACAACTCAGAATTACACAAAGCGGAATTAAACATTAGAGGAAACATTTATATTCTAAAAAATTTTTTTAAACTTTTTTTTGTATAAATAGGAAATACCAGTAACGCTCTCCAAATTTTCTGAGTTTCTCTTTTACCTTTTAGAAAAAATTGAATAGGAGCAGTAAACATTTTATTACAGGGTTGTCACCCATTCTAGAAAAATCTTAAATATTAACTGTTAAAGAAAAATTTTAATTGCAATATTTAATTGATAGAGTTGCTTTATATGCATACATACATATTTTTTAATTAAACAAAAAAGTTATAATTGCCACTAGATGCACAGAATCAATGTAAATACTTTCAATTTCCTTTTAATAAAAAATAATAATTTTCCATTCTGAATTTATTTACACTGTTTAATTACTTGTTTACTATTTACTATTTATATTTATATACCATTGCATATACGTAAATCTATATCTTGCAAAAAACCAACAAATGTGCGCTGGTTCTAAAACTGTTGCTGTAAAAAATTAGTGGAGCTCATACAAAGCAAGTTTAATATAAATACGTATTTATACAAGTGTACGTACACATATGCGTACATATATACGTTCATATATTATATAGTTTTTAATTCACATTTATTTAAAAACATAACAATTCACTCGTAAACTACAACAGGGCTTTAACCAAAAAAATTCTTCCAAATGGGCATGAATACTCTTGAGTAGGCTGGTATGCCGGCGAATGACCACAACCGGAAAATTGCTTAAACAAATTGTCAATTCGAATCTAAACGATTGTTTGCCTATCACTTTCAAATTATCACCATATGCGAGCCGCTGTCGCTACTGAGCATTTGCAATAGAGCAGCGGACACGGCATAAGGGAATTAACTTGAATAAAAACAAAGGATATCGATAGCCAAAAATCGCACGCAATAATACTACGATACACACACATACATAAACACAAACATATCGCACTACAAAAACAGTGAAGTGTACAAAACAAATGCAGCGGCGCATGAAAAATCACCATACTGGAAGCCAAATCACTGAATAACATCAAGGCCACGAATATTCAAGCGCGAGCATGGCTATGTCGGTCGAATGCGAAACCTTACCAGCCTCGAAAAGGGTTTAAATTTGGCGCACAGCCGATGAACTGTGTAAGCTGCAAATTTAAACCGTTACTCGCCTGACAATGGCAAGCAAAATCAATGTGACAGCAAAAATCCTAAAAGCGCACTGGACCCAACAAGTCATCAGTCGGCTAACTGGACAACTAGCGTAACATGCATATTTGCCAGTCGGTGCAGCACACATATGGCCGGCTCTGTGGGGCGGCAGCAAACACATACGCTTAGTGCGAAGTCAAGAGATCAAACGTGAAATGTTTTATATGATGCCGTTTTGCCTTTATATGGTCACTTTTCGGTTGGCGCAATTCAGATGTGCTTCTTTCTGGGTTTTATATTTGTTTGCTTCGATATTTTTTTCTATAAAAAAACTTGTGGAGAAAAATTATTTAAATCCATCTAATAAATCCCAGTCGGGCAGAGTTCTATTAGAATATTTAACATTTTTGAGAACTGACGAAATCTCCGTTTCAGCCGGTTTGAAGGTTGATAACTATATCTGAGGATCCCAATAATATTATAGTTTCTGCTTAGTGTAACTAAGATCGTCATGTGTGTACAAAATGTGTATATTCTTTGACATGATGTAAGGGTTGCTGAACTTCAACATCGATTGCACCGAGCTATTTGGTGTTGAGACTTGTATATGTGGGTGTTCATAACAAGATCAGTGGGAACTGTAAAGTTGATGAATTCTCAGCAAAGGGCATCCCTGTCTCATTATTGCCGAACTGGTAACGGATAGGGGTCCCTTTATCTCCTTTTGTAAGGCAACTTTGCTTCTCGTTAGTTCGTGAGATTCTTCTGTTCCGGCGTGATTTGAAAGAAGTTTAGTAAGTTGCTTTTGCTCGGTAAACAACATCATTCAGTAGTTTTATGGGAACCATACAAAAACTATGAACTTGGTATGTGTTTCGATCAGAAATCAGCTACAACACCTAACGTAACCTAACTGATTTTAAATCTCAATAAGTAACATTTTGAGCCTCTACCACCTGATAACACAATTATTTTAGAACATAACTACCTATCCTTTTTGGGTGCTTTGTCACTAACGGCAATAGAAGAAAACGGTGAACAGGCATCTCAGAACCTACACTGACCGTCTTATTGCCACTCATGCGTAAATAAATGTTGTATCTAACGTTTATTTAAATATCTTGGCTTAATTTCTCTCAGCATTAAGGTATTCTGAAAGCAGATATTTCGTCGCTTTATAAATATGAGTTTTCTGAATCGGCTCTAACTGCATAGCAGAACGTATGGGATGTGCGTCTATATGGACTGATATTAAAATTTAATGTCAGAAGTCAGAAGGGGCAAGATCGGGATTATAAGGCGGGTAAGACAAGAGGCAAAACTTCCCAGCCGCTGTTTTCCAAATAGTTTTTAACCGGTCTTTCAACATGAGGTCGAGTCTTAATGATGGAAATTTATTGCCTCGTGTCTAGTTGCAAATTCCGGGCGTTTTGTGCCGTTTTTCGGTAATCGCTCCCTTCAATTTGATGGGTTGTTGTCGGTAGCGTTCCCTATTAAAGCTTTCACCCGATTTAAGAAGCTCATAATATATCGCTTCTTTCTGATCTCACTAAATACAAACCATTACTTTGTCGTCATAAATATTCGCCTTTGCAGTTGATTCGACTGGTTGGTCAGGTTTCACATATGATTTTTCGAGATTGGGGTTGTCATAGTAGATCCACTTTTCATCACCAGTCACATTCCGATGCAAAAATTATTTATTTTAGTAGCGTTCAAGCATCATTTCTGACATCGTCTATCAACGTCTCTTGACTTCAATTCATATGGCACAGAATTTCCTTGCTTTTGAATATATCCGGCTTGTTTTAAACGTATCGAATTAGCTGTTTGAGAGGCTTCCAAAGATTCTGCGATCTTTTCTTATGTTTGGCAACAATCTTCATCCAGTAATGCTTCCAGTTCCGCATCCTCAGAATTTTTTATCTTACAAGCCAAAATCACCACTTTTAAATCGTGCGAACCACTTTTAAATCGTGCGAACCACTTTTGCCACGTTCTCTTAGCTAGAGCATGTTTACCACAAACTTCCACCAAAATACGATGATTGTCGGCTTTTATGGAGGATTTCTTCATATTAAAGTAATGAATGAATTAAAGAACTGCCCGCTGAAACACTTTTTCATGCAGAAAGTTCGACATATTTAAGTGAAAAAAATTATTATTGTTTACGCTTCAAATAGATAGAGAGTAGCTTTCCAACACATGTTCGGAATATTGGGACAATGAAATAATAATAAGTTATGCTCTCTCTTGGCAAACCGCACGAATAGGGTCATAAACACAATACAAACAGTGCCCTGATTTTGATAGTGTTTTTTTTTTTAATATTTTCTTCTTCTGATACTCCTAAAGCTTCTTTAATCAAATTCAAGTTTTCTCTTAAAAATATTTCCCTTTCTCCCAATCTTCTCCCCAAAATAAATAAGAGCTTATCATTATAAAAGGTGTTAAAATAAAGGTTTCGAGCATCATTTCCAGACCTTGAGTGCATACATTTCTCTAGCATATATGTACATACATATATGGTGAAATCAATTCATTAGACTGCTTTAGTATTTAGTAAAGAAAAATTTTAAAGTTGATTTTCCCTTTCAATTTCCTACTGGGCATTCATTCATGTCCAGCTAATATGGTGGTCATATGAATGAGTAGTTGAAATGAACTTTGAACTTGGTGGTAGATAAAAACCATAGGCATCAAATAAAAATGTCTCTCTGAATCTATGTATGTATGTAGTTGTGTGAACTAGTTAGCAAGCTGGCATATGGAAAATAGCGCCGCCATATGTTATGCGTTGTTATAAAATGCTAAAACCAGCGCTCCAACTGTTCACAGGCATTTGACATATGCAGATGAACGAGCTCCTACTCAGTCACTCGCTAAAATTTAAGTTGATATTTTTATAACACATATGTTTGTTCATTTGTGCTTATATTTCCATGTGATTTGCTCTTTGCTGTGTATGCTGTGTATAGTATTGGACCTGACTAAAAATTAAGGGGATTCTTTTGCAAAAACTACAAAATTTCTTCAAGTGTGTTTTAATGATGAAGATACTATATATACTGATCTATGTATAAATATATTTGAACACATATTCGTATATATACGTGTAGATGGCTAGGCAAAAAGGTGTTAGAATTTCGAAAAGCAGCTGAGTTCAATCCAAATGCAGCTTATCAATATTTGCATAAGCCATTCTGTGCAGAATCAGTCTATTAACAAAACAACATATCTTAATATTATTAATCAATTAACATTACAGTGTATAGCGTAAAGGAAATGCAATAAAATCGATTTGGAGAATAAGGTACAGATTGAACCAGTTTACGATCTGTGGCGGAAGTATTTCATTTGTACAATGGTAAAGTCATCTAAACTTATATTCTTTAAGTATTTTAAGTATATGTTATATAGGTACTTCAACGGTGATTCAGTTTTACATTCCTCAAATCGCTTTTCACTTTTCTGCACTCGAATATGGATTATTTAAACTCCAGACCATAAGATTTGGTAACATCGCTTGTTGTTCAGCTATTTCAGAAATAAGTCTTCTTTATTACAGAAAGTCTTAAAATAAATATTTCACCACCTAAGTTGATACTAATAATTTCCCTTCATTATTTGCAGAGTCAGCACTGCGTATGCGTAATTTTTAGTATATGCAACTTAAAATAAAATGTAAATGGATTTTTTTTAATTAGATGATTTCTATTTAAAAATCCGATGAACCAAAATCCATAAATTTATTTATTTATTTTTTTATTGAAAATTATGAAATTGAAAAATTACAGGTTTTTCATACAGCTCATGCATCATCAAGCGTCTTTTTTACTACGAGGAAAAGTTGTTGGAGTCTACAAAGGTTAGTATTATAAGGGAAAGATATACTACATGGGCTAAAAAATCTTTGGCTTGACCGAGAAATCACCACAAACAAAAAACTCTCTAGAGTAGTGTCTTACGGTAACAGCCTCTGAATACGGTAAAAGTTTCAAAGATATTTCACCCAATCGTTCTCAAGTTATGGATATCAAAGTGACGTTACCGCTGCTGTTTTTGTTTACAATGTAAAAAGTGAATTACGTATAGTAAAGCCATATTCTGATTCAAAAATAGAAAAATTTGTTCAAACACTTGTTAAACCGAGAAATCAAGAGACAGTTAGTGCAGGTGATCTACTTACTCATATCATCAGTCAGATCATTTCTCTACTCAATAGTTTCATTTAACTAGCGGTAGTTTCTGAAATAATTGAACATCATATCTCATAAGTTACAGTTCGTAATGTTGAAAAGGCGCTTGAAGTAGTTATTAGTTTCCATATTCCATGCCAATTTCGTTCTTGCTTACTAATTTGTATCAAATTTAGAGTATAATTTTTCAATGTTAAAGAATATCTAAAATTCAACTTCTTCTAAAAAAAATCTCCTTCATATAGACTCCTGCGGTTCATGCATTGACTACATCACTTTTTTAAGGAAGGTTATTGCGAATCAACTCTTGTAGTTTTTTGCTTCCTCTCTTCTATTACATATAGAATTCGTGAATGACAATACATCTTTTATGCCGTATGAAAGAAATTAAAAATTTTTTAAAAGCGTTTTCATTATTTGTGATATTTCTTACTTATTGTCTTTTTGCAATTTCTTTGCAATGTTTATTTTCAATTATCTATAAGATTTTCCTTCACTTTTTAGAGGATCTCGCCCGGTATGGCGATTTGGCCCGGTATGATTTCAGATCCGAGAACTTTTGGCATGTATTCCACTTTTCCAACAACCCGCCAAAACAAAAAACAAACAGAGGTGTAAAATCTGGCGAACCTGTTGGCCCGTCAATTCTATCTCTTTTGCCATCAGATGCCCAAGGGCCATTGTACACTATTTCAGCGACGTGGACAATCATTTGTCAAAATTTTTAAGTTCATTGCATTTTATATGGAAACGAACATGGAAATCTTCCTTCAAAATGCAGCACAAAATCGTTCAGCACGATGATGATACGATTTTTATGCATTCTCTGAAACACACTGTCTCTCTCTCTCGTTCCTCAATCAGTTTATTCAAACGTCTTTGTTGTTGGCGACCACCCACTCTTTCTTTGCTCAACAAAATATGTTGTAAAACATTTATTTTAATTTTGCCGAACATTGCACTTTTTTATTTCGCAAATGTAGTTTGATTAAGTTAATAATTTCACCAAAAGAGTGTGGCCTAAATATCTAACTTCTATATATTCATAGGAGTTGCCAGAAGACCACGTTACCCTTCATGATTTCGCGGCGGAACTCGTTTATGATATATAGTCAGTCGCTATAATGTTTTCCTGGTCTTTAAAGCCGTTTCTTCCATTTGTTCTATAATTATTTTTGTTCTAAAATTTGCAGAGAGATTTATTGTAATAATCCAAAATTTTTTTTTTCATCCGCATTATTTCGGCAATAAAACAATCTTTTAGTAAGATTAACACTCTTATAAATCATCAGTCGACGTATGGTTTTAGGATTCTGTAGGATTTTATTCTATAGAAAGTTAGATTAGCTGTAGACAATCTGTATGGTCAGGTACTTCTGTTGGTTGCATTATCCTATGTGCCTTTTCTCCACCTGTTGTTTCCTCTCCCTTTAGTTCTTTCTTTTTTCATGATGAACTATTAAAAGCAAATGTCGAATTCTGTAAGAGCAGTGCGCCAAATCTCAAGCTTAACCTAAAACAACGAAAATGGTAGTCAATGAATTCCCAAACTCTATTATACACTAAAATCGCTTAGCGTGTGATAATAAGCGGCTGAATAAAAAAAAAAATATATAAATATATTCTTTAGAAAATGAAAATTATTTTCTAAACGCCTAAAGCCACATTTACTACTAAACCACTTGAAATTCAACAAATTCAATTTCAACAAAATTTCATGGAGAGCACATCTCTGGCAAATTACTTCATTGCGTAAACAATTAAACTTTCAAAACTTTCATGATAATAAAATTTCTGCACGTTTTGATTTCCCGTCATCCTATTGTTTGATGTGCTCAATCTAGCAGTCGACTCGGCAGTACTACTACTAACAAAAGTGTGCATGCACACACATACTCGTTTCAAATACTCGAAGCCATAAATGGTAATTGACAAAATTGTTGCAGGCAATTATCAAATTTACGAAATTGATATTCCAACAAAATGTTCTTATTTTTGTTGGCAAATCAAAAGGAAAGTAAATTCTCCTTTGTATAAACGGAATAAGAGTTTCAACGAGCGGGGAGGTCAGAAATATTGGTGAAAGTGGTCGGTTTGTCAATATCAAGCTGGTGAAGGCAAATAATAGCAAAGTAAATGGAAATTACAAAATATATGTGTGAGTGCGTGAGTGCAGTTTAGACTGTAAATTGTTTGGAAAGCCCTCCTGGCGTTAACTCGTTACAAACAACTTTCGTCTAAGACGTACTCAGTCCAAAAAGATTTTAAAAATTTGTCTGAAAAGTTCCTGGAACAAAAATGGAATGGAATTAATGAAATTGCAAACAAAATGGTATGTGTAGATAAAGCTGTTACATACCCTAAGAACGTTGCACCAAGTAAAAAATTTCGTACCCACTGCCGCACACAATGAATGATTTGGGGATTCTGCTTGCTTGCTTATTCAGGTACTTTCAGGGACATTCATTTTTAAAAAATAAATTACCAAATTTGGAGCAATAATAAAGGTTTTGCTATTACTCGACAACAGCGCCACCTACCGTCATAAGTAGCGTTACGATCAAGTCCCTACCAACTCCAGTTTCAGATTTTCTCAAGCAGATAATGTACCTATTAAGTAAATGTTTGATCTATTGAGGTATAATTTCTCTACGGGCGGTATGTGTTCTTTCTTATAGCAGAGCAGCGGGCTTATTGGCTTAAAACTGATTCAGAATTACTCAACCTCGCTGTCAATTTCATAGAATTCTTTCTTGATATGGCTGTGCAAGGTTATGGCAGAATCTCTGGAAACTGCATCCCTGAAGAGCTTACAGGGTTGGCATACTTACTACCGTGGTGCGAGCGGGTCGAAGTTGTCTCTTCCTACGGCCGACTCCTGGAAGGATGGAACTCAGGCAAGTTGAGCGAGTATTATGCAATGAATAGTAATTCTGCAGTCGCAAAATTCTTCAAATCCTGGAAGAATTGTCGACGATCTGTTAGCTTCTTACGCTAAATAAGACACATCTTTCTTTAATAATTAAGATCCTGAAAGGTCGCTGTCTGGTATCAGTTTTGTGACGAGAACAGAACCTTTGTCGATTTTTAGCCAATTCATTTATTTTAAAAGATATGGTATTACATCATTATTAAAACTCTCTTGGTGTGATTCTGTTCATCATGGAGCAAACCGGTTCGTTTCGTATAGCCAAAAACCAAACCAAAACTCCTAGATTCGATAAAAAAAAAGTGAATTGAATTCCAATACGCTAGACAAATATATTTTCTGAACCTAACTTAGGCAGCTGATATGAAGGCATTGAGATCAGATCATCGCACGATTTGTTTCGCAGATACCTAGCGCTCTGTAAAGTTTTTCCAGGATCCCGCTCCAGAGCGGAATTTTTCCAGATTATTGTTATACATTTTAAAAGTAATTTTTAGCTTTCGGTATAATATCGATATAACAAATGAGTAGATAACTATATCAAAGATACAGATAACTACATCAAAGCTGTTACCAAAGTTAGGATATGGGATTCGTTTTTTCCGAATCTCGCACGTGTTTTTGTGATTTCGGCCGAAATTGTTTAGACTTTAGATTTAGGTTATAAGCCCGATCAAAAATTGGCCAAAAATAATTCCTGGATCTTAACTATAGGGAGTTCAGTAATAAATGGAATATCTATGGTTATTTGATTATTATTGTTATTTTGTTGAGAATATTGGCTTGCTTTATATTATAAATATTCAATACGATAACTCCAAAATATTTAATACCTGAATAAGTATGCACTTATGTGTAGCAATCAACGGGTTAAGTGAAATTCATTACTTCAATTCGATAGATGAAAGTCCTTATAACAATACTAGTACTGTCATAGAAGATTATGCTCTCTGAAACATTCATATGTATACGCAATTATTTAAGTCCATGTATATATATATTTATACATAAAAGAAAACATGCAATATAGTGCAACGATTAGTATGCAGATTGCAACAGCGTTTCATACTCATATGAGTATTCATCTGAAATTCACTTGTTGATTGGAATGTTTTAATCGCAAAGAAGTTTTCCCTGCCCGAAAATGTGCAGCAATTTGTTAATTGAAATCAATAACTGTTGGTCCATCGAACTCTGCAACTGCACTCCGTAAGCTAGGCAATTGCATTATGTTCCTTGCGATACATTTAATTACAATGTTCTTTCGAAATGCCAGCAATGTCAGCCGTAAAGCTATTCAATTTAATAAAATTATTATTGAGTATATATATAATAGGATATGAATAAATAGCATATGTTGATATATTTAAATGAAATATAATATGTGGTTATATGATAATGAAGAATAAATATTGATTAAATTTTTATTTATTTGCTCACTCTTCAATATCTTTTGCAGAGGGTGGGCCTTAGTTAATCTCTTAACTGTCAAAAGAAAAGGTCTCTTAATAATCTTAGAGAGAACAACTTTTAATATTTATAAACAGCTTACAACAAATATTGGGAGAAGTTCGAAGAATTTCGGCGCTTTGAAAATTCGACTACGCGTTGGATATTTCTTCAAAGTTATGTGCATTTTACGATCCTAAATAGACGTAATGCGTGTGTTAATGATTTCTTACTTTAGAACTGTCCATTCAATGGAATTAGAATGTATTTGGGGAAGGCATTCTACTCTCCGAAAGAAACCGGTATTTACTGTCATACTGCTTACATTATATTCAGTGCGGCCTTAACCAATGATATAAGCTTCTGATATGAGCAGAAGATTCGGAATGAACAAACTTAACACACTAGGTATAATCCCGAAACTAACTTCCCCAAAACCCCAGGGATAATATCTTCCCATTCCATATAATACCAAAAATATTTTTCGGTGTACCAAAACAGAAAGGAAGCTATTAATAAAACCGACAAATGAGATATATTTGACCTTCTCTTATAATTTATGTGACAACGGGTTTACTTTTAGCCCAGATTCTTATATATTGCACACTAAAGCTTAATCTATGGTATGCACAGGGAACAATATGAAATTCACTTATACTGAGCGGTCTCAAAACTGGAAGGTGCGATTAGATAGTGAACATAGCTCATTTTAAGGCAACTCAGAAGACGTGACTCTAGAATATTCTTGTAGCAAGTAGGGTCATAATTAATTTTTGTAATTTTTCTGTTCAAGTTTAATTTAACTCCTATGTTAGAGTTAGAAAAGAGGCAAAGGAAGAAAATAATTTAGTGTTATTGTATTTTCTTGAAATATCGCTAGTAGCTTCCTTCTAGCCACTTAAGCCCTAAACGCGGACCTGGAGTACTCAAATTAATTGGAATCGAAATTACTCGCCTGAACAGATTTGCAATAAGTTCGAAGCACTTTGTTGATATAAGGAGGTCCACCTTAAAGAATTTTTGCTTTGGTATCACAGATGACTGTTCTATAACTGTTTAAATACGATATATTATCCCTGTTGGAAGAATCAGTAATAATATCTAACTTATCCTAACTTCATACTAACTACTTATTTACTCATCCTAACCTTATCCTCAAACCTAACTTCCTCGTGTTTAAACTTAGAAAGTGGCGAATCGAACGATTATATCTTTTAATACAAGATTTGACTTTGCGGAGTTCAAGAACTCTAATAATTTATGGGTAACTTTTTCTTACATGAGAGCAGATCTCAGAGGTAAAACAAGTATTCAAGCAATCGAATCTCGGCTCAAATGAGACGTAAAGGCGTTCCATAAATATTTCAAAGTTGTTATAAAATCTGTTTAGTGCAGGTGATTTTTTCAACAGTTCAGTTCAACTCAGCCAAAATCATTAGTAGCTACAAAATGCAGAAAAAGTAAAAAAATTTTCTGCATTTTTCTACAAAGCCAAATTGAAAATAAATTTAATATAACAACTAAATCAAGAAATACAATGGCATTTTTATTATATTTATATCGTATGGACTGAAGGACTATGTTGAGCACTTACTGCGAAAAAGTGGTGTAATATATTTAATAAGACTCTTGGTTGTGTATATATAGTCTACAAACATATATAAGTATACATATGTACATGTGTGGATAACGATGAAATGTACTTGAGTGGCTTTTTGTTGGATGCGACGCGACTATAAAGAATTCACACACTGGCGAGTTTAAGATCTCTTGAAGGAGGATAGCATTTCTGCTTGTTAACTCTTTGGTTTCAATTGGTTTCTGTCGTTTGCTTAGATAAGTTCGCAGAATCCACTAATGGTCCACTAATTGCTACAGTGGTCGAGAATTTTTCCTATTGATATTTGAAGCACAATTACTAAGTTCATTCAAGGTGTTGACCATATTCTATACAAATAGCACTTTTACTGGAGTCCTGTAAGACTTATGATAGGAGTGTGTCGGTATTTAGCTGTTTAAGAAAATATATTGTGTTGCTGTTGGTTCTCAAATTCCCAAAATAATTTTGAGAAATACTGTCTACATGACCGTACGTAAATACAAGGCCACTCCGGTTAAATAGATCCGACTTTTTTGGGAACCGAGAACCTATACTCTTAATGCGTTTTGGAAATCTGTAATCTTAAAGGTTCTGTCTGATCGAACATGCTGGTAAATTTTCCCCAACTCTGTCAGTGGCAACCCCAAATTATTTATACAAAATGTGGACAATGGCTATATACTAGCTAGAATAATATTTCATGGAAAAATACCGGATATGGGTCCAAAGAAATCGCTTATCGTCATTTAAACCAAAATTAATTTCTATGCAGTATTTATATTAGTACATAGTAGCATATCTATGTTTTTTTGTGGAAAGCTTGTAAAAAAACGGAAAATTTTATTTTTTTATCGTCGTTGTCACTTGATGAGAAATGGCAAATTTTGACTAGCGAACAAGAAAAAGGTTTCTGTAGAATATACCAAAAGTTCTATATTATGTGAAGGTTTGAAATATGCAGATCAATTTATTTACAGATAATTGCAGGTCTACTTATTAAGACTACAAAAGGAAGTTAGGTTAAACATCTATAAAAATTGCCATTGTCTCGGCTTCAACGAACTCGACATCCGTCCACCTGCTTCTAACCTCAAAGCTGATGCAAGCCCCGTAAGAATTGACGTTCTTTTACCGCTTCAAACTTTCGAAACCTGTTAAAAGAGTTCGTAAGACCCTCTAATCTTAAAAACAGTACCGCTCCTGTGAATTATATGCACATGCACATCTATAAACCGTCATACTCATATGGCGACGCTGGTAGGACACCAGTAAATGTGATAAAATGCTAAAATAAACCCACATTATACTCAAATTGAATTTACGGTCACTATATGTGGCTTGAATAACATTATTTCGAGAGTGCAGATGTAAGCAAAAGCCAGTTGGTTGGGAGAGCACTACTGCTCGTTCGCCATCAAGTGAGTCACTAGCACGTCTGAGGTAGTTATTGTTTTTATCGCCTCCTTTTAGCTGCATTGTCCCATTCGCTTTTTTCTTTGCTGCACTAGTTGGCACTTGCAAGTCGATTATGCCAACACTTCGCCAGCAATAGTAGACTGCATTAATGCACTAAGCGCTCAGGCCACATATCTCTGCTCACATAGACCTACTCCTGCTCCTACAATTCCATCGTCTTGTGTCCCAAATGCTGAGTATACTTGCGCTGCATGTAAATCAAATTGACTCAGACAGCTATTGAACGCCTCCTGAACAGCAAAGTGTTGGATCTACGTACAGTGTTATTGTTGTTGTAAATCTCTCTGCGGTTTGTTTCAGACCGGATTTTGGTTAAGCAGTCTCTTAGAAGCTTATGTAAGCAGCTCCATTTAATTGGCTAATTACTAGACGTAGGTAATTTAATATATATTTAAGCACCAAATAAAGTTTGTTCTTTCATAATTCAGCAGTTATCACTGGAAATTAGTCTTATGTAAAATATTTTAAACGAATTATGTCTTTATATGCATAGGCGGCCTGTTTGTGCCGATTTGTTTTGCTCTTCATGAAATTCTTTATATTCTGTTTAGCCCCACAAAATAACTTCCGTGAGGTTGGAAGAGGGGAAGCTTCCGACGAATACTTGCACCATTCCTACGACAGTCGGGTTTACGTAATGGGAACAGATCCGAATTTTATGCGGCCAAGGAATGTCAACTTGGCGGCATTCCTCAAAATTATTTGAGCAATATTTCTGCCGGTACAACAACGACAACGAACGCTTTCAGGAGTAATACCCCCACATTACTTCATCTAATGGCTGAAATGTCTGATATCTCTGCTATCTTTTGAAATTTTTCGATTGTCTTTTAGTATAATCATTTGCAATCGGAATGAGCCTCAACATACCGGATCGCCTTCACAATTAGTTTCTAGAAAACTAACAGGCTTTCTTGGGTAAAAAGATAATTCATTTAATCAGGAGCCTTTTATAACCACTGTCTGAAAAGTTTGTCGTGTTAAGTGTATGAACATAATTACTTCACGTATTATATGATCCATCCCATCGATGTATGTAGATTGCATTGTTGCAAACTTCCTTACTTGGGAAGTAGTGCGTAGATTCCATCTGTCAGTGGAGATTCTTTTCTGGGTTAAATATCTAGTTCCGAGTTTTTTTTTTAATATGCCGATTATATTGAAAAGGGCTGGGAGTATGGACTCAATAATTATGAATTAATTTGGAATGTAGTATTTATGCAGAAACGCTTTATAAGATCGTAAAGGTATTTTATTATATATATATAATTATGAGATCATATTTGTGCGTTGCTCTCTTGTCAAAACACTTAAATGTGCAATCAATATCAACTTTGGAGAGCATAAGGTTGAAGAAAGTATGTGGATACATCATTACGCTTTCATTGATGCTACAAAGATTGGTTTTACACATTTCAGCCAGTTTATACTACGATGAATAGCTCAAAATTCAAATATCAAAGAAAACGATAATAAACAATTTGTATTAAAGAAAAAAGTATTTATTTATTGATCTTAATATTTTAAGGCTTCTTTTAAGATAATTAATCGCAAAAATTTTTAGTTCGCAAAGCGAATCGAATTAAATTATATTGCGCTGTTTCATTTCTGCTAAGAGATTTGCATAAATATGAGATTATCATATTGAAGCTTTCAATGAACTAAGAAGTCATAAAATAACTTTCTGGTATAGGGTATCCAAACCCCAAAATATTTACCGTTGTTTCTAACAAGAGACAAAAATAGGATGAAACCAAGTTAGTGTGTAGTGGAATCGAGAAAACTACCAATTCAAGTAGTATATAACTGCAGCAAACTTCATTTTAACGCGCCAGAATACGAGAACGTGAACACCAAACTCAACAAACTGATGTCATGGAGAATTTTACTTACATTACTTCAAACTCCATTGATAGTAGCATTGTTCAGTTGGAAGACTTTCTTAACCTCTTTTTGACATCTGATTCTAATAAGAAATGTAAGCGAAAACTTCTTCACTTGATACATGTATATTTAGAGAAAAGGGCTAAATTAAAATACCCAAGCGAAAGCATCACTGTAAAGTATCCGCGAAGAAATCTCTTACATCAAAACTCAATGGAGTTGTGTGCCTTCTTACTACAAGTATGATTTAATTTTTGTAACATTCGAAATATAATTTTTACTGGTCCTAATGTAAATATATTCATGATTCCGTTTATTATTGATTATTATTGGAATGCTTTTGAGTGAAGAGCTCAGGATGTTTTCCAAAACTCTTCACTAGCCCAGCCTCCTCCAACTTTTACATTATTTTCTAATAATCTTAATGGATGAATTTAATTTTTACCATTTTGTCGTTGTTTCAATGATAGTCACATATGAAAAATCCTGGAATAACGGCATGGCTCTGAGTTATCATCAGTTGTTCTCAGATTTCATAACGTCTACCCCGACGTGGCGACTCGATGGAATTACCGATTCAAATATATACGTAGTTTTGGCCCAATGAATCCGATGCAGAGCACCTGAAATGTAGACTAAAGATGCACAATCTACCAATGGGTTTATAACAAAGGCTATAAAAGATACCTTTCCTCTGCTTGTACGAATAGCATACTCTCATGTCAGTCTTTTCGTGGCTTTAGTCCAATAATTGCTCTGCACCACTGTTTATTTCAAGTCAAAGATATATTTTGGTTTTCTTTTTCAATGGAATGCCGCGTATGTTATTGTACTAGATGGTCAAAAGGACTTTCACAGCTCTTTTAAGAATTTCATAACGTCTCAGAATATTGAAGCTCTACACTCACTCATTGGAAAGTGCAAGTTCTTCCGAACTTCCGGTGCTAGTTACGCTGAAATCATGCAAACTAAATTGAATAAGTTCACTTCGAGTTGTGGCAAAGTGATTGAGTGAACGACATGAACAGAAGAAGCGGCTCTACCAACCAACTCGGATAGACAATGCAACGTTGCCAACTTCAAAGGCACTCTTGAAAACACTGGCGATGTGGCGCTTTAAATACATCACAATGACATTCAAACAATTTCTGCGAAACACGCCTTTCATTACCATCTACTCTTGCTAACTGCAGGCGAAGCGACTTTCCCTCAAGGAGAGCGAAAAGCTTGTTGCAATATCCTTGCAACCATTGAACCCACAAACGTTAGCGCTGCCATGAAGTATGTGGGCGCAATGAAAGCGACTGTATGGCGTGTATTTTTCAAGTGTTCTACTAAGTTCGCAGAGTAGACACGAAGTGTTGTTTCTTTTAACTATTGCAAGTATCTTCGAGTGCGACAATTGTCGGAGTAAATAGAAAATGTTGCAGCTAGCCAAACTTTCCAAGCGCATGAAAGCAACAAAAGTGGCTGTGCGTATGTGTGTGTTTGATATCAAGTGTCGCTATGTCTTTGGTCCTTTGACCTACCCGCCAAAAGAGTGTACACTCTAAGAAGTTTGTAAAACAATCCAAATTACATTTTAATTTGATTCACTTTAATGGAACTACAACTTCCACTGTCGCAAGCAATAAACAAAAACGGGCAACAATACTACATATGTATGGATGTTTGTGTGCATGTGTGTGCATAGTAAATAGAAATAAGCAGGAAACGGAAGAGAAAACAAGCAAAGACACCACCACGTCCAAAAGCAATGCCACAAGGATGTTTATGTGTATGTATGTGTTCCATTCTCGCTCCAGTCTTGCTGCATATTCGTATTTCGGAATTTCAGTTGTTTAGAGTTAGAAATACTTGCGGAGATTTACATGTTGTTTCTCACAAGTTTACACAACAACCATTTTATTACAGGACATAATGTAAGGCTCGCAAGGACGATTTGGTATTACGCTCTATCCATTCTCTACTAAGTGTAATATTTATGCGATTAGCGTAATAAAATTTAATTTCTAATTTTAATTAGTTTAAATTTTGGTACAATAGATGCACGAAAGAAACAGGGTTCTTTAGCGGGGCCGACGTCAATAAACTCTCCGGTTTACTACTTACGAACTAACTCTCCATTACTCCACAAAAAAACTTGAGCGATAGATTCACCTTCACATATGATGCGAGGAGACCAACTCTCCAATTAAGTCTCCGGTCTTAACAGTTCAGTAACAACTCACTCTCTATCTTTCTCTCTCTCTCACTCGTTGGTAGTACTGAAACGCTTAGGCGATAGATTCATTTCGATGAAAAATGCGAGCGTCCTCAATGTCAACGTAAATCAGGCAACCAGTCTCATATATCGGTAACACTCACTCATCCTATCCACTACTCATAGAGAAACACTTGATCAGTTGATTCAACCCTATAAAAAGAATCCTATGAACCCTACTGATATTTACAATACTAGATAGTTCCGTTGGGCTGTTATGGGTAAATTTGTCAAAAGAGATATCTCGCGAGCGCTTATCAGGATGGTGTAGAGATAGGTTTTTAGTATCAGAAATCCTCAAAGAAGCCGTTTTATCTTTTTTATTATTATCACAGTATCTTGTTTTCCCACAGTTTGAAAGCGGTGTATGCAAAGTAATGTTCTTTTATTTCTACTTTGAGTTGAAATTATGAATGATTTACTGGTAAAAGCAGGAAAAGAACAGATGTTTGTAGAATCTAAACAAATCCGCAAACTTTACAATATTGCTGAATGTACAGACTCTGATCAGATGAACGTCAGCTCATTCCGATACGGGGCACCCGTTATCTTAAGGCATATAACCCTCACTCTAATGTTTAGTCTAGATTTGAAAAATAATAATTAATGCTATGTAGATCTTTAAGACTTCAGAAAAACTTAGAAAATATAGGTTATGAGAGCGTACAAAGCTTTCTAGGTGCCTCAGTGTTGACTGAACGACGTTATTGAGTTATTGACTAGTTATGACTGAGCACGATTGAACAGGTAATGAATAATATTATCTCAAAATTCTCAGTGGCTACCTTTGAGTTTTTTTTATCAGTCCTTGTTCAAAATCTGTCATTTAATATAGGTGAAAACCTATTTTACAGGTCATAAAAGAACATAATAGTGGTCCATTAATACCAATCAGTATTAGTATTGTATTGTATTGAGTATTGAGTATTAGTATTGAGTTTTGGCCCATCATCCACTGGAAGATCCATAGCTATATACCGAAAGTGAAACCTATCCCATTATTCTCTCTTTTATTCCTTCTTTAATAAATTGTTCTGAAGTTTTCCACTGCTATATAAACTGTGCTTCGGATCTTTGCAATGCAGCATCTAAGTGGCAGAAAGAGTTGTATACTACAGGTATGTTTGCGGAATACCCAGGGCCTATCGTGGCTACAAGAGTTCATCGAGAGCTCATGTATTAGACTTATATCTAGGTGAAATGGCTACATGTGGTATCCTTGGCACCATTAGAGAGAACAATAGAAAACCCACTACTCCCCCGTGGTCTGCGAACAAGTGAGCTTTGGAAAGTTTCCACGAACGCTAGAACAATTTTGAACAATCAGAAGCGCAACTGATTCATAAATGGTGTGATAGGATCAGATCAGAAGTTCTTGTTTAGTTGACCAGGGAGATTAAAGGATTTTATCATTTATTAAGGATTCTCTTTGAGTAGTATGTATCAGGGATATTTTTTTCATTGTTATCTCACCCCTTCTTAAATTTCATATTTTCTTACTTCTATACTTTGCTAATTTATATTATCGAAATTCTCTTTTTGAATTAAATAAAAAAGTAATGCTAACAACCACTTTTTGCGATATTAAATAAGTACATGAACTCGTTCAACTGAGGGAGCAAAGGGCAGCCACATAGCGTAGGCACAACTTAGTCGCCTCATTACATAATTCCATGAAAGGCTTCTCTATGTTCACACTTTTTTTAAATGTACTTACTTAAGTAAACTTGGGTTTAAGTAGTGCGCCGCCACACATTTTTCGAAGACCCTTCTGTGCTCTTGTACTTGTATTCATACTCGTACTTATGGGGCATTTAGAAATTTGTTGTTGATGCGACACGAAAAAGTTATTTGCAAGCTTGTAAGTATGAAATGAATTTTGGCACAGCATCTGCCATTTCCGCATAACAATGAATTATGTAATTATTTCCGCACATTTTCGGCGTCTTTCTGCATTTTTTATACTCCCAGTAGTAGTAGCCTCCACTTTCTTGCACCATTAGATTTGTTTGTTGAATTTTTCTGTTTAACGCGTTAAAAAATGTAATTAGCTTAACACATTGCAATACATATTAAAAGGAGTGCCCATGGATTAATGTATGAACATTTAGAACTTATTATGCTTAACCAGTTTTAGTAGGCATGCTATGACCACCCACAAAAACATGGGAGGAGTAGATAAGTATACACTAAGACTAAGTTCGGGACAGCCGAATATTAAATAACATTAAATTTGAAAGTTACTATAAGTATTGGATGTTGGGAGTAATAGGAAGTACTGAACCGTTTTTAGCCGTTTAGTTAGAGGCAGGCCACATTTCTATCAGGAAAGGATATCCTGCTAATTTTTTTAAGATAAGTCCATACTTTACAACGTATACCATAACATCCAATTTGGTCGAAACCAACTTCGAACCGTTTTTAGAGTTTCATAAGTTCAAAACTTAAAACCTTATCCAAAAAGGAAAAATTCAACCGATGTTAAGACTGAAGATTGTAAATTGAACTCACCTCCGACAAATCTGACATTTTTTACAACTATAGGCGATATTAAAATATATTTATCAGCGAATAAATATATTTCCGGGTATCATAGAGTGTTAATCTCTCCGCTATTCCGCTGTCTTATCCTCTTCACTATACTCGACATATGGTTATGCCCATTAGTGGGTAAGGCACTTGCCAAAGCAGTTTATTTGTTGAATTAGTCAGAAAAAATAATGTGACAGTTTGGAGAAATCAGTGGTGTCTTACTAATTTGTAGCATTGCCTAGACGTACTCTTCCAACAATTTATGTTCAACCCTTTCCCTTCGGTATCGGTGCGCCAATCCGTTGGTGGGCTTCAAGGAGCTTAAATGATCACAAAAAATCATATGCAATGTATTTGGCGGAAGCAAAAGAGGATAATTGAAGTCCAACACAGGAACACTTCACCATATGCATATAAACTCGAATATGACTACAACCAACCACTAGCAGAAGTGTGAATCTTACGAAGCTTGGTTGAGCATAAATCGCCAAGTGAAGGTTTTCCCAGTTGGATATGGGTGAGTAGAATAGAGTTCACATGCGTCACTGAAGTTGCGTTTTTATGGCAGAAAAATTAACGATTTAATCTGTTATGCGCTAACATGAGACTAGCAAATGGAAGCCCTAAGTATTTGTTTTGGTCAGGGACTATTTTTAATCCCTTGTATCATATCTTATTCTCCGGCAGGCTTTGAATTTTTGTTTTTTTAACATTAGTTGCGAAGTTGAATGCGCGTTAATAAATTTACGTCACGACTGTCAACGCAGTGTCAGAGACAATCATTGGATTAATAATAATAATGGACTACTCGCTCACTAGGAGTTTTATTCTGGAATTGTGTTCAATGCTGCAAACGACTTAATTGCTCCAGCACTTCTGAGGACCTATCTTTCATCTCTTTCTTTATATATGTATATGTTATTTTTAATCAAAGTCTTATATATATATATGTATATATTTAAACTGTTTTTGGCCCAGCTGGTGTAGTAAATATAATTCGGGCACGATATTAGTAATTGAATTTCCCGGTAGGTGAATCTCCATACAGCCGATCCCATTTTCTGCCACTAAATGACTAACCTCGTCGATTCGCGCTACCAAAATGTTGGCTCAAATAGAAAGGAATAGTAAGGAATCTTGCTTTTCTTTCTTAGTACTGTTAATACATTACTTATATTGCCTTATCTAATAAACCCTTTTATAGATAAATTCATTAATCATTTCTAGCCGAAATGTTACAATGCAGGGGTGTGAATAGGCACATGGATCTTCAGGGCAGAATTGAGACTAGTCGTGAAATAAACAGAATTGGTGTTTATAACTGGCCGAAGAAAGTTTTTCAAGATAAGAATAGGGATGGGAAGCATAATATTTGGTCAACAAAGTATCTTAAAATCATTACCAGAACCAAACATAATATTAAACAGCTCTAAAAAGTAATTTGCTTAGCGGTTTACCACAGACGATGCGGTATTTTTCAACTTACGACAGATAGTTTATACTGTTATACTTGACTGCCTTTCATAATAAAAAATTTGTGTCTTATATTTGGAGAAATTATTATGAATATTCGAGCTTGCTTAAGCTTGCTTACGACCACATAAGAGATCAGTAGCTCACGGCATGCCGACTTTCCAGATTACCTACATCGTCTCCATGGTAATCCATCCTGAGTTTCCGAGACAACATTGTCACCGCTGCTGCAAGAACTAGAACCATTTTGAATTTTTTGGCAGTTATTCCACAACAAGTCATATTAATGAGACTCTTGAACTGACACAGATTAAACTTACTGTTTATGTTCCCAAAGTTGGAAATTCAGCACAAAGCTCTGGACGGTCTCTTGATTAAATAAGGAAACGGTCAAACTGAGAGGGTGGACATAATGGTAACTTCGAATAGAAAACAATTAAAAAACACAAAAAATTTCTTAAGCATCATGGAGAATTATGGCCTTATAGAAGTCTTCTAAGTATATTTCAAAGTACACACTACACACTTTATCTATTACAGTCATTCCACAAGCCTCAAAATTGGGCAATAGAGCTCACAGTAAAAAACTTTTTTTCTAATCTAATACAATTTTAATCGGTTCACACCACAGCGTTAGTTGAAAAATATTTATCATCACAAGCAAATTTATATATGAACATACATATATGCAGATGTATTTACATTGAGTAGCTCTCACACGCGCTAGCAGCAAGTGAATCTGTGCCACAGCTGAGGTTATGCCGATTTATAACTAGATTGCAACTAATTACCACAGATTTATCAAAATTGTTATCCAGTGTCAGTGGCAGGCTATCGGCGTTTGCCTGCCAACACGACTAGCTAAAGTGGCGTACGCCAGCGCTATGTAGGTATGTGCCGCACGGCCAACGAAGCCAAGCGGGGTTTTTGTGATTGTATGCGCTTTGTGGTCGCTAATGCTATCTAAATTGGCGAAATTTCGTTGGTTTATGCGCCGCTAAGCTTCTGGGCGGCAGCATGCTCAATGCTGGTATATCTTTGTTTGTCGGAATATTTATTGGCGTGAATAGACGCTGGGACTCGGGTGTCCACGCCGCTACTACTGCGCGTATGTAACCAACTGTTTATGGATCTGAGTAGGTGTACGCGAGTATACAAATATTTGTGCTTATTATTATCCTCATATTCTACTTTTTCCTGTTTTCGTGTATTACAATTCGTTGGCTCCCTAATCATGTGCCTTGAGATGTATAGCTCGGTTGACCACGGTGCCCATTGAACGCGGTTGCAGTCAATGCCATTCATTAAATGGGATTATGCTTCATTTGAGTGTATTTGGTAGCAGTGTATACTTATTTAAGGGGATTTATCTATACAATTACTATGTGTGCAAGTGAATATGTACTCATGTGGAGTACATTTGCATGATGAACCTAACCGGAAGCCGATTAAACCTCCCAGCTGCATTTACTACAACCTAATCCTTAACAATTAAGCCATATTCATAAACAAATTAACTCATGTATCTCAAATAAATAGGAAAAGTTGATAAAAAAAAATACCTTTTTATATTAACGATATTATTGTGACATTCATCGGTTTACCAGTACAAACATGCTGCCTTTGTCAAAGAAAAGTTTATTACAAATAGAAGATATGAGGCTTTCGAAGTAAGTAAGAAGCATTAGGGTGAAACATAGTTTTTCAAATTGAGTTTAAAAGCTATAAACAGTAAAATAACCGCCGGCACACGTTTTAAATATTTAAAGTTAAGTAAACATTTAGTTTTTATAAAGACGGGCTTGAACAAAGCTTCTATTTAAAAAGTCCACCGGATGTCGTTAAAAGAATTATTCTAATACATTTTCAGTGCTCTCGATATAAGCTCGTTCAAAGACTACATTATACAAATTGTAAATAAACATACTTAGTGTTTATTACCAAGGCTGCCACAGTTAAGAAACAGAAAAGAAACAACATTTTCAAACCCACATAACCAAACTTCACTTTTTTGGCATTTAATGCCAAATTTCACTTAAGGTCCTACCGAAACGCAGACGATTTTCTCGATAACTGCAGCTTTTTTACGCCCACCATTTTATTATTTTTTTTTTTTGTGTTTCTAACTCTAGAGCATTTCTGTCAGTCAGTCACATCATGAATTGAGCCCCAGTTTCCATTGTAATCAACAACTCAATTCGTTCTAATCACTACTAAGGTATACGATCAAGTGAAAACACCTACTCTTTTCTTTGTGAACATTTATGACTCTGTTGAGAAAGATGGATATGCATTACCTTGTAGAATTCTTCCACTATCTCAATCAAATAAGAAATTGCCTTTTGTGAACGAAAACAATACCAAGATAATATCAGTGCGCATGTATATCTGAGAAGCACCTGATAAGCTTTCAAAAAATTATTTAACAATGCCTCGTTCAATCAAACTTAAAAATAACCTTCCCGATATAGATGCTACCAGAAACGGTTTGACACAAGATGAGTTAATTTTGATGAATGAAAACCCAAAAATATATAGTCGCGCAATATATATATAATATATATGTACGATTTTATCACCTATTGTACTTTCGGCTTTCACCCTCTACAAATAGCTCAGAAATATATTGTTATAATAAGAAGAAGAACCTTAAGAAGGCATGGTACGATTGCCGGAGCTGAACTCGGGGTTTAGCTCAAAAAACCGTTCATTTATCTGCTTTATTCCTTTTGTTTAGTTTAGTTTAGTTTTGTTTAGTTCCAGATTCAAAATGTATCTAGTATCAAATGATCGAAATTTGGACACTTACATTATGCAGTCTTAACTTTCTCGAGGTATTCTAACTGGGTTTATTGGGAAAACATATATAACTCTTTTGTGTCTACTTACTTTTAACACTTATAATTCTATCAAAGCAGTATAGAAAAGTATTAGGTATAAAGTGTTCGATTCCCAAAATACAGTTCAAGCTTCCACATGACCGATCGGCAGTATATCAGATCTCTACCCAATGGTCCACTTAAAAGGTTAATCGAATTTAACCACAAGAAGCACGGTTTAGGTATTATTTAAGCACGGTTTGGCTTTCAACGAAGAGAATCTCAAATTAGGAACTCCCTAATGCTTAATACATAATGTTTGCCTATTCTTGTCTCAACTTGTTTGCATATCGCAAATCAGCAAATACTTGTAAGGACAAGTAAATAAAATTGTTTCAATAGTTTCGACTTAGGGCATTCATTGTCACACACTCACACAACATCAAATTTTACTTTGCGGCCATGATTGTTCTTCAATGCAGTCATTTGTGTTTTAGCACTTATGTATGAGTATGTAGAATAGTTTCTTGCCTTCTTTTTGTCCTCTTTGATGTTTGTGATGCACTTCGTTTCTTATCAACAACAGTTCAAAAGCCATATTTCAAAGCGGCTGCTAAACAAATATGCCTACACTAGAAGTGTACTCATTGTCGTACATTATTCCAACAAAACAACAGACTTATTTTAGCAACAACAAATATAATACAACAAAAAACCTTTAAATATACCCGATTAAGCTCTTATTGGCATCATGATAAGCATTGGTTTTGCTAAATTTTATAAGCACAATTAGAAGAAGTTCTTAGGAAGTTTAGTTTATGAGTTTCAGGAATTCCAGGATACGTAGAATATTTTCAAAACTGTAATCAAATTATGATGCCCGAAGTCGTTGCGAGGCCGTAGCAGAAGACCACTTTACGGTGAAATTCCAAAGAGTTTTCGAATTTTCCCTTTAAACGTTTCTACAAATATTAATCAGACGTATGTACGTACCAGTGAGGTCTAGACATATGTTTGTCTTCTACGTTAAGGAAATATCTTTCTGGCAGAGTTATACACTTCTTACCAGCTTACCTTTATAGTTTCGATAACTTAAAAGGCGAGATCTGTCATAGAGTTATACATGAAGAGATCCAAGAGATCCATTTCGGTTTTAAAAAATTATTAATGACATACGTTGTCAAACGCTTTAGAGATGTCGATTTTAAAGGACAAACGAGGTAATAACCACAAAAATCTCGTTGGAATGTGGTCAGGATTGTATCTTAAAGATAAAGTATATAGTAATATAGTATATAGTATATAGTACATATAGTATATAGTAAAGATAAAAACTTCAGATAAAGTATATTTGATAACTACATATAGTTATCAAACATCATTAACATTGTTTCAAGGGGTAGTCCAAAATTGTAATGGAGGAAACAAATTGTGTGGGATTAAAACTACTGAATTAACTGATTCTGCGAACCAGTCGATAACAGGCCAACAGATGAGTCCAAAGAAAATACAGTTGAAACTGAAAATAAAATTAATTGAGGAAACCGATTTTAATCTAAAGCGATCTCAAGACAATATCAATATCGATCTCGCACCCACTGAAGGTATGGAAATTTCATATAATGGGACAACATTCATGCTCTCTTGTGTTGATATTGACAAAATTTTATGTTCGTCTGCTACATTTATTTTTCTCAGAACTTTCAGGAGTTTGTATAGATAGTTGAAACCAGCAAAACATTTATTACCCCAGACATTATTTCCTTTTCTCAATTAAATCTGATAGAGAACCGTTAGTATGTGAACTCAATACGCCTATAGCCTTCTTAACAGGATATTGGCGACTCCTACTCTCAGAGTATTCAACAGCACGTGGTGGAAAGCATTCATTCGAAAACCCGAAGTTGTGAGTGAACAACTGTTCCCAACACTTCGTGAGTATGCTTTGTTGCGTACTCTCCGAACGCTGTCATTAACGAATGCAAACGTTCGTAACAACAACTGATTTCTCATTTACCAACAATGTAATATTTTACAGTTATTGCAACAGCTAAGAATTGCTGTTTATTTTTACCGTTCAACTGAAGAGAAGAGAACAATGAGCGTAAAAGCGTTATCAATGATTCGAGTTTCTAATAGCGGAGAGCAGTGTGATAGTAAATACAATTGATTGTACACATGAATTGAAGGTTGGCTAATAAAATACATATTCATATATAAATTTAATGTGTAAACATTACACAAAAGTTATGACGTGAAGGACACGCCGCTATAATGTGCACATAAACGCGATACTTTTGCTATTTCATGGTCTATCAACAATGTTTTGAGTCACACTGTGCAATTGAACATTTGCATTGAAAATATAAGAAATAATTCTGGATAGACAATATAGCCTAGTGCTTCGGGATAACAATTATTTTGGTTGATGCTAGGTCTAGGGAATCAAGTAGTGTGAATTCGTTGTGGTTTTAAAAGGTAATTATATGAACATCGGGTGTAATGTTCGACCCCAACGTCAAAGAAGTGAAAAGAATCCTTCAATGGATCCTCGCATTAGATAAATTATAAATTAAATATGTTTGAACTTTTCTTTCAATATACGATACGTACTTCTAAGTTATCATACACGGATTTCTTTGCCAAAAGTTTTCTCATGTGAAAACAAAATGACTGCGTTCTCTGATATGAACTCACCCATTCAACTCTCTTGTACTAGCCTTGGCAAGGAGAAAGAACAGCAGCATCAGCTGGTCAACCATAAAATCAATTTTTGCAAAGTGAACTCCGCTTTTAAAAGTTTGGATATATTCTCAACAGAATTACATTTTTCCACAGATTAAAAATTAGATTAAGTCCTAGGCTTTCCGAAAAGAAACGAGGATTTAGAGAAAAAATTAATGATGTATGGTTGAAGGGCACTAACCACGGTATGTTTCCTCATGGTCTGATACCTATGGATGACATATCTATAGATGAAATATTGAAAGATGATACTTATAGATGAAAAATTGTATTAAGTCTTAGAAAATATGACCGCTCTGGAGATGTACAGCCAAGACAAATCGTGAAAAGAATACTTACGTTCAATAATATGAAGAGCTTGCTGTCACACTTCAACTTTGCAATCTTTTGTTTAACTGCTGATGTAAATCTACCATCAGTTACTATCTTAAAATTGGAAATAAATAAAGGACATATGAAAAGTGGACTGAGTGAAGATGCGATTGCAGGTA
This sequence comes from Bactrocera minax, assembly GCA_021498325.1. Lineage (NCBI taxonomy): Eukaryota > Metazoa > Arthropoda > Insecta > Diptera > Tephritidae > Bactrocera > Bactrocera minax. Next base: position 495,140 of record JAKEEE010000100.1, read on the forward strand.
CTAAAGACATAGCTTATATATTCCCTGAATATCGGGTCCTCAGAGGTTCAGTGATCGCTTATTCCGAACAATAGAACACGGACATGAATATATGTTCAGTCTGCAGTGATATTCCAAGTTTTAACGGCTCTGATAAGCTTTTAGATATTATTAAAACTGGTAGAGGTGATGGAAGATTGGTAAATTTATTATGCTTACCGGGTTTTAAAGTAATGCCTGGAATGATGTAGTTACATATGTCTCGAAACAAGCCATTAGTATAATCCAACCAGTTTTGCGCTCATTCTACAGGCCACTGAAGTCTGTGACAGAAATCAATCTATACTAACCTAAACTCATAATCCATTCAGTGATTCAAAGAGTTAGCGGGCCGCTTTTGATGTGTCCACTTGGAATTACTATCTCTACTCCTCAGCACCTGATAATCTACTATGGATTATTCGTTTTCCGTTTTCCACTTTCTTCCAAAATTCATTAAAAAAATTAGAGTATAACAGTATATGGTACTGATTACTGCTCTTATGGCGAGTTGTTGTGTAGTTCTACGCAGCACTTGACACCTTAAGTCAACATCACCGATACGCCGAATAAAGGACACTAATAAAAAATAGTGCAGAAGACAATTTTAAATTCATCTCTCTAAAGCTCTACGATACAAATCGCGTTTCACAAGTTCGTGAAGAAAAAATTTTGCAGTTATTTTACGTGATCCATACTCTTTGCTGACTTGCTGTTGCGTCCACTTGTTGATAGTTCTTCTAAATTTTTTTATTCACACTGTCTTACATAGCCATAGATACATGCAACTTCCATTTACCGCCTGCCACAGCAACTTCCCTATTTGTTCGTTCTAGGTAAAATCTATTTTGTGTAAACAAAAACTTAGCAAAGACCTACTAAAAATCCAATTACCTTAATACATATAATACATGTTATAAAAATATAATATTCTTCTATATTTCAGAATTCTTGCATGTCCGTGCAGTTGAGTGCCCATTGGCAGTAAGGATGCTGCATACAAGCGCAAAATATAAAAACACAGAACAAGGAATTCATTTTTGTGCGCCACACTAAAGTTTATCCGTAGTATCAGTTCCACCGTTACTTGCACTTTATACCTGTCAAATTGACGAAAAGGCAGACCTACATACACACATGCACGTAAATATTATCCTTTCAGTCGTTGTAGTGCCAAGAATTGCCTTTGTTTGCATTGTTTATCATTTAGGCACACAATATTTCAGTTGCCTACTTTCGCCCGTAACAACTAATAAATAAAGTAAATAAGGATGTTCGTTTGTTATTCGGTGTTAATCATTTTTAAGAATTTAAGGCATATACACCTGGCCTTTTTATGGAGATGTGAGTCAAGACTAACCTTATCATCTTCGAAACAAACGCTTTCCTACCACATTTCATCTCATCTTATCGGTCCACGCCCACAGAGTAAGGTAATGTTTTCGTAACTGTATCTCGTGCTATCGAAAATACACCTTACTTTCAAGTGGAATACGGCGAATATCGGATCACCTTCTCAATAAAAGTATTAAATTTTATGCTTAAAGCTACTGAACAAAATGAATTCAAGTCCCTAGGCTGTGACGTTGTAATAATGCTGCTCGGTTGTCGAACCCCTCATATAAACTTAAGCGTCTACCAGAAGTTTACGTTCCACTGACTCGAATCAATATGATGTAGAAGAACTTAACTTAGATATCTTCTCAGCAAAGGGAGAAGCTCTTGTCACACGATACACACCCTTGCTGGCTTTTCCTACTCGAGTGCTAAGACTCTAGAAGCCCAATTGTGTCGGTAACATTTTTGAATTCAGGCTCATGGACTTCACTAACTCTTCGTCATACGACACCTCTTAAGAGATCTGGTTGGATTCTGTACTACTACTAGATCTACATTGGTGTGGCATATGTATCTTGTCGTCACAGGTCACAGGTCACAGTCTCATATTAGGAGACCGTCTTCCTTATTTGATTGGCTATTTGATCCATTTTTCAATACATCTTCTTCCACTTCTCGCTACATTGCTTAATATGTCTAGATAATATGCCTCGACCGATTATATCCATACGTTGTCATATGTTTAGCTGGCATTGTAGTCATAAGTTGCAATGGAGAATCATCATTTCTGAGCATCCTCGGTGATTTCGACGCCCATTCGCTCTACCATACCGGCGTCGGGTAAGATATACAAATGTTCCTGTACATCCCGGAGATTGCAGTCGAAAAATACCAAGGCGCTTCATATCCTAATACAGCTGTCGCAAAATCACCAATCATGACATTATTGGAAGAAACGATCTAATAGAAATCTGCTGCGAGAACAACTTTTGCGACCGCTGGAGTCAAGTAGTCGGATTCGTGTTAACAATCAGGTAAGTTCCTTCGAAATGTAGACCAAAAAAAAAACCAGTCAAAAAATTTTTAGTTCACTAACCACAGTAGTATCCGTTATGGAATTTAATAAATTTATTCTTATAGCCTAATCAGCAGTAAGAACATCAGCTAACATCACTAATAGTGGGATGGAAGTCTGTTGTAGAAGGAAAATGGATCATACCTTTAATACTATAAAACAATACCTCTCGCTAGTGGACAGAGATCGGCCGAACCAGCTTCGCAAAGTTCGGGGCTACTACAAAATTATATAAACATCGGTATTCACCTCTAACTAGATATTTGACTGTCGGATCATTGTGCTTATGAAGGTCAAATATCTAGAAACTCTAACCTGATATTTAATTACTAAGTAGTATACTCCAATTCTACTAGCTTATATAAAAGAACTTTGCAATTGCCATTATTTGTAGCACGTTAATATTTACAGAATATTTAGTTTACTTTTGTGCATTTGACTTTTGCACACTGAGGAATTTTTCTTACAAAACATTTTGCGCTTTGCGCCATTCTGGCAAACTTTGTTCGTAGACGTATTCGTTTCGCTCCATTTCTAACCAGACTAGTAGTGTAGAAGATGGCTTATGGAATTTTATACACAAAATACCAGGAAATATTAAAATAAAAGAAAATAAAATAAGATTACATATGCATATATACAAATGTATATTGCTCATAGTAGATAGTTGTTGACTTCAAAGAGAAATGTTTTTTTTAAAGACTTATATGGATACGTGCATATAACTAAATACATTATTTATAACTAAATATATATGAAACCAGTAAGGTCATTGCATTCAACCCCAGGTTCTAGCACAGATCACCACATGATCGTCCTCAGATCGAAAAATCAGAACTATATTGGTCAAGTTATTATTGATGAAGGCAAGGCACGCCTTTTAACGCGATAGACGCACTCTATCTGTAAACCTAATAACGATTTGGATTTATCTTATCGAAATTAAGATCCACAAGGCCTCTTTGCAGTCAAGGATGATTGCCTAATAAGGCAAAGAAAATTCAACGCCGAATATTTTTTATTGCCAGATAACCATCAAATTCACCACAAGTACAGCAGGGATTAAGCTCTAAACAACTGGATGTAAGAAAGTAATGAGACAACAGTAATTATTCTACGCCAAAATGATGTCTCGTTATAAGTTAGTAAAGGTGAACATTATAGAAGATGGAGTGAAGTGCTGAATGAAATATAGAATGTTGACGATGTCCATCAAAATAGTTCATCGAATAAAAACAAAGCCTAAGATATGTTGGACCTGGACCCTGACGCGAAAGTATATACCAAATTGTATTGTAACTGTAACTGCATATCTTCGATAGGCTGCGTCGACTCCAAACCCTTTTGATAAAAATGTATAACCATGTACCACCAGTACTCGGCTATAAAAGCACTTCTATCATATTAATGAAGATTTTGGTTCAGATGATTTCCGTGATTTATTGAGTTTAAGACGCCGAACATAAACTGTTTGCATGAAGGTAAAGCCAATGGACATCAACCAAAACTACTTCCGTGAACATATTGTCCATTCTATATTGTTTACAGAAGTATGACGTAGATATGAAGAAAGTAAAAGAGCGAAGATTTGTCTGGAAAAATACAGTCTCTATTAGCAAGTTTGTGATTAGTGAAAGGGTCAATAATGCAGCCCGAATATCCAATGTACTCGTATTTGTTCATTAGTGCCCTATAGGTCGTTTTTGTATCTACTTCATCTTCTTGGAAAATATATGATTTTGGTAGATAAGGAGAGAGAAAGAGAGATATCAAGGGGAAATAGTCTTCACACCCAAGACGCTCTATATTTTATATCCATTATTTGAATATCAATGGAGATCCTCAGTAGCAAAGCTTTGATCGAAGTCCAACCACTTTAATCTTAAGAGAGAGAAATTTTCGGCTGGGGATTCGAAGGATAAACACAAAGAAATTGAAAATAGTGCACGGCAAATATTTTCTCAACTCTAATGTTTAGTAATACTCTTGTTACGAGTAGTAACCTTGTTACGAGTTGACAAATGTACGTTTTCAAATAAATATAAAAAAATTTATATTGATTTCATTAGCATTTCGAGTGTCTATAGGCTAATTTTCGATTCCCTACTCTCAAATGGATGTCGGATCGAATTTAGGTAATAATTCCTACTTTTCCAATTTCTTTGACGAAGTAAGTTCAAATAATGCCTCACAATCATTGAAACACACCACTGTTGATGTAGATGGCACTGGAAGCTTCCGGCTTTTTAACAGCCAGTGGAAATTTGAGCACAGTTTGAAAGCTCAGGGATTGAAAAGTTTGACGTGCTTCCGACAGAGAACTTACTTACTTAGAAATGCTACAGGCAAAGAACTTATAAACGAGAATGACTGAGAATTTTTGAACAAATGTACACTTGTATGTAAATTAAAACGAGCGTTCCAAGCATCACAAGAGCAACAACAACATTCATCCAAATCCAAATGAAATCATATTGTGATGCTGATGCTGAAGTCAAAGTGAAATGTGGCAACAGTGCAGACAGCTTGACAAAAATCAGAAAAGCATTAATATTCATATTTGTCGAAACAACTTGACAGAAAAATAAAATGGCGCGAAAAATAAAATCATTGAACATGACTCGAACTTTAGAATCGACCGAATTATGAAAAGTCTTTTATCCTCTATACTACAACAGATGCTATAGCTTGTAACCTTAATTGATCTTTGATTGCCTATAGAATCAGAGGCTGATTCCTTTAGAATATTAATATCATTCGGTGCCTCCACAGACTTGACTCTGAAAAATGTGTAAATGACAAAGCACGGTGCCACTTTTCGCTTCTGAAATAAATATCAGAAATTGTTTCAGTTTATGATTTTTAGCATCCTCGTGAAAAGGCGCTTTGCTACAACGCACCCATGCGGGGAGTTGTACGCGGCGCTTGCTCCTATGAATGAGATCACTTTGCTTTGTTGATGATGCGCTTGCGTTTATGAATGGAAATGTTTTTGTAATTTTTTTTACTATGAATTTCGCCGTCGGTTTAAACTTTAAAGAATATTGTTTTTGTTGACAGCATGTAGTTTTTTCTGAAGGTTAGTCGAAGTAAATAATCTGAAAAATGCAAATACGTACACTTTTATTCGTATGTATGTAAATTCGTAGGCACATATTTATCTGCATGCATAGAGAAATAAATGCACATGCATTTATATAGATATACATATGTATATAGAGAAAATCTAGCCCAATTGTATACTCACATTTAATTAAATTCTTAAAGATCTATGTATGCGTGTATATATGAACGCAGACACCAAAATTCACATAGCATATGTGCTATTTGCATTCTCTGGTTCCCTCACCAAAATTCTATGGTTGAGAATGTTAAGAACAGAAATTGCGTAATTTCTTCAGATTCCCTTCTGCTAAAAATCAAAACAATGTTAATTTATCATGAGGTAACTTCCCTCGTTGTGAGGTGAATTCCCCCGTTGAAATTTTTCAGACTTTGTTTTATTTCGCTGTCCAACCTGCACCTTCTCTATGGTTGTAAGTTCTCGGGTTTGTTGTATTGTATATTGTATATTTGATTGTAAGTAAGCCGCGAAATTTCAAAAGTCATCGTACCTTTTTGAATAGAGCGCTTATAAAAACCGTCGATGAGTCTAATAAAATTTATTTAACTAACGATTTTTTTCTACATTTTATTTGTTTTTTTATTCTAAGTAAAAATGTTCTGAAAATGCCTCAAAACTAATCAACCTCAAAAGTGCTTAAGACAACACAAAAAAATACGTATTCAAAAAATATAATTATAGTGCACCTACGCCAAATTTTTTCCACTTTTTAAACCACCGATGTGTTCTGTTTGGCATAATATGTGTTCTACAAGAGCGAACAATTTGCGAACAGAAAAAGAACGCAATAAGCTAAATCCGACCGTTGAATTTAACCATTTGTAATTAATTTCCAACGATTGACAAATTTGCCTAGTTAGATAATGTGGCAGAGTTAAATTTTAGACTATTAGTCAAAATTTTTTAGCTTTTCAATTTCCAAGTTAGTTGTTACTTCTGATCTTACAAATATTTCTTTTATATTAGAGCATATTAATAATTCGAAGTAATGGTGGCCGTAACCGGTTTGTACAGATATTGGTGGCTATGCCCGAATCTTCGGTAAGGAAGGAATTTCACCCGCCGTATAACTGTTTATTTCCTATTGAAGGCCCGTGCCGAATATATTTAATGCTATTTTTGAGCATCACTGTATTGTATACATACATACATACATTGGGAGATGCATGAAGGTTTACTGGTACATTTTTATTCAGAGAAGAGAGTCTTATCAACTTTGGGAACTTTTTGAATTTAAACACACCAATAGCGTATAAGCTTGTATGGATTAGAAGTAAATAAGGGCAATTAATGAGGATTTGGTCGATCTGACTGGCCGTACAACCACGAGGATACGTTTATACGGCTAATTCGAGTCGCCAATCTCTAAGGCTTGCCAACTATTTCATTATATCTGTAAATTTTGCTTACCAAATATTTGTTCGAACAACAACCATTCAGGGCTAGGTTTGAAAAATAGAGGAAAATAACCAGGTCCCCTTGAAAAATTATTGCGATATTTCATTTGCAATATGAAGAGCCACAAAAGTAAGAATTATGCTAAAATAACTTCATTTAGATAATAATAATCATTGTCGAATTCAGCTTACTAATTTTTTGTGGGCTTAAAAAAATATATAGTACTAACAAGTAAGTAAAAGCTAAGTTCGGGTGTAACCGAACATTTTATACTCTCGCAATGTGCAAGGATCAAAGATGGGGAAATGTTTCAAGTGCTGGCATAACTTTATTTTAAAAAATGGTGCGGAAGAATTCAACATTCATTATTCGATGTAATTGTCAGTCGATTGCAATCATATTTCGTATCTTATTAACTTATATTACTGGTCATAGACGCATGTACTTTCATTGCTATATTTTGCTTCGTGTCAGAGATATTTATCCTAAAATCTATCAAATTAATTTTATTAATATTTTATTAATTTTATTAATTAAATTAATATTATTATTGAATGGACGGTTTAATGAATAAAATGAAAAATAATGGTTTAATGAATATATTAGAGACATGAGGAAATAGTCAACAAGAGAAAAGGACATCATTACATTAGAAATAAGCGGCTTAGACCGTGATCTAGACCGAGTTCTTTCATGTTTAGCGCGAATTCACATTGTGCTTAAGAAAACATATCCGCTTAATTTCTTTAAAATATCACACATATTGACCAAGATAAACGTTTTAAAGTCAGATGGAAAGTTGGGAATTTTCTTGGCGGGCATTTTTGGGATAGAGGAAGATCTGCACTGACGTTAACTCACGTTGACTCACGTTAACTCTTTTCATTATTCAAGTATATTAGAGAACATGTTTTCACCCAATTTCGTGAAGGTAGCTCACACAGTGACCGACATATTTGGCATAAAGTCTGCTAGAATAGAGAAAGTCATTATATGTAGTATATGGGAGCTAGGATAATTCGTAGACCGATTTCACACGTTTTAGGCAGTATAACTATAGTATATCCGATATTACACGTTCACTTAATTTCGCTAAAATATCTTACATATTGACCGAAATATGTTGTATAAAGTCTACCTGGAGGTTGAAAATCCTTGTATTAGGGAGATAGGGGCTAGGGGAAGTGCTTACCCGATTTTATCCATTTCAAGCACCGATTCAACACACTGTTATCAGAAAGAGACGCTATCTGAATTTCAAAGAGATAACTCATTCATAACTCACTCATGAAAATCCTTATATTAAGTATATTTGGGCTAGAGGAAACATTTATGGGCGAGGTTTTTATCCGATTTGACTTATTTTCTCAGTATATAAGAATAAGTTTTAATGATATAGCTTTAACCATTTCCGAGATATATATATTAAACCTGTTGGGGGCGAAGACATGCCCACTGTTCCAAACATTTTTTCCCACAGATGGCCCACCCTACTAGGATCCCCTATACGAAATGAGACGTTTATATCTTAATTTTCTGCTTAATTATAGCACATTATCTGTTTTCGATTAATAGAAGTTTGTAGGCGTGGCAAATGTCCAATTACGCCCATTTGGAATAAAAACCCTCTTACGGTGACAACGAACACGTGTACCAAGTTCCATTAAAATATCCTAATTTCTACTCAAGTTATCGCTTGCAGGGACGGACGGATGTGCGGACAGACAGTCACTCGGATTTCAACTCGTCTTTCATCCTGATCAATTATATATATATATATATGTCTACATCTAACTCGTTTAGTTCTAGGTGTTACAAACAACCGTTAGGTGAACAAAACTAATATACTCTGTAGCAACATGTTGCGAGAGTATAAAAATTATGATTCGACAGCAACAGCGTTTAGCATTTGTAGGTAAGCAAAGCGCACGCGAATCATAAGAGTAACAATAATATAACTGAGGCGGCACATTCATTCGCGGGCGATGCGAGAATCATAATTGAGTGTTTCATGCATTAGTTGCTCAAATTTCTTGTCGTCGCTGAGCGCTTTCAATTTAACTCTGACAATTTCAGTTCAACACTGTGCGCCAATGTGTCCATATTCGTGTCTTACGCGGCGAATTAAAATGGGTCGAACTAAAAAATGGGATGCCAGTAAATACATTTTACATACACATACATTTCATATGATAAGGCCAAAAACGTGTCGGTGTGTTTGATTTGTGACAAAGCGCTGAGTGGCAAAAATATCAGTAATATAAAGCGACATTATTGGACATTGCATAGACAAAAAATGGGCGATTGGGCGATGACAGCGACATCAACACCGCCACTAAGGCGCTTGTGTCAAACACCAAAACTATAGCGCGAAGAGATGCAAGTAACCGAATAACAATATCGATGAATAACAACGAATTCATCAAGTGTTGTGTCGGACGGTACGGTGAAAAATTTGCCATTTGAAATTTACGATGATGAGCAATACTTTAAGAAGATATTGCGTCCCTATGAGGAATATTTCAAACTGAGAGTGGACTCCAAAAACATAGCGGACGAGGTGAATAATGTGGGCAATAATGTTAGGCAAAATATAGCGCAAACGGTGTACAAGAAAATGGTGAGCTTGAAGTTCGACTTTGCGATGGAGCAAAATATCTTAGTGTTGCACCTGCAGTATATGGTGGACACAAAGCTGGTGAACAGTGCGATCGGCGTTATATCATGGGACAGAGAGGACACATCGAATTCTCTAAGTGAAGAAATTGTGAACTGTTTGAACGATGTCAAAAATTAATATTTCGCAATTTTACGCGTGTGTGCGTCAGTGTCCGAACAACCGGGTGATGTGTCGAACAGTGACGACGAGTATTATTTAGAGATACATACGGCACTGGCGAGCGGTTTCGACATTGACCGCTGCTACGCGCACCCCATACAACTGGCCGCCCAGGATGTCTTTGAAGCGATTGGGCCGCAAATCGATGAATGCCGGCAGGTAATCGAATTTCTGCGTAAACACAGTCGAGTCTACAAATTCCCATATTAGATTGTGAATCGAGTTGGAGCACCACGTATGAGATCCTAAGGATACTGTACGATTTGAAAGATTACACAGAAAATGCGCAAGACGCACCTATGTCGGAGGTGGATTGGCACTTCCTGAGCACATTCCTCGAGGCATTCCAACCCTTAAGGGGTTTCAGTAAAAAACTACAGATTGAGCAATATATTGCCGATCATTTCTATAGAGATTTGATGTGTTGCGAAGTGGAGCTGGATGAACTACAGCAGCAAGGCAATTTCTATGCACAACTCTTGTTGGGTGACTTCAAGTATCAAAAAGAGCAAGTTCTTAATAATAACGCTTTTTTAGCGGCGCTCTATATGGATCCGCACTTCAATTTCATCAGCTCGCCATTTCTAACGGACGATAAGAAGTAAATAGCAATTGTAACTTATTTCTTTATTTATTTACGACTAGAATAAAATGGTAATAAGTATGGTCTCACTTGCAGAAACATCTACTGAAAACGTATTCCACCATTAATAGCTTCACCACGAATGTGGATGATAATAGTAGTGTCTTTATAGCGCCATCTACGTTTAGTAATTACACTGCGGCTGGTCCTTATATGAAATTGGAGCGTAAAATGAGTTTGCTAATAGAGCAAACCCGTAAACCGGATTTAACTATGGAACAAAAGTTATCCAATTTGTGTTATGTCGAAATACTACCCTTTGAGTCGAATATTTTAGAGTATTGGCGTAGTAGGAAATATCGTGACTTAGAGTTTGGTAAATTAGTTGACGTCGCTTTAGCCGTTCCAACAACACAAAATACTGCGATTAGAGCGCTAGATGCCTTGTCGTTGGTTTCAATGACGGACCAACGTAGCTTATCGTAAGATACGCTGAAAAACCAATTATTGATTAATCTTAATAAGGCCTTGGTATAAAATTTAGTTTATTTTAAACCTACGACTCATTTTATTAAGTATAGTTGGACCGTTGGAATTACTATTTCTTATAAAATTTTACTAACATTTACAAAATTTTAAAGTATGTATATATATATATATATGTATACATGAGGTTCTGAAGATATAATATGTTGAACCGGTTATAAATGTAATCATATTTGAAATGCTGTAATGCGATAAATGTATAATTAAAATGAGAGCAATTTTTTAGTAAGAGTAAATGAAATATGAATTTTTTTAAGTCGTGTTTTTTCTCTCCGATGCACTCCAAAACGTCTAATGGGAAGAAAGTCTCTATTTACCTCATTTGTGGTTATTGAGTGATTCCATCATTGGTCACGAGAGAGGAAAATAGAATCAGTTTAAGCCAAACGTTGCACTAAAGAAGGAGTAACCTGTGTGGAGACCGTTTGTAATCGGCCAAGATATAATGGTCTAAGATATATTTAACTAGAAAGACATGTAACTATTCGGAAAGCTTAAGAAGCACGTTAAAGTCTAGATGGACTGTAAATTAATGAAGAATCTTGAAGCAAACGATAATAGCAAGTTGCAATGCACAATATATTTATGAATCAAGATCAGGGTCAAGAATGCATTGCGAGTCCTCAAAATATCGACCGTGATTCTAAATTCGTAACTGCAACTCTCAAACATAGAGTTTATAGTTCACGAAATTAGGAGTTTGACCAAAATTTTACCCATATTTGTTCTCTAATACCTGAGGAATGGTTCGTGAACACAAGTACCAGGGAGCTCGTGTGCCATACATATCTCTTAATAGTCTCATTTGTAATAGTTCAAGTTAAATGGAGACTAATTTCAGAGAAGTAGTGCAGGATTATTCATGCATTTAATACTCTTTATATTATCAAAAGGTTATCTTACATGCAAAATTGAGTTTAAGGTCCCAATATTAATGTAGTTACGAATTTTGGTTTTAATTATATTTATTTGGTTGATTACACGCTCCACCTCAGCGCTTGACCATCGCAAGGATAATATGCTGAAGATAAATTATTATTCAAATTCAAATTATTTTCATTTTTATCAAAGCAGTGAATTGACTTGACTATAAACGGAGCCTGTACAGGGACGGAGGCTATGAGACTTGCGTTTGGTTTGATGTAGCTTTTTAATGCTCCTTAAGCTCCTAAAGCTAATTTTTTTTAATAAATTAATTTAATTGCATCTGCTTCATACGCATCTTCATTTTCTATTGCTGCTTCAATGCTGCTGCAACATAAGCGGCTTGATATTATTGGTTTTCGTACTGAGAAGCTTCGTCTTTCTCCTGAGTCGAGCGGTTTTCTCTCCCAAGAAATATAATCAGACATTATTTGAGGATTTGCCAACCTCTTCAATGCACCTACGGTTATTGCTAAAAGCTATTGTGGCACTATTGTTGAATCTGAGTTGGGCGTACCTTGATTTTAATTGAGCTGTCGTTGAAAGCTGGTAGTTTAAAGGAATCTATAGGACGGATTGATCGCCATTCCTCTCAACCTGGTCACATTTAGGGGGCGTATTCTTTGCTCTCTAGTAAAATACGGATTCCTTCTTGACCCAATGTACTGAATATCGGACTGCTTCTTTACAAGACTGCTCTGAGACTGTCTAAGATGCACTCCTCTAGTGACATTGTATATTGTCATGGTTTGACTCATTCTTCTGGATCATTGCAAGGATTGAGGGCAAATAGAACGTCTTTAAGATTTCTCTAATTAGATTTCGTCTGTAAGTATTAAGACGAATACGCGGGGTGTTGTTTTATTTGTGAGAAGTGTAAGTATTTTCTCAACTTCTTGTACCAGCCAAGAGTTGATTATTGAATCGGCCTAACAGTTCGTGAGGCTCTATATTGTGTTGGAGTTTCCTTGTGATGCGCGCCAGTAATTGCCATGGCCGGTAGCGAGGGTATTGTCGTCTACACGTGAATTGATGAATGAATAATAAGACAAATAGTTTGCGATATTGATTATTTTGTAACACACATGTTGCTTGAGTTTCGTTCCTAAACTCGTTTACTATAAAATAAATTAGCTTCCTATCACCTGCAACGCCGCCGATCGTTCGCTGATCAGCGTTGTTTTTCCAATTGCTTACTCTATGGCCCGTGTGATATATCGAAGTGCAATTGTCGGGCTGAGGGTACAAAGTTGCCTCGGTTACGCATGGAGTCAATAAACCCGGACTGAAAATTGGTTCCTTTAACTATTGTTAACTTCCATGATATCTGGCTATATTGAAAACAAATGCAGTGAAAATTGGGGGGATAGTATCAAGTATAAATATTCTTAATCGAACAATGGCGGCTACAAGTTTATTGCAAATAATGATCCATAGGTTATCAAAACCGTACATAATCGCAGAAAAACCAATGTATCCTCTGCGATTGATCTTTAAATAGAATCTTTCGCCTTTTTTTCTTTAAAAATTCTGATATATAAGTAATTTCTAAATTGAAGTATGATAAACGTTTTTTATTTTATTTTATAATTTTCGAAGTTGAAAGCATGGACTTGGATGACTTTTAGTTTTGAGGGATGGCAAGTTCGGTAACCGTTTTATCAGTTATCTCGGCGACGCCAGTTGCCCACGGTATATATTATGCGGGTCCTTCTTAAACTTTACAAACCTTTCTTAAGATGGATACAAACAACGTTTCATAAATAAATATAATGAAAATATGTATGCACGTGTTTTCCAATAAATTGTTCTTCTCCCGAATTTTTTAAAAAGAAAGTAGCATAATGGTACAGAATAAACTGGTCAAATATTAGCTTAAACTAAACTAAATATCTAAATCATTTAATTACTTCAAATAATTATAAAGGAAACTTTTTTTCTATTCCTATCTCCTGATTCTGGTATTAGAGAAAAGTTTCTTGTGAGCGTTCTTTTAAGACGACTCGTTTCTTGAAAAATCTCCGTACACTTCAAAATACTCTGCGAAAGTATTTGACTCAACTTGCTGACCTCAGGGCTGCATTTAGGGCTGCATTTATGACTGTAAGAAAAAGTCTTTTTATATAGGATTAATTACTTTTAAAAGTATCCAAACTGGACCTTCACCAATCTTTATTGAATTCTTATTATAATTTAAATATTTTTTTGTTTTGGAAATTTAATGGGTTCATGTATTAGATACTACAACTATGCGCTTTTCATTTCACTTTTATTGTTACAGTTTGTTGTTTTTGTGGCATGTTGGACTTACAGTCTAAAAATGCTTACTGCTTTAGTTTTCAATATACACGACGAACAAATACCAAAATAATTGAGTTTTCGTTAAAAGTTCTCTTATGTAATTGGTAAAAATTATTATTTTTACTTTCACAGTCGAAGTTTTTATCCGTAAATTGTATGTGTGTATATATATATGTATGTGTCACATAATTTGTGGTTAATTTTATGTAAAGCTAAATATTTTTGATAATATAAATGACGCACAATTTAGTTGAATTTTCTTATTCTAGTAATTTTCGTATTGTAATCTGCAGTTTAATTTTATTGAATTAATTTTTTGTTTTGTTGCTTACTGATTTTCATATATGATATAACCTTCTTTTAATTGTAAACATTTATTGGCTTTAATTTTTTTCGGAACTTATAAATTTAGTTAAATACAATGTATGCGCAATATATTAATTTTTTTAAAGATATTTATTTTATTCCAAAATGTGTCACATCTAAAGTTTTAATTACTGCTTAAATACGTAGTTACTTCAAAGGTTTGTAAAGTTTCGTAAAAAAATTGACGCTTTAAAATTGATATCGAGGGTTTATCGCGAATTGTCGGTTTTTGCTGCCACCAAACTGTCTAATTTTTTTGTTTATTATCTGGGGGCTTTTACAGTTATAATTATTAATTACAAATAGTAATAATTTATTGACTTCTTTACCTTATTAACCACAATGAACGGTTATAACATTTATTGCTTAATATGTACACACATACAGTCTGTAAGATAACTATGTAACTTGTCGGTATGTTCAGCTTGTAATATTGATATTTTGTTTAGTATTTGATATTTGAATTTTAAATGCATATAACTAAATACTTTTAAATACTTTGTTCTGTTATAGTATATACACAGTATTAAGAAAAGAATTCTTCGCACGTTTATATTTATTATAATTAATTTCTACATTTGTAGATTTAACTAATTAACAGTGTGTTGCTTATGCTTATAAATATGTATATGTAATATTTTAGTAATCTAATACAGTATCTTTTGTCATTAATTCAAATTTAATTCATCAAATTTAATTGATTCTGTATCTTTCTTAAACTTTCCTCACCACAAGTTGCCGAAATCGAAATGAATTCTGTAAATTAACTAAAAGTCTTATAAAACAGTAAAAAATCACCTCTAATTAATGAACAATTTTTTTAAGAAAGTTAGAGTAATCGGCGTATACAGTACGGACATACCTGTCAAAGACCTCGGCCCAAATGATCATACAACGTCTCTATTACCCATTAGTTAAGGGCAACAATAATTGATTCGAAAAGTATTGAAACGCGTATGTAGAAAATCTAACCTTGATCCTAGATTTACCTACCAACATAACTTTCGTATAACTATTTGAATAGGAAATTAAAAATGATTCCACAAATATTCGAGCCCAGATTCGGTTCTTGATAAGCTTGTAACATTTCTTTGAATTGTGGAATAATAACACCAGTTACTTCTATTTCCAATTTATTACATCTTGCTTCCCAATTCCTGTAAATGATCAAAGGCTTGAACCCCGAAAGGCTTGTGGTATTTTGTGAAAAGCTATATCTTGTCAGAAATGCGTGCAGTGTTGGCATTTCCAGTTTGGAAGCAGCTGCTAATAGAAAAACACTTTTATTCGTCGGAGGCTGGTTTCTAATTTAGGTCCTGATGAACTTCGCAGTGTTACGAATTTGGTATTTTTAGTACCAGCTTCTAGTATTATGCTATATGGAAGTCTCCCGATCGTACAACTCCGTTTTCGATAATGTTGTGATTGATCCAAACAAACTACCACTAATTTTCTGGGAATTTTCATGTACTATCATTTACTGTTAATATAGGGGCCACCGATTCATTCCTGAACTACATTGCTCATGAACTCGTTTTGCATACATCAGGAGTGATCCTTTATTCTCCGCTTAGGCAAAAAAGGTAGGCGCGTGGGTAAGACACATGAGGGCGTGTTACAATATTTCTTATCAGATGTATTTCAGGGTCTTAGTATATAAGTCGTATTAATATACATACTTGAAGTCCAATATAACTAATTACTCTCTATTAGAAAGCAGCAGCTGGATGATGTAAAATTGTTGTAATTTGGATGTAAAATTTGTCAACAACATTGTCAACAACATTCGTGGAGACTGCTCTGAGTTAAAGATAAACATGCTGAGGATAAATTATAGATCTCATCAAAAAGTTTCGACAAGATGGACAGAAAAAACTATCACTCATTTGCCTATACACGCTAATCGTTTCGAGCCCTGTTCGTGCACAAACTCAAAATTTCTAGCTCTAATTCATTTAACTATGTGTTACTCACCGTGACCAGCTACAATTTAATAAATTTACATAGATTATCATATAGTCTAGTACATACCACCATAATACATATCTATACCTAAATATGTTATTTTTGAGATGTGTAGAGCCTAACTTGTGGCTTTTGCTTTATACAAAAGCAACACTTTTTAGACGATTTTCTTCTTGTGAATTTCGTTGAACTTAAGAACACACCAGTCGCTTAACTTTAAATATTTTAACTTTATATTTGTCGGTTGTGATTAAATGCTTCTGTAAAGTCTTCAGTTGCGTCGTCGTTTCGATCGCTAGATACGCCAAAACCAATATCGATTTTCTACTCTTCTGTTTTCTCCTTTTTTTTGTTTTCTCATGAATATGTATGAAGTAATTCTAGTATAATCGTTACAGAGTCGCGTACTTGATATGCAGAATTCTTCAGTTCATTTAGTTTAATTATGCCGTAAAACCCACAATTTTGATATGATCTTCGTTGAAGTGCTGCTACCCGACTTTAGACTTTAGACTTTAGACCTTACCTTTTGGCAGACAGCTATTGTTATCACTGAAAGCCGAGGGTGGACTCAGATTCTTCTCGCTAATTATATTATGAAATTCACCAGGTATGCCTGAGTTGCTGTTGCTCTGTGTGGATTCACCATAATTGTTTGCATTCAGGCAAGTGATGCTCGTGTCGTACGCCTTGTTGGCTTTGTTGTTGTGTGCATGACCCGAGAGACTGCTGCCGATTGCGAGGGTATCGGCATTGCTGAGCGTCTCCATGGCGCGATAGTCAAAGAATGTTGACATATTGTCGTTGGGTATGCCGAGTAGATGTAGTGGTTCAATGCTGGTCGGCAAATGATGGCGATAGTTGTCCTGATTGCTGCCATCCAGGGCACCATCACCACCAGAGCTACCGTGTTTGTCACCATAGCCGGATGAAAGCAGCTTTCCCTTGCGGCGTGGGGTAATTGTTAGAAAGTCACCATAGCTCTTGTTGTGACATGCCAATGCGGCACCGCTGACAGCATTATTACTACAGTTATTTGTCCCACCACTAGCGCCGCTTGGACGTTTTGCGTTTGGCGCTTGCATGGCAGTTTGTTGGTTGTTTGTTATATTTGGGGGTTGTGGTGCGGCGTGCTTCAGAATTTCGACATATGAACCCGACTGGACAATATGCGGGGCGGGGATGCTGTTAGTTGTGCATTGGAACTCGCTGGCGAGGAGGAGGTTACTGCCGCTGTTGGAATTAGCATCGGTAGCTTTTGATCGTATTTTGCCACCGGATAGACCGCCGGACATATTTGTATGGTTGGCTGAATTTTGGGCAGATGTGGATGTGGAAGCTGATGTGGATGTTGATGTGGATGATGTTTGTCGCTGGTGATGGTGATGCGATTGTGACTGTGTACCACAGGCAATTGTTGGTTTCGGTTGTTTTGGTGGCGGGTCAAAGAGCCGGTAGTCGAAGGGCACGGGGTCCATGCTGCTGTAGAAGATAATGAACAAATATGATTAGCTGCATCTATACAAATTGCCGGAGGATATTATAACAATTAGGAACTGAAGCGTAGCTGATTATCAGAAGTGTGCTGATTAGTATTTAGTAAAGCATGCAAATGAATGCGGGTCAGCATGCAAGTAAGTGAGTTTAAATAACATAAAAACAAATGTTAGTTTCTCAAAATTCAGCCAAAATTTATGAATAGAATATTCTATTAGGAGGGTGCGCATTCTAGAACTAGAAATTTCAATCTTCGAAAGCAGACGTAGATATTCATGGGGACTCTTCTGAAAATTATATCAACATCTGTGATCATTGAGTTCTGAGGCACAGACTACAGCTTGCAACTGGGTAAATATTTCATCTTAGACTCTTCTTCTAGATCATACCTATAGTTTCCTACCCAGCAGAACCATTCCTTTACTCTACATTATTCTAGAAATATATAAATATTAAACTGACCTTTAGCTTAAATGTAGAGGGTTAAAACTGTTTCCTCACGGAGGAAGTTCTTTCATGGGAGAAACAGTCGTAGATTTTCCAGTCCCATCTTCAGAAACAAGCCTTCTATTATAGTAATAAGGCTGTGGCAAAACTCTTACAATACAAAACACAGGTTCTCATGCTACCTTATTTGACTTTCGCGAACTAGCCTAATATGATCGATGACTGGTTAAAAATTTTAATTAATTTTTTTTAGTGTTTTAAGGAGTTTCCCTACTCACATGATAGATCATTCCAAAGAAGAAGCTTAGATAATTTCTAGACCTTTATAAGAAAAATATGCATTGTATATGTCTATTCTCCCGATTTAAAAATATGGCCCATGTTTTGCCAATATATGTTTCAGTGAGTCTTTTACTTGGATAACTAACTTTGACCTCTTGTTTATCTATCGAATATTAAGCTATATATTCCGAAAATACTAACTCTTAGGAACTTGATTTGTCAATTCTTCGACTGCAGAAATGTTACATCTGAAAAGGGGTCCTTTTTGCAATGGCAAAGACTTTATGGATTGCACCGAGCTATCGTCTCTGGCAGATTGGTGAAAAATTTTGCATGACCCACTGTCGAATTTGTCATCGTACTTATTTTTGTATCCAGCCTTATTTAAATGGTTCCGAATTGCATTTTTATCGATATTTTCGACAAAATATTTTCGTGTCAAATCATTGACATCAAAATTACCGGAACGGAATGGACGAAACGAAAATCGTGTATAACTAGCTGTTGCAGTATGAGGATCATAAATAATGTTCACATTTTCAGTCGCCTGGATTGCGTTTTCGCCTTTATTGGAGAAAAACTGTAAAATATAGCGTATTTTCTCATCCCTGGTGTCCTTATTTGACGCGACCGTTCGCAGATATACAACGCGAGATACAGATTATTAAAGCCAACTATTGGAAAATAATAATAGAATAAATAATAATTTCTTTTTACAAGACCTTATACACACTCTATAGTAGATTTTTGTGCTGAACATTAAAAATTAATAGAATACTAGAATTAAATAAGGAACATTCATGAATATATGCTGTATATGTTTGCGTGTATGTGAGTGCATATTAGAGTACATTTTAAAGTATTTCGTGTTGGAAAACACATCGACTACAACACTAATGGCTTGCCTATTGGAAAGCGAGCGCTTGTGAAATCCGATGCTATCGCTACTACTACTACCGCTACGCGAATTCGGCGGCTTCGCGCAGTTGCTGATGACATGGGTGGTTGTTGGGGTATTATTGGATGTGTTATTGGTGGTGTTGGTGCTAACCAATGCTTGGGGACTTGTACGTGATGATGGATTGCTGCAAATGATTGTCTCGTGGTTGTTGCTAGTAATGTTGGTGATAGGGGGGATGGTTGTTGTCGAATAGGTATTGATATTGGCGACGCGCTCATGCTTGGATGAAGTCGATGTTGATGATGTGGAAGAAGCGAAACGATATGGTGGCGATGGTGATAATGGGCGTGCTGCTGGCGTGGCGTTGATCAGCTGAGCACTGCTGCGCGTTTGCTGTTGACGTTGTTGCTGCATCTGTGCGGGTGATGTGACTGATGGACGTTGCGGCAACATTTGATGCAACTGATGTGCTGATTGTTGTGCGGCTTGTCTATGCAATTTCGATTTTTTGTTGCCTAGTTTGGCTGCGGCGGCTGCTGCGGCGGCGGCTGCCAGTGAACTGCACTGTTTAGCTGTGATGGGGGTTTGCACGTATTGTGAGTGGGTGGAAAGGTTTGGGGGAGGTGCTTGACGTTCGGGTGCATGCAGGGCGTTGGATATGATGCGTGTGGGTATTATGGCTTGGAAAAAGGTGCGTGTGGACTTGAGTGCAGTTGGCGTTGCAGTTGTTGTTGTTGATGTGGTTGTTGAAGGTTTCGGTGATTTAGAAGTGCGTGAGTTCTCTTTCTTGGAGTCTTTCTTGTGAATCGGCAAAATATTTTCTGAACATATACATATTATATATACGTAGGTATATTTATGCAAAATTACTTAAAGAAAAGACTGTAAGACACAAAATTGACTAAACGGTTGTTGTATTTGTGGTATTGCTACAGTATTAGTAGGTGTTAGGGTGTGCTTAGTATGAGGTTTGGCGTATTTTATGTGTTCAAAACTTGTAAGTAATAAAAATGTGTGGAGCTGGTTTGATGATTTTGCTGACGGTGGCCGTAGCGGTCGTTCTACAGGTCGGTGAGGGGGTTAGTACGAATATTTGTAATGCTTGCAAAATCTCAAAATGTGTTAATTAGTTAAAATAGGTACTAACTTACTATGAAGTTGCGGCCTACTGAATACTGAAAGACGCTCTTTATTGCTTCCGGCATTACCACCACTGCAAGGACTATGTCCGTGCGCTGCAAGTAGAGAGAGAAATATTTCGATTTACAATTCGATATTTTAATTAAATTTATTTTATAAAACAAACATACATTTTTTTAGCAATCTTCCAAAACACAATGCATACTTCACGACCCAAAGAGCGCTATCAGTATTTGCTTGGAATAAGATCGGATAAACCGACCGCCCAAATCAACGAATTTATACTCATACTCGACCGGGAGAACATTTAGATCGATTACCATGTGGACAAAAACCCCGCAATTCAATCATTCATCCTTAGAGGCAAAAACGTTTGGGGACTACGTCCCCAAATGATATATTGACTGTACACAAGTTTTATCGATACAATACCAACATATGGTGCATTGCTGGTGGAAAGCACTAATAAAATAAGTGCCGCATTAAACCCCTGTAACTGATGCAGTGTGTCTGTTTACTGGGGTAACCAAAGGCTTAGGAGGTCATCCTCGATATCCGTTTAACACTTTCAACTTAAGAATGATGCAGTGCTTACGGCAAGCCGGCTGAAGGTTTTAGGCCGTTGGACCCAGGCTCAGAAACTCCTGCCAACTTGGCTTGGTCATCGTGAAAACTAGATTTATGGGAGATAAACACAACTTTTTCTTTGCTCAGTAGAGTGGTATAGTAATTTACAGTAGCAATGACGAAATGTATGTATTCACTGATGAATAAGAGGCTGAAACCGGAGCAGACGCAGACTTCTATTGTAGCAATCCATACACAGAAGGAACCTTCAAACTAAACGACTACAACTCAGTCCTTCCCGCCAAAATTGTTAATCTAATCAGCAAGTCCTTTAACTTTCTTGTTGACCTAAGCACCAATACGAAGTTTCATTACATAAGTTTATATAAGGAGGTAATAAATAGACTTTTAGTGTCAAACTCGGTAAACATCATCTGGGTAGCTAGTAATTTAGGTACCAAATCAAATGAAAAGGCAAAGGAGTTGGCCCTCTCTAGGGAAGCTGGGTAAACAGATTCCTTAAGCTGTCCCAGACCATTCGTCTCCTTCAAAGGTTGTTTGAAGCACTCGATGGAAGAGGAACACCTTAGATCTTGGAGCATCAACCACACAAGCTTACCATACCATAATAGTAGTTTCGAGTATTGTTGACAGTGGATACATGTATATCAAAAGGATTTTATTTTTAGAACAGAGAGAAATAAGTCAATATTGCAGATGTCGGTTGAGACGGGAAATCTTCGACGGCTTCCAATGTTTCAATTTAAAAGATATTGAGCAGCTAGGGCGGATAATATTATAACTACATATTTCATCAAATCGAAATTGGGGTTGAGAGATGCTATTAAGTTACAGAGAGGATCTTCTTCTTACAATGCTTCACATCCTTCCGGTATTTATGTAAACTTGATATCTTCATCGGTATCTTGATTATGATGTTTCAAAGCGTGAATTCATTTCTCTGATGAGTACAATAGTTACTTTTACCTTAGAAGAAAGCAAAAAACGAACTGTGGGTTCAAAAAATTTATCATTAGATAATGCCAATCAGCAGAGCTTATTTTCAACACAAAATCTAGCTAAAGTTTCAGTGTCCTACGTACTAAGATAAAATTCGACTCTATGGCTTTAATCTTTATCTATTAATCTAAGCTATTAATCTTAATCTTTTAATTTATCTCTTTCGGGATTCAAGCAGTAGTATAATTTGAATGAAATTAATCTTGGGACTAGATTACATCCACGATTTCTTTACAGTTAGTTGTCTTTGTAGTTCAAATACTTACGATTATAGCCGCTATCATCTAGATGTGATGAGGACTCGCGTCCACTGCGACTTTCTTCCCGTTCCCGTTCGCGCATGCGTTCACCGCTCAAATCGCTATCGCTATTCAAGCTGTCGTACTCTTCCGACTCCGATTTGATTGCTTTCGAGCGCCGTTTATGCCGTTTTTCAGTATTCGTATGACTACACTCGCCCGACCCTGTGCTCGGTCCACCGCCTAAATTCGCATTTGAAGCGCTGCTGCCAATGCCCGTCGAAACCGAACGCTTCACCTTAGCACCCGTGCTGGAGAGTGTATTGTCGTCTGCAACACCACCGCCACGCGGATCGTACATTGCTGGCAGGCCTCCCTTACGGCTGAGTGGTATGTTAGCTGATTGATTTTCATGTTCTGGTAAATGGAATGTAGCGTAAGGATAGATATCTTCAGAGTATTCAGGTATGCGTTCAAGCCCAGCAACCGATTCACGTGGTGATTGCTGGCATGACTTGCGTACCGTACCATAGTATTGTTCACGATGTTGTATATCCTTGCCATCAGCGCCATGCGGCCGCATCGAGTCAACATTCCGTGCAAATAGTTGGCGTGGATCTACAACAAATATAAAAAATTAAAATTACATAATTTTAGGTTGATTATATGCTGTGCATATTTTACATTATACTAACAGTTCTTGAAACATATGCAAGCGCCTATTATAGCCAAGATCGTGCCAAACACCGATGTGATAATCACCGCTATCAGATGTACATCACGGAAGAGTGTTCGCACCTCGGGTAAGTCGCCGTGATCCAACTCGGCTGAAAGTCCATTGAAATGCAACGTCTCAAAGTAGTACTCCTTAATTGTGGATCCAGCATTATTGTGAGCTGCAACGCGTAGATTATATGCAGTTCCAGGCTCCAGATCGCCAATTGTATAGCGTGTCTGCAAGTAGAGATAGTGATATCTAAGATAAATTCCACACTAAAGGTACATACGTGTGTCTCTATGCGGCTAGAGACGATGATCCAGTCACTCGAAATGCCATAGCGTCTAAACTCAATGCTGAAGTATTGTATCGGGCAGCCACCATCTTGCCATGAGGATAACTCCAAAAGTGCGGATGTGATATTGGAGCGTATCAAGCTTTGTTTATGCGGTGCAATCGGTTTATTGCCTACGAGAAATCGCCAGATAAAATATAAATATAAGTTATTACTTTATGACACGATAATCCCATTGGGCCTTAGCTGCAGTTAATGACTTTGTGAGGAAAAATTTTGTGAAATTTGTCAAAACTTTAAGGTTCACAACGACTGGTGTATTATGGTGCTACCTACTCTCATTTCCTGTAACCGTATTATCATAAAACTTATTATTCCTACCTTTCGTTTTGGCTGTTTCGATGGCGCTCGTTTCACTCGTTCCAATTTTATTGAATGTCACCATATTAAACTGGTATCGCGTGCCACAATCCAAATTCTCTATCAAATGAGAATTAACACGACGATCAAGTTGTGTTTCTTCCCAGTCACCGAATTCCTTGCGAAAAGTCATTGTGAAACCACGAAGTGGAGCACCTCCAATATCGTCTACTCGCCATTGCAGCGACACAGAGTTAGTGGTACTGCCAATTACAGAAAGCACGGGAGCGGATGGTGGCACTACGAAGGGAGAAATAAATTCATATTGGAATAAATATGAGAAGTAAGGAGTGGGAAGTATCAAACTAAAATGCGACACCGATAATATTGAGTTGTAATGAGGCGAGAAAGTCAATTGCATCGGAAATGCAGGATAAGGAAATATTTCCATAGTCTCGAATAAGACAAAGATATTACTCATTGTACCTATTTCGATTAACTAGACAAGAGGAGTCTGATGGGCTGGTAATAATTTTAAAGATTCTAATTTATGATCTGTGATAATACATGATAAACTACATCCTAGGGTATTGCAAGAGTGTAGCTTTATTGACCTATTATTTCTTCTGACATTATATTAAAACGTGGATCGCTTACCATCGATGGCTGCATTATTAGCCCCAGAATTTAGAATGACGATAAACAAGTGAACAATTATGAAATTTCAACATAAAAATAATAATAATAGAATAATAATAGAATAATAAAATTAGAATCCAGTTTCGTTTTACTAATTTCTTATGCTAGGTCTAGCAAATCAGATACAAAAACCATTTCACGATCTGTGCCATGTCTCTCTTTTCAAAGAGCCCAATATTTGAGAGACGCATTTAGTTCGTATTCCGCCAGACGAAAAAAATGGTAAACAAGAGTTGTGTTGAAAATAATCTTTAACCTTTAATAGATTAATTAAAATCCAATATTTAAACAAATAGGAAAGGGCTAAGTTCGGGTGTAACCGAACATTTTATACTCTCGCAATGTGCAAGGATCAGAAGCGGGGATATGCTTTCAGGTGCTGGCATAACTTTATACTAAAAAATGTTGCGGAAGAATTCAACATTCATTATTCGAAGAATTTGTCAAAAGTCAAAAGTGATATATGCGATATAAACTCAATCAAAGTGGTTTAATAAATATATTAGATACATGAGGAAAATGTCAACAAGAGAAAAGGAAATCATTATATTAGAAATAAGCGGCTTAGACCGTGATCTAGACCGATTTCTTATCGAAGAAAACATATCCACTTAATTTCATTAAAATATCACACATATTAACCAACATAAACGGTTTAAAGTCAGATGGAAAGTCGGGAATTGTTTTGGCGGGTATTTTTGGGATAGAGGATAGGATCTGCATTGATTACATTAACTATTTTCATTATTCAAGTATATCAGGGAACATGTTTTCACGCAATTTTGTGAAGGTAACTCACATAGTGACCGACATATTCGGCATAAAGTCTGCTCGAATTGCGGAAATCATTATATGTAGTATATGGGAGCTGGGATAATTCGTAGACCGATTTCACACATTTTGGGCAGTAAACTATGGTATATCCGCTATTACACGTTCACTTAATTTCGCTAAACTATCTTACATATTGACCGAAATATGTAGTTTAAAGTCTACCCGGAGGTTGAAAATCCTTGTATCAGGGAAATAGGGGCTAGGGGAAGTATTTACCCGATTTTGCTCATTTTTGACACAAGAGCACATAATTATCATGGAAAGATATTCCTCGAATTTCATTACGACATTTTACAGATTTAGCGAAATATATGGTATAAAGTCTACCGGAAGAATGAAAATCATTATAATAAGTATATGGAGACTTGGCTTACAGTTTCACATGTGAGTTATTTTTTTGAAAACATCGTGATTTTGTCTTTAATTAGCGAAGATAATTCGCTGTAATTAATCTCGAGGCATAATAAAAAAATACAGTGATCATCAGATATAGCACTTTCATCGAAAATCGCTACCACTAACTTAAGTTTTCACTCACCTTGCACGTATACCTGATAGACAATGTGATCGGAGCCAATCGAATTTCGTACCACACACGAATAGTTGCCCTCGTGAGTACGCTGTATATTGCGCAACGTCAGCGTATTGTCATTGCTCACCTCCAATCGAAAATGTTTCTTGGAACGCGCATTTAACACTTTCCACTCGGAGTTCGGTTTCGGGTTGCCTACGAAGACACATGCTAATTTGAGATCGACACGCCAACTGACACTTAACGTCTGACTAAATGATATGATGGCTGCGGGCACAGAGGGACTAGGTATCAATTTGATGACGGGCGTGCTGGGTCCCTGACCTACACGTGTCGATGCTGTTACCCAAGCTTCATAGGTTTCGCGCACCATTAAATCTTTAGCTTCAAAGTGACGATTGTTTGCGGGCAAGACTTCTTTGAGAATTTTCAACTCTTGTCCTTTATCCAGTATACGTATGTAGACATTATATTTGGTAACAATGCCATTGGGGCGGCGTGGTGGTAGCCAGCTAATGATCACTGAAGACTCAGTACTTACAACAGACTTAACGCGCTCGGGTGCATCTGGCACGGCTTCTTCAGTAGTACATGACACAGTCGGGCTGAGCACACCTTCGCCGGCACGTGTAAATGCCAAAACCTGAACGCTGTAATTCGTGAAAGGCTGCAGACCGTGTAGCACCGTACTTAACGCTGAGGTGATTTTTGTTTCGCGCGTGCCGTACTCTGATTCGATATTACCGGGTTCGTAGAGCAGCTTATAGCCTTGTATGATACCGTGATTAGACTCTTTTGGAGGCGCCTGCCAAGAGATTTGTATATTTTGCGCAGTCAATGCAATGCAAGTGACGCCCTGTGGTGGCGCAGATGGCACATCCTCTAAGGTGTGACCCATGGTTACCTCGCTCGGTGGTCCGTCACCTTTCACATTGAATGCAGACACAGATATGGCATACTGTGTGTATTTTTCCAGCCCAGTAAGGCGAAAATCATTCAGTCCTTCACCACCTAGGCTGCTAACTTTAGTGAAATTTCGTACGCTATCTGGCGCGCCGTGCTTTTGGTATGCGATTGTGTAACCCAAGAGTTCACCGTTCCATGTGTCTCGTTCTGGCGGTCGCCAAGTGATGAGTAATTGCTGTGCTCCTAGTGGCTCTGCGGAAACATCTTGCGGACGACCACTTGGCACTTCAGCATCGGTTTGCACGAGTAATATGTCGCTCGGGGCGCTTGTACCCAGATGATTTTCAGCGTAAATACGGAAGTGATATGCCTGTGATGGACGCAACGAACCAATTTGCGCTGTGGTTTTATCGCCGGGCAACAATTTTTGGTTATTGTGCTCATGCCAAACATCTGAAATATAAATATATGGGTTATTATATTTGGGAAAGTGTTTATTGAAATACCGCCTGCTTTCTTATACTGCAAAATATAATTTGATATCGGTTGCGAGTCTCGATTATTACCACCGTTATTCATGAAAATCGAATCTTGATCATTTGGCGACCACGCTAGCGTTACGGACCGGCTACCCAAATCAGTGACATGTAAATTAACTGGAAAATTCGGTGGCTCTTGCACTTGTAGATGAATTACAGCGCGATCGTGACCATAATTGTTGGTGGCAATGCAAGTATATTCACCACGATCATTGAGTACGGTCTGCAGTATAGTCATTTCCGATACGCTGCCACGACTTAGCGGTGAATCTTTTATATGATAACGTATGTCATAGGATGGGTCAATGTGGTTGGCTTTGGCGCGCCATGTTATATTCAGCGGTTGGTCGCCATCAGCTTCGCAGCGCAGTGTGACACGATCACCACGGCGCACGGATACTTGTTTCTTCGAAACCGTTACAGAAGGACCAACTGCAAAGAAAGTGGTGAGTGAGCATTATAAATGCAAAGATAAGTACTCACCATGCACAGTGAGTTTGATCAGTGTACTCAGACCGGCGCCGATGCCGTTACTCGCTTGACACAAATAGCTTCCTTCGTGTTCTCGCCCAACTTTTGGTATGATCAGTGAGCCGTTGTTGTATGTTTCGATAACGGATTGTGAGTTACCGTTGCCAATGCCATAACTGAGTTCGCGATATTCACCTGAATCACCTGGGGTTTTTAAGAAATAGTTAAAATAATATTATATAAAAAAGTTTGAGAAGTTTTGAACAAGACGAAAATGGAGTAAAATCATGAGATCCCCAACCATCCATACTTTATTATTATTATTATTATTAAATATTTTATTATTTTCTATTGTCTTTTAAATAATTGGTGGATATTAAAGGGTTTGTAGAATTTCACAATTGGAATGTGTATTACGCCCTCAAAACACAATTTGCTTTCAGACAAGGTAATAATATACGATTGGAAAAGTTGGAGAATTTTAGGTTAAAACATAATAAATCTGCAAGAGTCGCCGAAATAATTTACTGATAGGGTACTGCTAAAGAGCAACCATAAACACCTTTATAAAATACACTCAGCTGAGCTCGTATGGAGTGGTCGGATATGGACAAATTGAGAGAAATTAAGATATTCTCTGTTCTTTTGTAAAGAATATACATAATTCTATTGAACGTGTTGTATGACAGATTTAACTATATATTTAAAATCAATAGGAAATCATTAAATCGTATCAATAAGATTAAGTCATATCAATAAAATTAAATCACATCACTTTAAGTTTTGAAATCCGGTAAAGCTAACAATTTGTACTCCAAATTACAGAAAGTAGAGCTGTACGAGCTCTATGAGAATAAGTAGCAAACTGAGGTTAAAATAGAGGAGCAGGAAATTTTTCCCTTGCTTCAATCTAAATTGGATAAAACTTCCGTTTTCAAAGGGGCGCTAGGCGAAGTCAGAAATAGAGGACACTGCTTAATGTGGTTTGATGCTCAGTGGTCTGAAAATTTCTCAAGAAAGTAAAAATAATGTTGATTTTATAATATAATATTTATTATCGAAACAGATATGAAAAAAACAGGTCAATTTAAAATATCAACCACTCTTCTTAATTAAAGCACTCAAAAGTCCAATATAGTAAAAAATTAGCAAACTAATAAAATTCCTACTGTAGTTTACCAATCGACTGCTTCCATTGCACGGTGGGTATAGGAAATCCATCAGCTTTGCAGGTTATGGACACGGGGTTTCCGAGTATGGCATCCTGATCGGTAGGTTTTAGTATCCAACGTGGTGGGACTACACATTTCAAGTTTAATAAAGACAAGAATCATTAGTAATAAAATGAAAAAAGAATTTAGAGCTTTAAATGGGTTAAGTGAAGTGAAACTCAAACCAGGTGAGGTTTTGTGCTAAAGGCATGCGAATTAACTAAATCAAGGTGACATGCTTGATAACGCTTAAGACTAAACGCTACGAAGAGGTATGTGTATAATTGGAAAAAAGCTTCGTGTGTTAAAATGTAGCTGTAAATATACCGGGAATGGAGTACTCACCTGGATATTCTACAGTTATATATGTACAGTAGGATTTGCCTTTTTTAAATTAAGAACAAAACTTATATAAAAGAAACGTTTGTTGGAAGATTTTATTATCTGAAATATGTGTGAAATTATAACAGTGTTGTCACAGCCTTTGCTTATAAGTGGTTAGCTTTACGGATTCGCAATATCTTAATAAATATGCTTAGTACAATTTAAGATAGAAATGAGACATTCTGATTTTTCAATTAATTAAAAAAAAAAAGGTATAAATATTATAATAAAACAAAATATCAAGATAAACTTCCATTTATTTAAAGAAAATATTCAGATAAAATTTCAATGATATCCATATTTCAAAAACAAAATATGATTCCGTATCGAACCAGTTGATTTAAATATTTTAAGATTCATGCGCTGTACTCAACGAGATTTTTGTGAATAACCTCAAAATATATAAATCAATAATCAAGTTAGATATCATCTGAGAACGCAAAGACAAGAAAATATTATCTTTATTGGTGAAACTGAGATATCTTATTTTATACAAAATCAGATATCTAAATTCCTAGATAAAATAGCTTCTGGTGCTGAAACTAAACTGGGTAGAAACGTAAAAACAAAACCGATACATTTTACAATTTAAACCGATATCGATTTAAATACATTCCACTTTTTTACAAGGAATTTTAGGTTTATTTCCAAATTTGGATAGCAAATCAGATAGATTTGCATAGCCGATGTCAAAAAAGGTCTCAATGTCAGTTATAGAATTTAAGGTTTTGACGACTCTTAGTCTTTGAGCGACTACTCAATACATGAAGTGCCAAAACTGACAAACTAATATTTCAAATGAATTTGACAAAGTTTTTAAGCATCTGCACTCAATAAATAAAACTCATTCGAGATCAAAAATTCCACACAAAAGAGTTAATCATTCGAAGAGTGCCGTGATTGCTGACACATTACAAAGAATTTTAACAAAGAACTAAAATCGCGGGATATTTAGACTAAATATACATTATTTAAGACAAGAATAGTTCTATGAAATATTCATCAATTATTTCGAAACGAACCACGTAAATATCAGTCTACGATGTTTGACTTCTTTAAAGCTTTTCTCTCATCAGCAGTTACAGATGAAATTCGGGATGATTATCACATCCACTTTGCGAGTTCTTGGTTCAAGTGTCTCTTCTTTTAGATCCAAATATGCTGCAAAATGGCGACGGAATCTAAAAGCCCGACTTACATAATATCTTGATTTAATAACTCCTGAAATACTAGATGGGCAGATAATAATTCGGAAAGTGATGTGATATCGTATCTGTGCAGAGCTAATGAGCATTCGGGACTTTAATATTTCCAAATATACTACAGAGTGACATAATTATACAACACATTTTAAGTATATGGTATTTGTAAAAGTTGTGAAACCGGTCAGTTAAGTAAATTATAAATCCATTTCATTTTCGAACACAGTTCGGAAAAGCTGATGATTTGACCTACTTTGCATATCAATATAGGTATATAAGGAAGTTATAATTTATCCGTGCAGTTTAATTCTTGTTGGAAATGGTGAAAATATTGGAGAATCCATATCTCAAATCGTCCAACACAATGGTGTCATTACAGCCAAGAGCCATATCCATATATCGTCTATATTAATATAAATGGCTGTCACTTTTGAAGCTTTCTTTAATAAAATTATATTGAGTGCAATTTGGTTACCACAAGAATGTTGCACATAAAATAGTTGTTACCATTTTTCATTCCCAACACACATTTACGTGCGGCACAGCCTATGACTGCACACCATGAATGCGGTATTGTGGAGGTTCGTGGTGATGTGAGCGTCATTCTAGATGGCGAGTGCATGTAAAAGGCAGCAAGAGGAAAGATCGTTCATCAGAAAATTGCCTTGTGCAAGAGGAATGCAAATGACATAAATTCCAAATATACCAGCGAAGTTATTCGGGGCGAACAGCGCCCCTGCTGTTGCAATTTGTGCGCCGCAAAATTTGTGCTTCACACGCACACGTGATGCAAGCAGTGCAGTACTGGCTCTGGTCACTGGCCACTGGCTTGCTTGTGCAGAGAGCAGGTGCTGCAGTCATCATTCACCATTTTGCGGGTTGATGCAGGAAATTCGACTGATAAAGGTGCAACACGAGCATTATATATAGAAACATATGCGTCAGGATACACACACACAGCTAAAAATACTTGCATGCACCTGTCAGTGTAAGTAATTCATTGCCATTTGCCAGTTGCCTGTTACCGGGTACAAAACGTTGGACGCGGCGCCCGAACGATCGACAAGCAATTCATACAATGTGCTTCTTTGTAAGCCCGCCTACCTCCCTGTCTCTTTTCAAACTTACGCCATCAACTGGCTTTTTTACATTCATAATTCGCCTGTCGACGCTGTCCGACAAGTGCTGACATGGTAATTTAAAAATGTCACATGACCCCATACAATTTTCATTCGCCAAATATTTCTTTCGGCTCTCTACGTCGCTTCCCTCGTCAACCACAATATGTTTGCTGTGGCTGTGAAAGGAGGTCTATTTTTGCTTCTGCAATTTTCATACCCACTCAGCCGTCGGCAAGTGCCGTTGATTAATTTTCTCTCAGCTGGCCGACACTTTGGGTTGTCGCCACACTCCTGCACATAGCTTCTAACCATTCCAGGTAAATGTACAAAGTTGGCTTCCATGTACGTACCACCACTATGTTTTGCTGTGCTATACTATGTTATGTCATGTCATTCTGTGCTGTGTTATGTACGGACGTTTATTACACACGCTTCGTTTATTGGCCCACGTTGCCGATTTGTAATTTGCATGGAAATTTTTTCACGCAATTATCGCTTTCGACGCCTTTCATTGAGCACGTAATTTGTAAGGTTTCGTTTTTATTGTATTACATTTGTTGTAGTAGGTATTTTTGTGATTGTTCTTATTGATGGAATTAATGCATATAACGACGGCACAGTGGCTGCGAGAATTTGCGGGACAAACTTAAACAAGTAATATTTCGCATTATTATATATTTTTTCCATTGCACTTCAGGGAACAGAGGGTAGAACTTAATGTAACACTTAATGAACTTGTTAATGTAACAATATTCTCTGGCTCAGGCTTAGAATTAGGATGTAGTATCGGAGGACAAAATAAGAGAGGCAAATTATTTATTTAATAGAGGAAATAAGATTCTCTGAATTCTCCAAAAAAATAGAGATACGATACGAGGTTATCCGATTCAGAACTCTTAACACCGAATCACTTCTTGAGATTTGGAACAAAAATGTAGTCTCAAAGAGCTAAATTAAAGAATATGCTGGAGAGAAGGACAATCGAATATGATATAATCATTCAACTGCCAGGTGTGTCAAGTTAGAACTGCAGACTAAGTCGTGTGTTTCAATCACTAAAATGAAGGAGGAAACTCTAATGACCATGTAATGATGGCCCTCGAATAAATTTCTTAAACTAAAATGTTTATCTTAAAATCCATCTGTTTTCCAAAGACGCCTTCAAACTTTTGGGATCATCCATGGGCCAACTCGCATATTTTCATAATCAGATCTTTAAATATCATCCCCTAACTTTCATCAACAATTTCTGCAGGATTTATTTCTTTTTGAAGGTCGGAATAAAAAAAGTTGTAGCAAATCTTTCGGTCCTTGCAATGCATATGCCGAAGTTCCTAAAATTAAATGCTATTGTTTTATATAGGAGTATACCAGTTCAAGTAATGTTGCTAAGTATATGGAATGGAATATTTGTAGCTAGGTTGACGAGGTTATTTAATTAACGACAAAAAAAACGAAATACGAAGTAAATAAGGCTTGCTGGGGTTAAAATAAATGGCACGACCTCATACTTTTAACTGGCAAGAAATATTGGATTCCTTAAAATAATATTTGTTCAAAGCTCTCCTCCATAAAGTGTCGATATTTAAGGCCAACCCTATGGTTCTAAATATTTGTCAACAACTTCTCAAATTATATTTCCCACTTTTATGTCCATCTGTCCGTATATTTTTTGCATTTACTGTACACTACACAAAGTACCGTTATTTTTCCCAATACGTAAATGAGATTTTTTATTGCAGTCTTTCCATACGACAAATTTCATTTCGATTTAATCAAATTGCAACAAATTTGTTGATATCTGTCAGTCTGGGATATCTGTCAGTTTTGGGAATATGTGGTAGCCCGCGAAGGTGTACTAAAATGTTTCCCTTTAAATGTGAGGAGAAAAATTAAAAATGCCTACAAATATACCACTTTAGTTTAAACTTTTAGATATTTGAACGGTCTATAAGTTAATACAACTCTGTTCTGACTTAAGGATAAATTCGGGGTTTGAGATATAAAGTGACTTTTGGAGGTCCGTCTGTATCATAAAGGCTCCCGTGAAGATAATGAAGTGCTATACAAGAAAAAAAATTTATAAAAGAAATTTATAAAAGAACTTTTCGTTACCCCTTAAGAAAAAGACAGCCTTAATTTTCCTAAAGAGATACTGCAATGTTTAGTTACCGAAGGCTCTTTTTACATGGGATTGCAATCAAACAATATGAGGATGTATTCTCTGTAAAAATTATTGCTGTCTGGTCTTCCGGTCTGATTTGTTTGACGAAGCTTAGCTGTATAATAATCAGAAGTTTAGAAGAATGCGCCCCAAAGTTGTTAGAAAAATAATAACTTAAGACTCATCACTACGTTCTCTCATACAATATTGAGTAACGACCCTTATTAATTAATTGAAGTTTATCTATAAATCCTCTCCAACAATCAAGTCAATATTTAGCTTCTGAATAACACCAATACCTTCATTATCATCTCTAAGTGATTAAAATGGCAGCATTACCTTTTATCAAGAGATTAAAAACGAAGATACTTAAGGTTGTGAAATAGTTATAACCTCATAATTAGGATTTGGGATTATAGCTGCTTCCTTATAAAAACTTTAAGTTTGATTGAGGATTACAGCAGTTGTCACTTGTCCTACTCGGCTAATGAAACTCATTATTTTTCATTAATAGCATAAGGCGACTAACAAATTCCTTTATTATTAGTATTATATTTTTATAAAAATTAACATCGAACGAACTCATGACGGCGCCACTAGCAAATTTCGTGGCACTTAAAGCCGTCTCATTGCATCGTTTTATGAAAGTTACTGATATCGGTAGCGACAAATCAGAAGCACCTGGCAATGAATCTTTAAACAAAAAGGTCAAACTTTGTTATCATTTCTGAAAGCGAAACATTAAAGGCAAAATTATATACCCGATTACACGCCCTCTATTTTCCTTTCGATATATCATTCTAGCCAAGAAATCTTTGAAAAAAAGTTTTTCAATTCAGAAATCGGTCAGAAAGTTTATATAAAGATATAAGTGAGTTGATAAGTGCTTTAGGTGTTTCCACTGCACGAATTTTTGAACAAAGAAAGATAAGTATGACGATTATTCAGCTTTGAATAGAAGCTGTTCTGTTGTTGTTAGTAATAATGATTGTACAAAGCTTTTTGACGCTGTTTATTGGACTAGACCCTGGTGCTCGTGATTGGCCTGATATGGGTACGCTTGCTGCTGCTAGTTCATTTCTAAAGGGTGTTCAACTGTTCCACAACCACCAAAGCAACTTAGACCCTACCCAATGCTCTAAAATTCAAAACCAAATTTGAAAATGTGCTGTTTAAGAATTTCTCAAAATTGAGTTAAGCTGTTTAAAAAAGTAATTGTTTGCGAAAAGCATTTTTAAAGTTATAGGGCTGTCAGCAAAACTTGGTTTAATTAAATAGATTAAAAAATAATTCATAAAAAAATAAAAGAAAAAATTCGAAAGGATCACACTCTTATGTAAACACTGCTCATCGCCGTACATAAAATGTGGTGAAAAATAATCCGCGTCGCTGATGTCGCTTTGTAAAAGTATCGATGTTGATAAAACCCTTGTGATAAAGCAAATAAACAAAGTAGGTAAACAGAACAAAAAGCAAATAATTGGATAAATGCACGAAATTATTTAGAAAATCGCCGTTAAAGGTATGCAAATTAAGGCGAAAATGGAAAAACAAATTAAAATTGAAATTAATACTGCAGCGTGTGCACACATACAGTTGTGTGTTTGTGTTAGTAAAAATGATTGTGCAAGGCTTTGCGAGTCTGTTTGTTGGACCAGACCTGGGTGCTGGTGACTGGTCTGTTACGGTTGCGGTTGCTGGTGTTAGTAGTGATGCAAATTATATTATTTTGTTATTTTTGTAAATTTTGTAATTTCTATTTTTTTTTGCGTAACAGTGCCGCTATTGTCATTGAATTGTGGTGCTGTAAAGTTTTTGTTATCTCCTTCATCGACTTATTTTACTTGCTTGATTGCTTTGTGAATTTTATAGGGCAATGTTGCTTTGGTAATAGTGTTTTATATTTTTTTTATATTTTGAAATTCCTTTATTGTGCTTTTTGCTTTGTTTTTTTTTTTTTTTTTTGCTTACTACGGTGCCATATTGATTGCCTTTAAAAAATGCCTGGTGGTGTGCATTCCGTGCGCCGTCGTTGTCATGCGTTTCGTGCGCTGTGAAACTCTACAAAATTCCCGTTACAGTTGCGCGCCATTTTGTTTCTTTCTTGTTTGGTATTTACGTACTTACTTGGGTACTTTGTACTTGTCAATTGTTGATTTTATGGCTAGCTTTGCGGTTGCTTGTGAAAACATTTTATGTGCGCAACACATTGTCAGTAAGCAGGTATGTATGTAAACATACATTGCAGTTAGACTTATCCTCCCACCCTCGTTTGCCCTTTTACGTGTGCGTTCGAAGAGCGTTATAGTGCTTTATTTGTATTGTGTTGTACTTTGATACGAATTGCAATAAATTAAAAAATGAAATTTAGTACGAGTATTATTGGAAAATATCGTATTGTCATTGAACAATGTATCGCTGTTGAAAGTTGGTTGAAATTACGGTAAACAAAAAATAGGGACTTTAGTATCAAGTATAATCTCACATAAAAATAAAATGTTGTGGGAAAATTTGAAATTAATTTTGAGGCAATAAAGCCACACAACACTCCAGCGATTTTACTGAAACTTATAACAATGAAAAGTAAATCGTTAAAATTTTTTGCGTAAAACCGATTAACCAGGGATGCAGTATTCAGGTCATGTGATATTATTTTGCATTATATAAAAAAAAATTAATTTTGGTATATTGAAGTAAAAAAAAGGATCTATATGGTTGTCAGTATTTTTAGAATACAACGAATTTAGTTTTCCAAAATTAAAGAAGAAATTGATTTGGTTTCTTCCTTTTCTGGTGTCCAGTGAATTTAGTTTGCGGAACTAAAAAGTCGAATAGAAAATTGACAACTCTTTTATAAATCACAATTTCAATAGTTAAACAACTGATATTTAAAAAATATTGCAATATTCCTAAAAAATTCTTAAATAGGAATTTTTTCTAATTAGCTTATCGAACACTAAAAAAAGTAAATACTAATTAAACGCCAAGTTAATTTTGTCGTAGTCACAAGCCGATTGGGTGCCTCATATGAAATCAGGTGTAAAATTACAAACACTGTTCTTCTCTGCAAATTTAACTCAATTCTTTCGGTAGTTAGAAGAAAATATGGAGAACTCTTCACAAAAACCAATGCTTAATACATTTTACTATATGAGTTTTATATTGGGTTTATCACTATATTCGAGCGTTTTTTTCAAAACTGATATTAATCAAAGTATTGTCCAATTGAAACTATAATATTTTCCCAACTTTCTGGTAATTTGTGGATTTTATCCTAAAATAACTGGCGACCAAGAATGAATGAAACCGATTTTTGATACCCTGTTCTGATGTGAACCGTATTCCAGTAAAGGCGTTCTGCATCGACCGGAACCAATGGTAGGCAGAAAGAGTAAGGTCTGGGTTATAAGGCAGGTAAGGCAAAAGGCAAAACTTTCCAACCGCTGGTTTCCAAATAGTTTTTAACTGATCTTGCAACATAAGGCCGAGAGTTGTCATGATGGAAAATTATTGCCTCGTATCTAGTGTCAAATTTCGGGCGTTTTTCGGCAATCGCTCACTTCAATATGATGAGTTGTGCTTGTGTTGAGTTGTGTTCACCATGACTTTCGGCTTTTTTCGGAGGTTTTCTTTATATTCGTAGTGAAGAGGAACTCCCCCTAAAAGCACTTTTTAAGACACAAAGTTCGACATATTTGAGTGAAAAAAGTTACTGTTGTTTACATTTCAAATGAATGACATATACTTAAAAAGACCCACAACGACAGTAGCTTTCCCAAGCATATTCGGAATATTGAAGCAATGGAATAATAATCAAGTTACGCCATTTCTTGGCAAACAGTACGAATATATTTATAGACTCAATACAACATATATCTATCTGAAAATACTGAATGAATCTGATATCTGAAAATACCTGACCATTCTGACATTGGTCTGAAACTGACAGTAAAACCTTCACCTACGTCTAAGTTTATACGGACGATATCTGCGGTCATCGTCATCAGCTAAAGGGAGGTTTTTGAAGAATGGTTGTAATGAAACTGCACAAGTTTCTATAGGACTAAAATAAGTATCCTATACTCAGACTAGTTAAGTACTCCTATTATAGGAGTAGCCTTGATCTTGAAACTAGTACAGAACAGAAATATCCTGTACACTGAATCGTTAACTTAAGTTCTTCTACTATAATGGGCAATATCTGGGAAGGCCCTGGTCTTGAAACGGGTAGAAAAGCCAAATACCATGCACCCGATTGACAAAATTTGAGTTTTGTCCACATAATTGGAACAAATGCGGATTTTTATCTGGTCAAGGACTGTGAAATCTGCGGCTTTGTTAAAAATTATTAATTTTTACAACAACAATTGTCGCAAATAAGTTGAAAAGTAAATAAAAAATATTTTTCTAAAAATAAAGAAATAATAAAAAATTAATTCTAAAATTCTTAAAGAACGATTTCTAAACATTTGGACAAATTTTCATCCTCAAATTTTTTCGCGTCAAAGTACAATACACACAAATAATTTTCAATAATTTCTTTTTTCAAAAATTTTTGTGCCAAACTACTTATTATATTCAGTGCTGGAACATATATGTAAATATGTATGTATGTAGTAGTTAGTAAGTACTTGCAGTGTCAGATACCATATACTATTGTTGTAAAGTGCATGATTAGCGTGAAGCAAGTGCTTGATTTAATTATTATATTTTTTTCTTTTTTGTAATTTCTCGTGATTTGCATACAATTGGTGTTGCGCTCTGGCATTTGGTGCGATTAACAGTATTTTGAACACATTCACAAATTTACCCGAAACGGACAGTACCGCCGTATACTCAACGGATCCCGCGCGATTGCTGACACGACACGTGTAATTGCCGTTATGACGTGACGTCACATTGTGTATAGATATAATACTGGAAAATGGTGTGTACTCATTAATGGTGAGCGAACTATCCATTGGACTATAACTCTTCCCCCCGGCACCATTATGCGCTCCACCTCCACTTTGTAAGCGTCCACTAACCAAATCGCCGGGTAAATTAGCCACAGGTAGTTGTTGTTGTGCAGCATTACCCAGTATCGATGTGCCATCCTTTAACCAAGTGATATTGAACGGCTGATCGCCCTGACTACTCGAACACATTAGCTGCGTGCGCATACCCTCGGTGATTTCCTCTTCGAAGTTGAATGGTGAAATGCGTGGAGGAACTAAATGTGTAGATTTAAATTGATTTTTTTTTTACAAATATAGACTATTTTTGAAAATAAATAGATAGCTAGAATGTGTCAGGAGTTTAACTGAAAATTTGGTTTGTATTATATATATTACAAATGATCATAGTAGAGATTATGTTCACCTGAAAAATTTTTTTTGTAAATTTTATAATTTAATTAAGCTATGTATATATTTGTTATAATTGAAATTATAAAGCTTGTCTTAATATTTTCTCTTCCAAAAATATTTCGCACAATTATTGCAACATTAAAAAATATATATTTTATGTATTTATGTACAATGTGTATTTCGGAAAAAAATTAAAATAAATTTTTTAGTATTTGATAAAAAGTATGTTGAGTTATTTTTTCCCCAAGTAATACAAACAAATTGATATTCCTTACTTTAATAGTGATTTGAAGAACACCCTAAACCACCTTACTCACATATTATACCACATACCTGCCATTACATACTCGCCTATATTCATAGCTAACTGGAGAAATTTATGTATTTATTTTCAATAATTTTGCTCATTTTACTTTTCAACTTTTTCGGGGCTAAAGGCGTCGAATTTGTAGCCATAGTGGCATATGTTGCGTTATGGCAGTTATGGAAATATAGAGTAGAGTTTATGGAAATATGTGTCTATATATACTTTCACTGGCGGATATAATGAGCGAACGCGCCGCCGGTCATTCACCGGCGGTATTAAACGACTAATTAATTTTACTGAAATGTTGATAGCGGGATTACTACACATACAAACTGGAATTGAAATAGATTTGTGGCATAAATTTAAAAAAAATATGGAAATATGTTGCGGATTCTATGCTTAACACATTAACTGCACGGTGTGTGGGTCTTAAAATGTAATTAGTAATAAGCTACTTTTGAAAAAAATTTTTTTGTTTAAAGAAAAAATCGACTCTTTCTTACTTATATGGAGAATAATCAGAATAACGAAAATAATTCACGAGATGGAAAAGAAACAATGTCGAAAGTCTTGGTAGTAACGACTTCACCAATAGTAGGCTTACAACCATACCCCACATTTGCTAATGTGGTTATTCAAGAGCATAAACCCCTAACTGAGAGACTATTCGACAGATTTTAGAAGGAATCTCCAAAATACTATGGCTTAAGTGTTGAAATTGTGTGATTTATGAAACTTGTACCATACAGCAATCTCAGCTGGGAGTGGAATATTGTTTCAACCTCATGGAATGTAACCCAAATGTCATGTCCGGATGGATGTTACAGCTGGAAGTTGAGATTTCCCCAGTCTGAAGATCTACTTAACAAAAATTAATGTCTTGAAGATTAACAAAGCCTGAAAGTCAGTTCAGAGGAATGGACTTCGTTCGGTTGTAACCCAAAGCTGAAACGTGAGATATATTTAGCTCAAAAATCCATGTAATGGTTCATACCCATTCGGAAACTGAGAGATGAGGTTATTGAATTTTATGATATCCAAAATAACGCAATTCTTTCGAAATTTCGATTTCAGCAATTTTTGAGTTCATTTCAAAAGTGAAACCAGAAAAATATTTAAAACGTTTCTAGAAAGTTCAGGCGGAACCACATTGAGTATGTAGCGGTTAATTAACAAAATCCATTAACTTTTACATAGCGACAACGGGTAGAAAAGTTATGGTAATATTTGTTTTTCTGAACTCCGTACAAGATTGAAGAACAAAGGTCTCTCTTGACGAATAAAAGTTATTCGCTACAAAGCTTTTGTTAAATTATTTTTGACTTATGTGCCTGTCAGATCCATGGGCTTGTGCGCTCTCGAAACCTATGCACTCAAGTTTATATATATGGTTTCGTGAGATTATTTAGTTTATAGAAATCTTAATAACTCTTTCGAAAACTTGAAAATAATGACTAAATGGAGTCTCCAATTCCTAACTATTGTAGAAGAACTATTGTAGAAGCTGTCCGAATTTGTCCGAATGGACGCTAATTATTAATAGTAGAGTTAAAAATTAAAGTATACTTTTACGAGCTCTCCGCTTATGCCAGGAAATTTGTCTTTATCGTTTGCTATGAATTAGACCTGAACATTTGTGGCAAGAAATCGATTACGCAATTAAATATGCTAGTCTACGGCTGAAATTAAAAACAAAAGAACAAAACCTGACGGATATGCCCAAAAAATGTGTGCAATAACTGTTGCCAAATAAAATTCTTGTGCGCCTATGTGTATATGTGGGGAAAAATAACCACTTTATATTGACACTTAACATATATTCACATTAGATGTGCGCCAATAAATCCATTAACGATTGTGCTGATACAAATTTACATCAATCAATTTATTTATATAAGTATATATAGCTTATGTGTGTGCATCAACATGCATTTGGCAGCGAAGTCTGCCAAAAAAATTTGCAAGAAACTAACAACAGCAATGAAATATATGTTTACAATAAAATTGTAAAGTAAACATGCTGAACTACAACTACAAATGCAAAACATGCTGTGCGGTGTGAAAATTTTCAGTCAAAAGCAAGCTGTTCATGCAAACGGTCAGCAATAGCTGACTGACCGCGACAGCCAACGCCAAAATAATAGAAACAAGCGAAATACGAACTAAAACTAAAGTGCGAGCATTTCAGCCAACTAACAACAACTATTACAATGATAATAACAACAACAACACGAATAATAATAATACCATTGACTCTTAGCTGTGCAGAGTGCGATACAGTGGCGGCATCATTTTGTACGCGACACGTATAGGTGCCGCTCTGTGCTCGCGTCACACTTGTGATGCTGAGGGCGCTGGTGAAATCATCATTTTGGCGAATTGTCACTTGGCCAGCGCCACCATCTACACCACCGCTACTACCATCCGCATTCGTTGACATTGATGCTGTCGCAGCTGCCGCTGCTGCAGCCGCTGAGGCGGCTGAATCGTCGTAGTTTGTGTGACCTGATGGACCTGATGCAGCAACGCCACCGGTACCGCTATGATGCCCACCGCTAACACCGCCGCCGCCGCCAACGCTGCCACCACCACCAGCACTACCATCGCGCAATACATAATTCACACCGACACCAACACCAACGCCGCCCATAAGTAGGCGATTATGCCCAGAGGCGGCCGCTGTTGAGGTTGTGATGGATGTGGCCATTTGCTGCAGCGGCTGTCCGTCCTTAAGCCAGGTGAATGTGAGCGGTAGGTCACCGGTGCCAATGACACATTGTATGCTCGTGCGGTCGCCGACATTCAGATCGCGTGCGAATGAGAATGGTGTAATCTTGGGTGGAACTTTTGGTATCGTAAGTGAATAGTGGAACGCATGAAATTGAACGCGGGAGCTTTATTTACTTAGTGTTAAGTTTAAGCATGTTAAATTGTTTTTTGTTTTGTTTAGAGAAATATTCGGTACAATTAATTCGTTTGAAAGGTCCGTTAAAGCGGAATTGAAATAAAACGAAGTCTTGGCTTGACGACAATGCACTGTGGGAAATTCAATTTGTACGTTCCCAATTTTACTTTTATGTATTAGACTTGGTTTCAGGATGGATCGTCATCAAAAAAGCGACTATCGACAAAGAATATTTCGCTCTATTCCACAAGCCACCTAACCAATCTTATTGTGGGATCTCTCCTGTTTCTTCTTAGAGAAGTCACAGCTGTCGGTAACATCTATAACTATAATTCGAGACGGTGATGATTAAGCAAACTAAACGTTTTGCGAATAGCAATTTTCAGGCATCACAATCCATTTTGAGCAATCCCATAAATTATTGTATATTTCCTGAAACATTGGAACTCCTGGTAATGATACAAGAAGGAATGTTTCACTTTTGGGACTACAAATCTTTTATTTAAGAGTCGTTTTGAAAGAGGAATTAGAAATCAGCTTGTGAAATATTATAAGATAATATCTGTTTGCCCCTTGAAACTAAAGTTTAGTCAACCCAAAAAGGGTCCCCGAGGCGTATTTTCACCATATCTATAACTTCAAAATCAGACAATAAACTTATCGATATGAATATGATCACCACACACATTGAGGCAGCTGTATAATTAATGAAATGGGTGAAGGTCCTTCTAAACTATTTTATTTTAGCACTGGCTCTTTGAGCGGAATATTTATTGACCCTGTTAAAGACTGAAATGTTCTAAATAGGGCATGTATCCCTTATCACCAACGTGGTCGGAGCTCTGTAACATGACGTTTCAGCACAAAACTCAAAGTTGGTGTAGATATTTAGCGAATGAGAGAGTACATTAGCGAATTAGGTACACCTTGACCGGCTGGAGTGCCTACAGGTTCCTTCTTCCACCCTAATCTAGCTTGAAGCAACAGATAAGACAACAATGCATCATTATAAAGGGAAACTGCTTGAAAGGCCCAACAAAATTAACTAATAAAATTTTTGTTGTAGAAGAGTGTAAAAAGTTAGAATAAAGTCTTAAGCTTACCGTCTATACTAAGTATAGACCAAGGTGGGCTTCAATAGTTCAATAGATCTTCAAAGCATCCTTCGCCATTTGGAGTGTGATGGGTTCTCTCAGAATATTGCATACTCAAGCTGAGAAAGTAGAGCAAATTCGCACCTCTAATTTTAGAGGTAAAGGTTAAGGTTGATTATTTCTCGGAATATCCCACATACTGTCGGATCTTATTAAGGGCAAATTGAGGTTAGTATAGAGGGCGCCTTTAAGCCGTTCATAAGACAGTGCGGTTTAGATAACACAGAAACAGTTCGCTCTTGGGGATA
This sequence comes from Bactrocera minax, assembly GCA_021498325.1. Lineage (NCBI taxonomy): Eukaryota > Metazoa > Arthropoda > Insecta > Diptera > Tephritidae > Bactrocera > Bactrocera minax. The sequence goes on from JAKEEE010000100.1 coordinate 539,108, forward strand.
CTATTATTATTACGTGTCCTATCCTAGATATTGAGAGAGGCGTGAATCGATGCTTAACGATCTTAAGATTTGCCCTCTGTATTTTTCTCGCACTTGTTGTAGACAGCTTGTATTAGCATATATAATTATTTTGTATAGTTTGGTTCTCGAATCAGTTCAAATTTCCCATAGGCATTGACGTAATCGTATGTACAGTTATATATGCAACGAAAGTTCGCTAAATCAATAGGCTTATGCAAAGTGCAATTTTATTCGCTTTTATATTTTTATTCCATATTTTTTTCATCTATGTATTCATTTATTTCCTAGCGGTTATGCCAAATGCTCACACACTTAGATGGTTAGGGGGCGTGGCACTTTCAATTTTCCTTCTCAGTGAATGTGTGTGAACTCAATGCGGCCTTCATATACACATACTTATATGCCCACAGATACATAAGTATGTGCGTACGATATTTTTCCAATTTGGCTATTTTGATTTGAGTTGCGGTTTTGTGGTTTGCATTAATTAACAACAGTTTTGTTTGAAATGTGGTTGAATTTTATTTTCTGTGCTTTTCAAATTCAAGAGCGCAAAGTTTGCATCAAACTAGAAGTATACATTTCTATATGTATGTACTTGGCTGACTCTCCTCTGCTGTGCGACTGTATTATTCAACGAACCCTGTTCCTTAATAGATCTGAAGCTATTCACTCATACTTATTTATGCAAATATGCACAGTATGTACTAAAATATGTCTACATCCACATACTTTATATATTTACGTGGTTATTGTTACATTAGTTTGACCTAAATCAACGGGTTTACGGAAGGTCTCGTAATAATTAAGAATGTGGCTATGTGGAATGAGGCTATGTTGCTAAAACATTCCATAATTAAGAGTACTTGTATAGATACATACACAGGGTGACTCCAATTAAAATAAGCTTAGAATAAATGATATTAAGCCTTCAGCTTGAAAAAGGCAAGTATATATTTAATTTGGTTATATCAGCTCCTCAAGCAGCTTCAAATCTGATTTTAACCTAAAAATTGTGTTTTGGGTGCTCAGCAGCTCAGCTTGTGTTACAAAATTGTTTACGCAACAGTGGTACCAAAGGAAAGTAGAAATATGTCGTTGAAGATAAAGGCTAACATTTTCTGATAACTTTAAGCAGAGGTAATGGAAAGGGACTCGAATTTGTATCCGGCCGTTGACTGTAACCACAGTAGCACGTAATTCGTAATTCTGATGATTTACAAGTCGACTTAATGGTTGACTAGATTTGAAGCGAAACCGTATAGTTTGGGGCGAAAGGGCTCTTCCACGAATCGGGACTATTCAACTTTGAGAGAGGGGAATTCAAATTCCATATTATAGATACTCGGATGAAGCACGAATATACTTGTCGATGTCTCAAAAGGGAATACTTGGAAGTTAGTCCATAAAGGAAGCGTTATTATATTGGATGACTTCTTGTAAAGATCAAGCTACCAAAGTAAGAATTTTCCATTTTTGAATTTTGTCTTTATCAAATATAGAAATGTGACTTCTTTACAAAGCTTACACTTCCGATCTAATCTAGTCTAATAAGCAATGTGGTCTCTTTTCTAAGGCATCACTTTAATCTAACCTATATTTCACTTTCGTATTTATTGCTAAGAATCATTATGTTATTTACCTTCGATGTCTACTTTCTCCCTACAAACATAATATATATTATCATTAATGCCCTCTACTTATGTTTACTATTTGTATGAAATTTACACGGCCAACATAAACCGTTATTAGCGTAAGTAAACGTATGTGGTATTACCCATATTATATCTGTACATATGTTAGATGTGAATTCGCGTATAAATCATTTGACCGCAAACCACTTAACCATTACCCATAAACATTGTTTAGCCAAGAACGACCGCATGTCACACAACACAATGCCCCATAATGAGGATTCTGTCTTGTTCGTCCGCCCAAACGTCCAGCGCACGAAGTCACCCGAGAGCAGCCAATAGACCCAACTCACACATAAATACATACTTATATATAATATATATATATATATACGTATGTATGTAACTATGGTTTAGAAATTAACGGCTGACTGCTGACTACTGACGGCCGGCGGCGCGCGGATCGGGCGCTCGGGCGTTGGATGCTGACAAAACACACAACAGTGCGGTGAGCGCTTTTTGAGCGCCGACACCATGACGCCGCGTGGCGAATGCGCAATGCTGATGCAGATGCAAATGCAGGTTCAGTGCAGAAGTGCAGAAATTCAGAAATGCAAAAATTGTGAAAAATGCAAATCGTGGTGTGCACACAACATAAATAATGGAGACAAAAAGAGGAAGGAGAAGAGAAAGAAAACAAAACCAGAAATTCAAAAAAAGAATAACCAAAGAGAGAAGTCTGGAGTTTAGTAGATATTAAAGAATGTTAAGGCAAATTAATAAAAATAAATGCGAAATAAGTGCGAAATAAATCGGTGCATTGCAACGGACGTGATTTTATTAGTTAGTTAAGAGAGCGGGAGCATATGCCTTTCTGAAATTCAAACAATAAATATTTAGATAAAAAGTGGATGCAGTAGAAGTTCCAGTTTAAAGTGCGCTGAGTATGATTGGTAGGCGTCTGCTTAGTGCTTGATGGTGAGTGATTTGATGCTTAATGTTGTGCAAAATTCGTGGTGCGTGTACTGCATGCTGATCACTCATGTAAACTTTCATTGCAAGCAAGCAGGTGAGTTTATCCAGTGCAAGTGCACTGAGAAAGGAGGGAAGGAAAGATGGTTGTAATGGTGAACAGGTGGTGTAAGGTGTAAGTATGTTTGTATGTAAGTATTAAAGGTGTAACAATTCCTTAGCGCAATAAATTAAATTAGTTTATAATGAATGTTAAGCAATAATGTAAGACAGGGTTTCAGGTATGCATTAAGAAACATGATTTGGTTGGATGTATGTATGTATGTCAATTTTTATAAGAAATTATTTATTCTACAAATTTCGCTGAAAGTATAGTACATACTACGTAAGCTGGAAAATCTTTGGCCTGACCGAGAGATCGTCACAAACCAAAAATCTCTATGCTTGTCTTAGAGTACTAACCTTAGAAAACTCTGAACTTTTTATGACATTCCATCTAATCTTTCCTAAGTTATTCATCTCAAAGTAACCCTTTTCTGCTTTTCATTGTTTTTTTTTTAAATAGATTTGGACACGATGAATGCTGAGTGTTTGAATATAGATCAAAAAAACAAACATATTCGACTTTCAAAAGATAATCTGACAATGATCAAACGCTTTAAGAACGAGTTTATTCGTATGACACATGGATACATCATTACAAACCTGAGATCAATCGGCAGTACGCCGAATTCTTGTTGTTGGATGAAAGTTGTCCTAAGCGCTCGAAACATAATAGTCTTTGGTAAGGTTTTACCTAGAACTTTTGAGATTAACATGAAATTATTTATTTTCATCGACTACCTCGAACATGGTAAAGAAATCGATACATAAAATTACTGTGCGTTATTGGATCTGTTGAGTGTCAAGATCAAACTTAGGCTTAGACTTTTCAGCCAATGCCGTAAATTATGGAAGAGGTCACGCATTCTGTTATCGAAAAGTTAAAATTTTATAATAGAAATAATGTTTTTCGACATGGCTAAAATTTAGGTACTTGAAAATCTCAGACACTAGCGCCAGCTTTTATTATATCTCATTGCATTATCGAATAAGTCTAACTGCCACTGTGATATAGTACTTAGAGGTAGCCACGACAACATCGTAGGACCTAAGATCGATCTCAACTTTCCAACAGCAACAGGAAGCATTTTTTTTATTTGAAATTAGCCCCATGAAAATATTTCTTATATATACATATAGTTTACTATATAGTTTACTATACGTTTGTTCGAGATGGCCTTCGCCAATTTTTCATGCTTTTTCGCTTCAGAAACACACTGAAGTCTTGAGATTGCCTTCCGAGGAACGAGCACCGATAAAAAAAGCTTTCCATAATTTTAGATTTTACCTTAGCTAGTTTAAAACCGTTAGCATAATAACGCACTCTACTCATTGCTTACTGCGGTCGATAATCTATAAATATAAATAGGTGAGCGCTATGTAAGCATTAAGATTAATTCATATAAATGTTCCTAATGTCTAGAAGCTTATACAAGAATTAGAGTAGAGGTTATAATTGTTTGCTGTTCAGCACATAATAACATGATAAGACAGGAACAAAAAATCGGTCTAGATTTTGCTGGATATGTGCGTCAATAGTGGACTCCTCTGTTCTAAAACTTGGTTGAAGCGAAGGAAAACATATAATAACATCTGGGTCCTTCGTCTGACATCGTTATAAAAATAAATGTATCTTGTAAGTCAATTGAATGCCGCTGAAGAGTGTCCACAGAGGCATTCTCTTTCCATATATTTATATATAAGTGTAACCAAATCAACATTTACTTATCCATATCTACGAAGTCTGACAGTAAAAGTCAAACGCTTCGCCCAAAACGTAGCTACTTAAAATTCGAAGTTCTATTGTTGTGCGAAAATAATATAACACTTGAAAATATGCACAGGAAAACTATAAAAATTCTATATACATACATATATAAGGTATATAGTGCTAAGGAATAGTTTGCATAAACGGCAATAAAACCGAAAGAGCAGTCATAGGAGCAGCCACATACCAGGGTGTATGATAATTTCGTGAATAATGGGTTATTAAATCAATTTAAGCATTAAGCTTATTAGGATGGGTTCTTAAGTGAGATGAAAAAAGGAAATAGTTCGAAACTTGATTTAATTTGAGCTGATATTCTCTCGAACTTTAGCTAAAATCAGTTCGTTGACGAAGTTAGGCTACTCCCAAGAGAACAAGCCGCTCTTTCGAGAGTATTACCGTAAAATACTATTTTATTTTCTTAATAGAGACACATTTGCTTGATGTTGTTACTTCATACAGTTATTCGATTAGAACTGAACAGATTTTCTGAATCAATAAGGGTTTAAAAGATTGTCTTGCAATCAGCGAATGTCCACAAGGTGTTTAAGATACACAGGTTTCATTGAAATAATACCTAAAACTAAAAAGTGGTCCTTATGTATCACGGAGAAGTTTACTAAGAAATCCTTCAAGAATATTTTGGACCCCGGTCTAAAATAGCTTTTATACGTCTCAATGTCGGTGGCCAGATTAAAAAGTCAGTTGTTGGAGTTACTTGGATGAAAACGAGGGAGAATAATCTCAACACTTCCTTCATGACTATTCTCATTTTTACGACACACAAGTGAGTTAACGGGAATTTTTGATTGGTTCAAAGCGCTTTATCAATGCGTGAGTTTCGAATATGGGAGAGTGTTATAACTTCACGGGGGACTTTCTATAGCAGTCCAAGTGTGATCCCCATCTTGGTGATTAGCCAAAGAACCAAACACAAGAAATTTTAACATCGCTTAATCTTAAATTGAGTTCTACAATTATTTTGCATTGGGTGGAGGTAATAGTCGCTTGTTGGCTTTGTAATCTAAAAACATCCAAGGCAGAAACATCTCAAGCATCCCTGGTATTACGCATTTACATATGTGTGTTGAGTAAAGAACAAAGAATCAAAAAAAAGTTGGAATACGAGTATGCTGATGAAAGAAGCCCGTAGACGATTTCAAGGGGTATATTCTATTGAGTTTTGGAAACAGGCGTGCGAGCAGGTGAACGTGGCAGGTGCTTGGAATAATTTCGAACGGAATTGGACATGCCTGCAAAGGAGATGTATGTATAAGGTGAGTGTGTGCTTATATAATCGTTAGCTGTCGGCTACTGAAACTTTATTGCATTTTGATCTGGCAGCAAAAATTGCGGTATTTTTATAGCTTCATACCGATGCGGGCTCTTTAAAGTTAATTTATTTACACAGAGCTTTTTTGTTTGTTCTGGTTTTGTTTGTGAATGTCACATGAGGCATAGTACGTAGATGTGAATGTGTGAGTGCGTGTGTCTAGAAATATCTTAATTAACATTTATCATTGCATTTTAACATTTCATCAACTCCTCTCCATCGCGATATGTCAAAGCGAACGCAAAGTAAATTCGAAATATTGTGCTGCCTGTGTATGTGTGTTTGTGCAAGTATGCGTGAGTGCTTGAAAGAATTATTGCAAAAAATTTGGTATGCGTGCCAATAAAAAAGAAATTTAAGCAACAACAATAACAAAATGCGTACGAAATACAAATACATAGAGGTAGGACAAAGAGATAGCGGTAAACAAACAGGTATAGCATAAAAATAGCAGAAGTCAAAATTGTGTATAAAGTTGGAGAAAGTGAGGAATAAGTAGAAGAGTAGCAGAGCAAAGCATGGAAAACGCAGGCGAACAATTCAAATAGTTTTTGTGCGTCGGTGTGTATGTGCGTATGTGTGTGGGTGTGTGCGTTGGTGCTTGTTCTGTGTTATTCTTTCATTTGAACGCCGTTAAACTCATTCGAATTTTCGAAAGTTTTCTCCATTGCAGTGGGTGGAAGTGGAAATACCAGCATGTGCATATGCTTTTGCACAACTGTATGTGTGTGTGTATGTATGTGCAGTGTATATTATTGTTAGCAGGCTTGGAAAAAATGCATTTTAGGTAATTGAAAGTGCGAAAATATTTTTCATGAGTTGCGAATTACTCAGTGCAAATTAAAAAAATATTAGTTATTGTGAATTGCGTGCAAATTCGATTTAAAATTATTTTTTCATATTTATTTTTTATTTTAGTTGTTATTTTTAGTAGTTTTATGCATTTCTGACATGTGCAATTACTATCAACTTTTATTGTGAAACGTTTGCTGAAAAATGTTCAAATTAATTGTTATTGTAATTTGCATATGATAAATTGGCGTTGACAAGTGTTGTAAAAGTAGTAAATATATTTATAAATATTTGTATAATAATTTTTTATTTATAAATGCTGGCTGACGTAATAGAAATGCTGTAACTCAAAGCGTTTGATTGCAGTAATGTGGCTTTCGTCGAAGAAGAGCGGTGCCAGAGGTGTATAAATAAAGTTCATTTTATAAAATAAAAAACATTTAAAAACTAATCAAAAAAAAAAATAAAATTATGGTAATGTAGAATAATCGAAAGTTGCGCTTCAATAGAAAAATTTTATGTGGTTTTGTCAAAATAAAGGAAGTGTTTTGCTTTATTGCCTCTATTTTTACATCGTCAGATAAATTTTGTAAAAATGCTGATAATCAAATATTTGCATATTAATTTACAAAAGTCCCTAAAATTCAATCCCTAAATCGTTCGTTCCTTAAAGTGACAAAACTAAACAGTTAAATTTAATAACTTAATAGTGAACTTCCATGGCATGAAAATCAGTAAAAAATTTATATGAAAAAATTTCCAAATAAAAATCGATTGCAAAATTTAAATAATATTATGGTATATTTATATTTTTTTTATATATATATATTTTTATATATATAAAATATATATATATTTTTTATTTATTATTTTTTATGCGAAATATACGAAAAATAATTTAAAAACTTTATAATAAACTCAAGCAAACTTATTTTATAGTAAAATTGTTTATTAAATAAACTTTTTTAAGAAAATAGGTAAAAGAAAATACTAAATAAGAATATTTTTGGGCAAAACTTACCAAAAAGAAAAAGAAAATGGATTAAAAATTGTTTGATGTATACAAATGTTACAAAAAAATATGTAAAGACTAATGCAAAAAATAATATTACAGAAAATATTTAAAAAAAATCACACCACATTTACGTAGAAATATATCCAAAAATTTCATAATATTCTGTTATGGAAAAAACCTTAAAACAGATGAATACTTATATCAAAACTTATAAAAAAAAATTTTACCAAATAATTGTTGTTAACCAAAATTTTTCGTTTCATGAAATGTACAAAAAAATTATTAAAAAAATTTATACAACTAATTAAACTTGTACAAAATTGTATAATCAAAAAATAATATACGAAATACAAAAAAAAATCAAAACACTTGCTTAAATATTTACATTAAAACGCATCTAAATATATCTAAAAAAAAGCCGATGAAAAATTCCATCAAAATTTAAAAAAACGCCAAATTAAAAATTTTTTTCTCATGCAATTTTTTATGCACTGAAATTTGCGAAAAAAAAATAAGTTTATTTTACATTGTCTTTGAAAGAAAATTGGAAATCTCTTCAGGAGAAGCGAAATTATTACAAAATTTTAAAAGTTAAAAATTAATTTAGAATTAAAATTTTTTTGTTGTCTAAAATTGGTTTCACAATAAACTGTACAGAAATTTACAAAACAAATGCGTTTAAAATTTTGAATATTTTTCTTGAAAAATGACAGCCGAGAAAAAAAGTTATTTGCTTATAAGGTGCAGAGTTCTTGGTAATTTAGCAAAAATTATTTCAAACCTTAAATTATCAAACCAATACTTTACTGATCAAATGTTGCGAATAAATAGAAATTACAATTACGATACAAAAAAAAAAAAAAAATTGTACAAAAAAAATTAAAAATTTCAATGCAAATACTTTTAAATCCTTTAAACAATACAAATCATAAGCTCTATTCTCATAAAACTTTTGCCACCACTTCCCTGACATATTCAAAATTCAATTAGGCTAAATTAAAATTTTGAATAATATAATATTTGGAAAAGCCTTTCCGAGTACATAAAACCAACAACAATTAATTTTGGCGATTTGTAACTAGCAGTGTTTGATATTTGTGGGGTTTATTGTGTTTTTTTGGTAGTTTTTTCATTTGTTCTAAACAAAAGTTTCTAAATTTACGAACACTCATGTGGAGCTTGGCGTACATATTGCAACGTTTTGCAGTTTTCCATTAGCTACTCCAGGCAAATTAAAATTAATCTAGTGGAATTTCCGAAGTTGCAGGAGCCCAACAAGGCCCCTAAATTGAAATTCCAATATCAGCAACACCAACGGAAATTTCGCCGCATCTACTGCAATCGTGGCTTCAACTTTAACTCACCCAAAACTTTCACCTCCACTGTCCGCTGCGCCGTGTAGTTGTGTTTGTTGCGGGCGATGCAAGTATATGTACCCTGATCGGCGGTACGCTGTACATTCTCGATGAGGAGGGTGCCATTCTGAACACGCTGTCATATATTCGTTGGCAATCTGACGCCGTCTGGAATGGAAATGTGCACGTAAAAGTGTGAGTGAGTGGCGAAATAAAACAAAACAATCAAGTGCATTCATAAATTTAAATAAACACTAGGGTGGTTAATTTTATGATGAATTAACAATAATGGTCCTAACTAAACTTTATTTATCAAGTCAAAACAGCCACAACTTTTGATTACTTACTTACTTATTCAGAGAAAAAGTTTCTCCCTTTCATCGACTCTAAAAATATTTTTATTTATTTATAGGCTTAGGTCGAGTAAATGCCTACAACAATTGGTTGAGATCAGGTCAGTCTATAAGCGTGGCTGAAATACTAGAGATAAACTTATATCCAGTAGAGGGTACTGGCAATTTTTGGTCTCGATAAGAGCAGTGAAGAATTCTATTTAAAATTTTTACCAAACATTTTTATTTCAACACTTTAAGAACCACTGTAATGTGGGCATATGTGTTTCAGCTAAATATCGAAAGCCGCGAATGCATCACTTGTCATATGCTGCATCTACCACTCACGCTTTATACAATATGGTGTAAACTCTTTGAGCTGAAATGCCCGCAGAAAGAGAATTTCATTCGCAAGATCCACGTCACATTGAAACCGACAGACGATGGAACCGTTACGCTGAGCTGTCAGCAAAGTTCATGCGACTAGTATGCATATATTCATATGAGCTCGAAAATTAATAAATATGAACTTGCCTAAGGGCGCTTACCTTTCTCTATGAGGATGTTGTCGATTGGATATCCTGCCACAGGACATTTGAGAAAAAAGGTCTTTCCTGCCACTGCAGATAATTTCGGCATCATGCGCACATATGGCATACCTGTGCGAGAGGAAGAGAATATATATATATAGTAACCTTGCAGGTGTGTAAAAAATTTCTAAACTCGAGCTTCATTCCAGACGAAATTTTCAAGTATTTTAGCGCTTCCTGTCAATCAGTCTGAGTATGTGCGAATATATGTGTGTGTGAGAAAATGCTTGATTCTGCATATTTAGATGGCTTTATATTTACTCACTTGTTGTGCATTTGGCGTTGACACACACTCACATACACTTTTATTAATATTTATACCCCTGCACATTTGTATTTATATTAGCTCCACTCACCAAGATGTTCAAGCGTGCTGAATGCGATGCTTCACCTGCCCGCGATATTGCCATCCTCTGACTTCACCGCAGATATGTTGACATGGCTTATGACGTCGCCAAACATTGTGACATATTGACCGATCATGAGTCGGTCGTTCTGTGGCGAAATGTCAAATATGGAAATTAGTGAAATATTTTATAGCATACTATCGGTTATAATAAACAAATGTTGAGTCAATGGTTAATATTAAATTTACTAGAGTGTTAAAATTTTCCAGAAATTAAGTTGTTAAAAGCATTGAAGGCGAATAATTTTGAAGAAATGTTCTGTTTGACATGAGAGGGTCATTCTTACCTTATTGAAATCAATGAAGTTAAGATCTCTAAGGGTTAAATTGTCCCAGCAATTATTTGTAAGAACATTTGTAGACCACCTTTATCGAGTACTAGTATGAAGTTTTATGTGATATCATTTTGACTTACCTGCCTAACTCTTGAACAGGCCATTTTGAACATATTTATTATAATAGAATTTAAAGGTGGCTAATGTGTTCGAGCGCTCTCCAGATTTGTTTTTTAAAAATTTTAATCAGAATGCATCTTGCAGAATGTTCTGGTTTATTAGCTGTAAATAATATTGGCAATTCGCATCTTGGCAATTGGCACACTCTAGAGAATTAAAATATTCGCTGCTGATCTTCATAGACAAAATTTTTATCTAGAAACTTTATGCTAATACATAGCTTGAACTCTTTTCTCACTGTTACCTCGAAAATTGAAACAACATACCAAATTCAGGGAAGGCTAAGCATTGTTATGATTCAGACAGATTCTAGAAGCACTCGCCATTGTCAAAACGCTAAGATCAACGTCATGATTCTTTGCTGAGGGACGCCGTTATACAAAACGAATACTACAAGTTTTGTTCGCAACTGTAATCTAACCCTGGTTTCGGAATGGTACGTTTTCTTAACTGTCAACCACAGTTATAAAATCAACTGTACCTGGTGCTGTCCACAGTGGTTTACACCTCGCCGTGATGATATTTCCAGTCATAACGTTTTCCCATGCTCTTTGCTTAGGGTGGTATTGACTGAGCTTGGAATTTTCCAGACCCATAGTCGGTTCGTTGGAGGTTTCAACAAAATGCTTCATATAGTTTTTTATGCGACATTTAAGAGGTTTGTTCCACAGTGGTTACAAAGCTCGATCAAAATTTCGAGTTTTTTCCGGTTTTTTTTTAGGGTGTTCCATAATTATTTCGACATTCGCCTTTTCCTTTCTTTAACAGTCGATAAAGTTAACATTACGAGATGCGCCTTATGAAAATGTGACCTCTGAAGCACAAATTTGTATTTTCGTTGCTAGGGTTTTTCCCGCAACATAAAACATTCCTTAGATAGGTTCGAGGACTTAATCTGAGTACACAGACGAAAATCCGAGTATTGTGGGAACATTATCGGCTCGGATATTCTTTAGTAACTCTTTATAGAGAACAGAAAATGATATCTGATCATATATATTACGATTTTTGGCTTATGTCTAAAAAGTCGAACTTTAACATGACGGATACTTAAGTCGTGTGTATTTTTTTAATAGAAAGCTCTACCAGGGGCTGACCAGACAAGGAAATTTTTACTTTTCTATCTTCTGTTTTCTTTTACTTCGATATAACCTTCACATACTCACTTCCAGTGTTGCAAACAATGAACTTGCCACATGTTCTGCATTAAGTGTGCCTACTTTCTCTTGGCAATATTTAAAAGTGTTTGAATTCTCAAAGAAATATTACTTTGAGAATATTTGAAATTCTTCAAATCCAAAGTTACGATTTTCGTTTTTCTGTTCTTGTTGTTGTTACCGCAAACATCTGAAAGCTTGTGTGCAACTTTTAACATGGCTGAAACTACAATAGAAATCTACGCAACAACTTCAACCACAGCAACAATGTTGGCTGAACTTTCGCATAGCAGTTTTCAAGCTGTCTTATGCCAACCACTTTGGTCGCCGCTACGTACCGTACCGCAACAGCATGGACTCAAAGCACCAGAGCAACAGCACAACCGAACCAACTCAACTGGCGCATCCAACATCCACAGCAGCTTATTCACCATTCCATGCAGCTTCGCAGTTCAAATCCTTACATAATGGTTCGCATTAGACGGGTTTTGATGGCTTTGGTAAAGTTGTGTCAAACATATGTGTCTACCCCAGTTACTAGAGGGTTGTGGGGAGTAGGTTTTGAGATGGATGCATTGGAGAATTCGAATGCGCACAACTCCGACGATGACTTTAATTTGCGTGTCCTCTCGTGCATAACATTAAAATGCGAGTTATGCAAAATACTCGTTCGTCGCTTGTGCCAGCAGCCGGCAGTAACCACAATAACACTACTAACAAACACCGTATAATAATCTGCAGCATTAAAAGAAAGCGCATATGCCCTGTACTAATTCTCAAGTGAAGCGTAGAGAAGAATAAGAAACATCAGTTATGTAACTTCCAGAGTAACACCCTTGCATGGATGGCCAAAACTAAAAACTATGTGTGTTCTCTAGGGATGCTCATACTGCAATCTTACAAGCTTGGCGTTAGAGTTAGTTCAGGAAGAAGGGTCCCGGAAGCTTTAGAGTGGCAATGTTTCGAGATTTAAGAGATTTTACTTTATGTCGAAACAAAAAAGAAATCTAACCTAAAATTTAAGAGACATCTAATTAGGAAACGCCTATCTATTAGAGATTACCAAGCACGTTAACGACTAGCAAAGCAGTTCGACCAAACTTTAGCTCAGAGAGTGAGGAGTTATTGTGTTAGAGTTTTGAGGGATGTATTCTTAAAAGGCTTCATTAAATGAATCTGGAATATTTGTGGAAAAAACCACAAAGAAAAGGTTATTTTCTAGGTTTCTGAAGTTCTACTGAGGGATAAGATTATGGCTAACTATAATAATTCGTAGGAATTTGTTATCAAGTAAGTTCTTTTTAGTATGAAGTTATTTGCTACTTATAGCTCTGACGGAATCAAAAAGAAAATCAAACTAAAGAAACTCTAGTCAAAGTAACAAGGCTAAATAGAGGATTTAAATTAATCCTTCAACTCTTAGTCATAATAGAGGTTAGGACTGCAATACAATTGATACCGTACTTGATATAATGATAGGAAGCTAGTTTGCGGACAGATGTATAGAATTTTATAGAAACAGAGTTCAAACTGCGGTCGAGCAAGGGAAAACTTAGGTGAACTTGTGTGAAGAACCCTCTTCTAGATCGAAAGAGAGATGCAATTAAACTGTCAAATTAAATATCAATACTTGTTCATATTTCACGGATTTTATAACAAAAAAATATAAGTACCGAATCTAATCCCGTTCCCAAAAATTCTTAAATTATTGACCATCATACATTCTACATACATATGAACTTTTTATAGTCCCGAAACCAACCCTGAATTAGAACCCCGAGAACCAATTTCGATCTCGATCCCAATACCGAAATCGTAAAATTAAAATTTAATGCGTGCTAATCGCTGCTACATAAAAGCGAGTGTGTGTTTCCATAAATATTTCCATCTGACTGTGTTGTTGTCCGGCACCCGAGCGCAGTAGTATAGAGGTTGGAGAGTTGATCATGAAATTGAAAAATATTTCAAGCATTTCCATGCTCAAACCCATCACCACAAGTGTGTGGGACTAACCACCAGTGGTTTCTAATGTTTTTACCATATCCCTCGTCCATATCTCAGCTACGAGATATGAAGCTGACTTCCCTATCAACTGTGCATGTGCGTGTGTGCGTGTGTGACTGTGTAATTGTGACTTTGTTGGTGTATGACTAGCATTTCCTCCACAATGTTTCATATTCAAAGTTGCTAGTGACAGCAATCGCGCGTTAATCCTTCACTGAACTTACTACATGTACTACTTACATGTGTATGCATGCCTTCATATATGCAATTTCCTCAAATGGAAAAATTGAATTTGAAATATGAAGACGTTTGCACTGGCAACGAAGTACGCAGACACCCTGTCTTCAATGCAGCAACTTGTCTGGCAGGTGAGTAATAGGTTTAGTAATGCTTCTCACTATTTTTTCCCTTTTTGTTAATCCTTTGCAAATGAACTGTTGTTGGGAGAATCCACCGAGAGTCGCGCCGTACATTTAGAATGCTCTCTTTTTCTAGGTTGTGTAGATGTACTACATTCTATTTAATTGTGGCGTTAAATGCAATCAACTTGTACTCGTTGGTACATGAGTACATGAACAAGGTAGATAGCTCATGAGTTAATAGCAAAGCACTCTTAATACTAACTTGTGCTCGCACGGGGTATAAAATGCATAAATATTTCTTAACTTGAGTCAACATTTACCATTTTAGCGAATATGAAATTACTCTTATTAACATAACAAGTAGGGTTGCCATACTCACATTTGGTAGTGGGAATCCATCCAAGTGCCAGACAATTTTCGGTGTAGGATTGCCACTTGCGCTGCATTTCAACGAGACTGATGGACCCGGCTGTATTGTCTGTTCGATGAATTTGTAAATTAATTGTGGTGCTACCTCTGCAAGGATGTGATTTTATCAGTTAATTAAAACTCATTTAAATTAATGAAGTATAAATTCATATTTAAAAATATTCAAATTCATACGAATCTTCTTCTAACAAAAAAATAAGGAACCGGTTTTAGTTGATCATTGGAGTCACTGAAGTTGGTCAAAATATTTATATAAAACTCGAATTACCACTCGAGTAGTCTGAAAAAAAATCATATATTATAAACTTCCCCATATAGAGTTGCGGTATCTCAGTCGCTTTATTGAAAGTTGGAGAGCCATTGTCAACATCCTTATTATTAGAGACAATGATGCAGCAAACCAAGTTGTCATTTTCCTAACCTAACAAAAATTTCGAGCTCAAAGCCATTTTAGAACTCCTAAAAGCTCTTTCTTCGTCATGTTAAATTTGTATCCGCGGTCTAACATCCTTCATATAAGAGAAAGGGTCGTTCAATGCCCTCGTATGTCGCTAAAAGCACATAGCTCGAAACGGTTATTCGTTCTCTGTAGAAAATCTGTGTGGACGGCTCAGATGGAAATTAAAATATAAGTAGAGATACTCCTCAAGGAGCAATTTCAATAACCTTTTCACGGACATAGCAGTAATAATCTATCAAATTGATATATGATATTGTGAAGAGTCTTCCGAAGACAATGGGCTAAGTTGCAACATGAGTAAAATTTAAATTGAAGCGGTTCACAAATGAAAAAGAACAGAGTTACTCTTCGCACACCTCAGTGTCTATCATACTTTACTATGCCCAAAATCAAAAGTAACCAGAAAATGCCTTTCCTATTAGTAGCGTGTGTACACTCTCTATCTCTCTTTGTTATATCGTTCGCTTTCTTCTGTTGCATTCTCAGCTAGCATCATTTAAGTAGTTATACCCCGACGGCGGTACAATTAAAAGCGATGGACACTTTCGAGATGCTGTTAAAACCAAGACCGCCTAACCTGACAGCTCTGTCATTTGGACACCTAACCATAGGAATGGTTAGAGAAATGAGAAAGCATTACTGATGATTTTTTGAGACATCTGCTAAAAGTGGAATGATTTCCTTATTATCCAGGACTTTTCTTAATTTAAATATGACAAGAAAGTTATTGGGGGATTTTTATGCTGATATAGCAAGCAGGTATCCCATATAACAAGCTCCTAGTTTTAATGAAACAGGCATATTCGGCTCTGTCGTACAACTCAAAAAAGGCTTGATGGGCTTGGATGGTCTTCGTTAAATACATATATTCTATAATTAGCCATTACTAATACTAAATCAGAAAATCAGCTTCAGAAAATAACTGAAGTTTCAGGAAAGGGTAACAAAATTCTGCTTAATACGATAACTGGATTCCACGCATGGCATTGTGAACGACACTCAAACCATTCAGCCAATCAGAAGTACAAACGGAGAACTCATTGCTGGAGTATCAGTACTGAATAAAATTATGGTGTTCGAGCAAAAGAATTTAGTTTGATTCGGTTGCGAGACCTTTATATTAACTGAGTGACCAATGCAATTGAATATTTTCGTAGTTTTGGCAAACGGTAAGTTCATGTTACAATGAAAGGTTAGAGATTTTAAGTCATATCTATTTCGAACTCGCTTTTGTTGAAATATCTGAAGGCAGTCGATATCCATCGGAACTTTCTTTAATAAACACGTACACTTTTTATGAACACTGAGTTCATACTCTTGAAGAAACTTAATTATAATTACGAAATGAAGTAATTGCCATAGTTAGTATCCTACTCACCTCCAAGTCGCAATTCCGCAGTGGCCTGTGCCGACTCCAAATCATTTTTGACAATACACTGATACATCCCTTTGTCCTCTTTCGTAATGGACGTAATGCTTATGTGCTCAATGGAGAGTAGACGGACACGTGCGCCGGAACGTAATGGTTGACCATCCTTCAGCCAGAGAACACTTTGTTTTGGGAAACCCGATATGCTGCAAATCTATTAAAAGACGACACACACAATTAGAGTAAAACATAAGCATCAATTATTACGTTAATTGCGTAAAATCTAAATGAATCTGTTTTTGTGCTTTCAAATAAGTTTCGCGAATATTCAATAAAATTGCCGCCCACTGGCGAAAAATCTTACCAAGTTTGCAGTTTTGCCCAAATTTACCGTTTGTACGGTGGGTTGTATGCTGGCAGTGAGCGGTGATGTAACGGCAATCTGTACTTCCAAAGTTTCGCTACCCTCGGAGTTGGTGGCAGTGCAGAAGAAGGCTCCACTGTCGGACCGATCGACTGCGGTTATAATTAGAGTGCCCTCCTTGATTTTTGCTCGACCTGTCGCCAACAAATGCTGTATGGACTCTTCGTTGTTTGGTCGTTTCGTGTGCCAGCTGGAAGTAATTTGCAATGTTTAAATAAGTGGAATTTTATTTTTATGCTTTCGAAAATGTACAGCCCTTGGGCAAGTTTTAGTTCCCTTTCTCACACTCTCAACTTAATTTCTTAAACAAATTTATACATTAGCGAAGCTGTATATTAGGGAATAATAAATTCAACCCAATGAGCCAATAAGTGGGTAAACAAAATGTCCCAATGCCAAACCACTTAATCGTACGATGTAATAACTCATTAGGTTGAGAGTGTTTGTCGGATGGAGAACTGTTTAAGGAGGTCAATTCATGAATTTGAAGTCATGGTATCTTTTCGTATTTCTTTAATCAGCGTAATTACCCGAAACTTCGTTTCTTCGACAAGTATTATTATATTCAATAGTAGGAAAACGCCCAAAAAGATGGTATTCAGCAAAGGAAATTTTTTATTCATCAATATTTTTATATACTAGTATGTATATAAATATGTACTTCAAAAAGACTTAAATATTTAGATGACGGTCAGAGCAGATAACATTTACTTTTGGAATTGGAGCGATGTATATGGTCAACCAGAAGTTTGAAAAGTCGAATATTAGGTATATGGAGGCAAGGGTGCCCATTTTGGCACTAGGAAAAGATGCTGTTTGAATTTCAATAAAATATTTCATAGATTGGTTGATATATTCGGTAAAAAGTCTGCCATAGGCACTGGGTCCACATGTTCCGTATCTGGGTACTTCAAACGCTATTATCCGATTTCCACCAATTTTAGTCAAGAGATGGCACAACTTAGAGTCACTATTTGCACAAAGTTTCGTTTCGATACCTTTACTGGTGCTTGATTTATATATTATAATGTGAAAGTATCAGATGGAATTGAAAATTGCGGTATATGAGAAGCAGGCGTAGTTGTGGACCGTTTTTGCCCACCCGAAATATCAACCCCTCAAAGTGGCCAGTTTCGTGTATCCAGTGTCGACTGAGATATTTCGTGCTGAGACTCGTGTAAACAGATCATGCTGATCATTTCGATATATATAACTTTGTATCTATATCGACTAGTTTTAGGTGTTCCAAACAACCGTTAGGTGAGCAAAACTATTATACTTTTTGCAATATGTTGCGAAATTAACAGCTATACAATTCTCGATCTTTCCAGTCTCATGCCGCGTAACCGAAGATTTGTAATGAAACAAGTTTCGCTGTTAAAAATGTGACAGAGAGCTCGTGGGGTAGTTTAAAGGAGCTTCCAATAATAAATATTGAAATTTTAGATTTCAATCATATAAAAGTCCCAACAAAACGGAATGTGATTTGAATTGCAAAGTAATTATGAAAATATAGAGGGAAAGCCAGAAGTTCAGACTTTTCTGGTAAACAATATTATTAGTCGAAGGGAAGTCGAAACTGAGACCGAAATACTGCTTATTTTATAGCCTTAGAGATAGTCAAATAGAATCATATATGTGATATGGTCTTTGGAAATATTCTTAATTAAGTTTAACACAATTTTTTAAGCTTGAAATTAATTTTCAAAGAAATTCTTCAACTACGATTTTGGTATCTCGACAACAGGTGTAGTAATTTCAATCAGACCTTTTATTACAAAAATTCAGGGTTTGTAGGCATTCAATTTGGTGAATGAAAATTCCTGATGACTTTCGACGCGTTACCTGTTCATGGCAACAAAGAAATATCAGGGTCTCTTTACACTCGAAAGCTAAACTTCAATTCCATAAGACAAGGTTTCATTTACAAAACTTGAATGCAAAATTGCTATAATATACCTAGACAAATATTTCATGTACATCTGACCACCATTCGGTGTGAGAAAATGGTTTGTCGCTGGTAATGCCGCTACTTGCGTTGTTCGCTATTACCGACGTTTGTTGTTATAGCAATTGTTGTAGTGCCTGCTTGTCGTGGCATATTAAAATACTGCATGTCAATGTACTCGAGCGTATCAACTGTGATATATTCATATGTAAATAAATTTTGGGTCTGCTACGTATATTCCGGCGTGGTCGGAGGCGCCTAATCGTTACAATACACACATTGTCACAGAGTAGGCATAACGTAGCACTCGACTACACGAGTTGTCCATGGCATGACTGTCCCCAGATCACTCGGCATGCTGGAGTATTTCCACTGTCGCCGCGTTTCGTTCCGGTTCTGTGTCACACATACCCACTCGTATGTGCCGTTACAATTTCTCACATTTTCCATATTTTTTAGCCTTTGTTACATTGCTTTCCATTTTCTTTTTGCATGCCTACTTTCCTTTCTTTCAGCTTCGCTTCGCTTGGCTCTTTTTGCCTTTTCTTCTCCTTTTGTTATTGTTTTATTTATGCCGTTCTGCTTTTTAGGTTTTCTGGTTCTTAATTTTCTGTTCGGTCGGTGGCAACGTGCTACGGGACAGTTGCAGCAGTCATGTGTGTTAAGTTATTTCCCTGTTTACCCCTTACGTGGTTGGTTGCACTCCTTGTCACCTCTCCCTCCAATTGCTCTTGTTGCTGGTCGGTTTCGTCTTGTCTCAGCTGGGTTTGACTCGATGTGGCGGTAAGCTTGTACGCATATATGCACGACATTCCCTCGCAAACAATTCTTCGCAAATGTGATGAGATGTGTAGTATATTCGTTTAACCATTTGTATATATATATGTATGGCAGGTAAGCGCAGGTTCTGTTGGTTCGAAATGGTTATAAGGGCTCCCTTATAATTTGTATTTCCCTTTTCATATTAAATTCTGATCTTTCTACTCCCATTTAATTGTTGGCAATTTTAATTTTCCGCAATTATTTCATGAATGTGTGTGAAGTGCTTTACGTATTTTTAAAGCGAGTTTGGGTATTTTAATGATATATACATATTAGATATTTCTATATACATACGTTTCTAAACACAATGTATGAGAGCAGAGCAAGAGGGTTTGATTTTCAATATATTATATATATGACATATTATAAATTTTCAGTTTATGTACTACTTGGTATATGGTAGATCCGAGGAAGACGTATCTCCAACCAAGAACTCAAACCTTTATGACTTGTACTGACGTGTCTCCAAATACATTAACATTGTGCAAAAAACTAGGGTATAATTACTAATATATTATTTAACGTAACTGTTGACTATAATCATAGTTCAGAGTTAAGAAATGACAACAAACTCAGAGTTTCAGCAGCAAAGCTCACTTTAAACTCAAAGCTTCTTAAACTCAATTTCTTCATCATAAAGTGCATTAAACTCGGAATTTCTTAAGGATCGTTTTTTCATCGAAAATTGGCAGTAAACTTTGAGTTTATTATACACAGTTTCAGCATCAAGAAGCTATACTTAACTCAGAGGTAAGTCAGTCTTAAACACCAGCTTCTAAACATTATGTTTGTAAACTTACAGCTTAAACTCGAGTTTGCGGCATACTGTGACGTCATGTCACATGCTATAACTTCGAGTATAGAGTAACTGGAGTAGTATACAAACTGGATCATTCAGAGATATTGAAATTTTGGCGCTTCCATTCCTCTATTCCGCGAACAAAAAAAAATAAAATTAGCTCACAACTCCATATAATCGGGTTTGACAGTCAAGTGGTTTAAAATAACGCAGTGTTTGTAATTATTTGTCAATAGATATTGAATTACGCTTACCAACATTTCTCTTGCTGACGTACCAATTTTTACTACGCCGTGGCTTAAGAGATACCACGAAGAACTTCGTCATATCGTATCGAGTTTCAGCGACCTGGTAATTAAGACCGTTTAATATCATACGTGGTGTGTTAAAAAAATAATGGGAATTTTCGTTTTTTGAAGAAAATATTTATTCATTTATCTACATCAATATTGTTGACTTAAAATAGTCTCCACTCGATATTATGCAGTTATGTCAGCGTTTCTTCCAATCGTCGTAACACTTAATTCGAACACTCAAACTCGATTTCTGGGATAGCGTCTAGCTCTTTCAGCGATGCGCTTTTAATGAAATGGACATGCATATTTGTAAAACGACGACTCCTTAAGGCTCTCTTTATTTTTGTAAATAGGAAAAAGTCGCACGGAGCCATGACTGGCGAATATCGAGGCGGGGGCATCGTTACAGTATTGTTTTTGGCCAAGAATTCGTGAACAAGCAACGAAATGTGAGCAGAAATGAGCAAAAGTGAGCAAAACCCATGAATTGTTTTTCCACAAATCCGTGCGTTTTTTCGGATTACTTCACGCAAATGGCGCCGATCTTTTAGCGGGTACTCCTTATTGACCGTTTGACCTTGAGGCAAGAGTTCATGATGCACTATGCCATTAAAATCGAAGAACACATTCGAAGAATGCTACCGTCATGTTTTGATACCACGTACAAACATGTAGAAATAATTTTCAAGGTCTTAAGAAGCATTTAAGATAAACAGTTTTCAACTCATCATGGAGAATAAGGTATTTTATACTAAATAAACCAGCCTGTACATCTTAGACCTAAGAGATTTATTTTAATTATTTTGTAATTTAAAATAAAATATATATTTTTAAAATAAATAAAAATTATAAATTTCCAAATAAAATCGTACTTTCGTATCAAGTGGGTATCATCACTGCTAAAATATTTTTAATATTATATTTTCATAAAAAAATTCCAGCTACAGATTATTATCATCGACACACCGCTTGCAACATAAATACTTAGACACTAACTTTTCATAAAACTCGACGCATTCTTTCTGACACATTAAGTGACTTTTCATAAAACATTTACACTTAACGTATGTTTTGTGGCGCATTAAGCGTTGCAGGTATGATTAAAACAACAAGCGCAAAATAAATATGTGGAAAAAAGTGCAATAATTACCGATAGACCGGCTTCGGGTTGGCATAGGCCACACATGGCACTACAACGGGGTCGCCCAGGCGTGCCACCACGCTTGTGGCCTTCTCATTCATAATGGGCGGCACGAGTTCCCGCATTTCTGTGGAATATATAAAGAGAAAGAGTTGAAGAGAGTGAGAAAAATTTTATAAAAATCACATAACGGTACATACAAGGAAATATTTACTCATAAAGAGCAGTTGGCACCAACAAAAGCAAAAAAGTCTGCCAAGAACTCAATGCAAATCAAATTGAAATTTAAATTTGTTAACGGCAATTACATATGTATGTGCTACCAATAAACACAACAACAACCACAAACAAGTTATATTTGTTTATTTGTGTGTTGTTTCATTTATTTCAAGCATTTTAAGTGCACCCCTATTGTAGGAGTTCACGTCTACTTTGTTTTTGGTATTTGGCTTCGAAGCTATCTCTAATTAATTTGACGACATAATTAACACACCGCAGCATTACAAAACCCACATGCGATTGGCGAAGTCACTTGCGGTCACTAGTAAACAGTGCTGTGCGAGAAATTCGCAATAATTTCATTTATTGAATGGTATGCAGAGTTTAAACATCTGGTGTTTTTAACGTTTGTGTGTGCCTGCTGTCGACAACCTTACCCCATGGTGCTCAAAAGCACAGCGGATCAAATCAATAAGTTAATCAGTGCCCCGAAAATCAGTACCAAAAGGCAGTGGGGAATGGACACACTGACGACCTTGGTAGGGTTCGAGGCTCATCTAAAACCTCTGTCGTACTTTGGGTCCGGCACTCGGTTGCAATGCAACTCCACATCGAACTGACACAAGGTCAGCTCTTCTCGCATTTGGGTTTTAACCACAACCGAAGGGCCATGCCGCATGGGCAGGTTGGAGGGAATTCCTAGGGCTCCTGCTCCCTGTGGTACCAGAATTGTGTCTCCGGTCAGTCCTCGTAGCCAAAATTACCAACAGTTGAGCTTCCATAGAGATCTGCAGATCTCGCATTAAGACTAGTGAGGATCACATCACTTACATCTAATCGCCCTTCTGACCAACTAATCCCCATATCCCCAAGATTTCTAATGCCCGACTACATCGGGTCGAGAGAGCTGCCAAAAATTCACATTTTTTTATAACCTTTGCCAATGATGCCACTGCCGAAAAAGTTAAATTGGGTACCTTTAAAGCAACTTTTGGATATTTTGAAATTTCGATATTTCGACAAAATTACGAAGAAGCAATTCATACTAAAATGTTATGAGAAACGTATTAAATGCAAGTATTTCTCATTTATAGCAAAGAAGAGCTAAAAACATTTAGTTGCTCAAAACTCTATATAATCTGTGTGGCGCCTTCAAATTTTATTTCACACTGATTTTGTCAGTTACTTTTAGTGGGTTTATTTCTGGCATCGCGCCATTTTTGGTATCAGCTATTCAAAGTTCCCTGATCTCCATCGCCACCAACTTAATCAGGGAACGGGTTTCAGTGAAAAATGAGAAAGTTTCGCATTATTTCATCCTTGGGGCACACGAGTCTATCGAACACACGTCCCATCGAAAGTCAACTAATGAGGAAGAGAATGGGCAAAAATCAGGCACTTTATGAGTTTTGCCTCCAATATGCTACTACTAAAACGGACAAATGCCTCAAAAAAGGCTCAAATCTGCTATAATGTGTTGCCATGTTATGCTAAACAATTTATTACATTAAGTATGTTTTTGATTAATTTTCAATTATTTACCAATTATTAAAATTCATAAAGATTAAATATACCAAGAATTGATTAAAATTTTATTTATTGTACCAAAACATTATTAAATATTTCCTATTTTATCAAAAAATTTTACCGAACATTTGTGTAACGACTTGCAAATACTATGTATTAAGTATTGTAAGTAGAAGAAGTCTTTTAAATTTTCCATTTACATTAAGTTTAAGGTTGCTTAATATTTTCCATTAAAAATACACTTTCACAAAAAAAGTTCTTCTTTTGAAGTCCTTTTATTTAAAACTCTATGACGGAATAGTTGTTCTCAGCTGAATGAAAATATTGACAACCATGGGTTCATTTTGTTACTTGTATAGCTAAACAATACCAATAATGAGTGATAAAGGGATGTACAACTTTAAGTGTCAGGAGTTAAAATTGAGAATGTAAACCACCTACCCGACTTTGACAGTTCACTGGATAGGATATAATTACCGTTCCGAGACTGGAAAAAGAGAGACGACCAGATTGAAATACCTCCAAATTATTAATACAATGGAGGATTTCGTAACGGACGAATAAATACGAACGTAGCAGCTTCGTACGTACGAAGCAGAGTTTACGCGGAGAAACGGAAGACAAATTTCTGCCTGATTATAAATTTCTGAAGAAATAACAGGACGCAGTTTAAATACACCCAAGTATTGGGTTGTTCGGAAAGTCATTTCGTTTTTTCCCGCCAGAGGACTTAATTACGTTTTTTCGAAACTAACTTCACACTTAAGCCCCATAACCATTATATGTCATGAGAGCTGATATTGCAAGGCTTGTGTGTGAAAAAGTTCTATTAATTCTACCCAGTAGTTTTTGGTTGGTGCCTTTTTAAATATGGAGAGCAATAAGCAGCATTTTCGTCATATTTTACTTTTTAACTTCAGAAAAGGTAAAAATGCTGTCCAAGCGAGAAAAAAATTGACGGATGTGTATGGAGAAGGCGTGTTAACAGTACGCCAGTGCCAGAACTGGTTTGCAAAATTTCGATCCGGCAATTTTGATGTCGAAGATGCACCACGGTCTGGAAGGCCGGTCGAAGCTGACAAAGATGCGATAAAGGCATTAGTTGATGCAAATCGGCGAATCACCACACGAGAGATCGGTGAGAGGTTAAATTTGTCGAATTCAACTGTTTATGGCCATTTGAAAGGCATGGACTTAACCTCGAAGCTCGATGTGTGGGTGCCCCATGTCCTTACCGAGCGAAATTTGTGTCGTCGTGTTGACGCGTGTGATTCGCTCCTCAAACGTCTAGAAAATGATCCATTTTTGAAGCGGATTATTACTGGGGACGAAAAATGGGTTGTATACAACAATGTTAAACGCAAGAGGTCATGGAGCAGAAAAGATGAACCGGCTCAAAGCGTGTCAAAAGCCAACATTCACCAAAAAAAGGTGATGCTCTCCGTTTGGTGGGATGTCAAAGGAATCGTTTTTTTTTGAGCTTTTGCCGGACAATACAACGATTAATTCAGAAGTCTATTGTCATCAGCTGGACAAATTGAATGATTCACTTAAAGAGAAGAGGCCCGAATTAAGCAACAGGAAGGGTGTAGTGTTCCACCAGGATAATGCGAGACCTCACACAAGTTTGGTCACTCGCCAAAAACTTTTACAGCTTGAATGGGACGTACTGCAACATCCACCATATTCTCCAGATCTGGCGCCTTCCGACTACTATTTGTTCCGGTCCCTGCAAAATTTTTTGGATGGCAAAACCTTTACCTCAAATGAAGATGTCAAAAAACCACCTGGACGAGTTTTTTGCCAGCAAGGACCAAAACTTTTATGAGAGGGGAATTATGTTACTGCCAGAAAGATGGCAAAAGGTGTTGGACCAGAATGGCCAATATATAATTTAATAAAATATTTATTCATTATACGAAAACTGTCTTTCATGTTCCCCAAAAAAAACGAAATGACTTTCCGAACAACCCAATACTTTTTAAATAATTTTTAGGCATAATATTATACATGAAACAATTTAAATTGCAGAAAAAATGCCAAAAACACCCACGTGGAAAAGGTATATTATGGGTTGCAGAGAGTGAGACAAAATTTTTTAGTTCCCAAAAGAGGGAACGGATCTCGAACGATGAGTAGTTTAAATTAACTATACATAGCGGAAAAAGCGACATATAGTATTAAACAAACCTGTTCTAAAAAGATTTCAAGAAACAGCGAAAAAGTGTAAAAAAAAAGATTCGATAGATTTCAATACGTTGAAAACTGTAAATTAAAATTATTGAAATGTAACGATAATACAGGTTTATTTAAATAAATAATTTCAAATGTTTTGGGTCCTTTTGCACTATTATATATATTAATATTTTACGTAAATATGTATTAATTTTTTAAATAGGCGCAAATTTTGGTGCTTCCGATGGAATGCCTAAACACATTTTTGCCTCTGAGCGAGATTTTATAAACAACAGGCTACTTTAAGAAGCTCTAAAGTCAGAACTAAATTTTTTAATCATAAATCCGGATTTGGGAATTAAATGTAGGCATTTGTATATATGTGTATTTGTATATGTATATATTATATAATATTTACTATTTTTGTAATTTAAATGAAGTGAAATTGTTTTTGTAACTTTTTAGTTACATATATACTTTAATGAATTGTTATCGTTTTGTTTATTTTTTTAATTTTTTTTATGCAACTAAATTTTTTTTATGGGTGGGTATGGGGCAAATTGGGTGTTTTAATTTAAATGCCCAAAATTAGTATTTTGTATGATCTGGCAACAATGCAAAATATTATAAAAAAAGCTAATTTTGAGGCGGTCTCACACTGGAATTAGTTGGGTATACCTTTATCACTGCCAATAATGCAGAGTTTAAAATATTTCATCTAAAGAGAACTTCTAATCCTAAACTTAAGTTGAGACTATGATGGTCAATATAAAAAGTGTTTGTTTTTCAGAACCAGCGTCCGTTGTGAAGCGCGGCAAACTTCAAAAACATTATTTCCATGAATAAGCCTGCAACAAATCCGACATCCTTTTGATCAATTATTATCTCTGATTTAATTAATGGCATTGGTGAATCTATAGCAAGCTTGCAGAGGAATTCGTTATTTGTCGCTTGTAATGCGTTTGCAGGTGAAAGAGGGAAACTACGACCTAAAAAGTGTGTTCACAACCAAGAAGCCTCAAGACGCCAGATTCAAAAGGATGTAGCGCTCGGTCAGCTACTATGAGAAGATTAAATTGCAGGTGCTTTGATAACTCCATCTCTTTGATACAAAATCGACATTCTTTCCCAGAAGACGAAGCTAAACGATTCTTATGAAACCCAGAGCATTGATTCCTAATCGGTGATCTCCCAGTAAAAGATGTTTGAAAGATCCCTGTTTAAATATTTACATCTTTTCCATTAAATAGAGAACCGAGAACAGACAGAACTACTGTCTGCTTTAGACTTAACACTTCTCTTCAGTAGCTAATAAGTTTTTTCTCTATCAATTCGGCACATTTTTTTGCGAAGAAAACTGGGCTTTTGAAAAGATGTTTGTGCCTCAAAAAGACCAAAAACCTTTACCTACTAACTCATCCGCGACTATGCCTTGGAATCAGTTTGTTATGGTACCAATACAAAGAGTTGTCCTCTACATAAGAGCTGAATGTATCGTTTGACAAGATTGAAGTTAAAAGTCCTATCGGAGAGGGTCTTAATGGCAACATGGGTGCCGGTAGTTGTTAGAATAACTCTCAATTTCTTGTAGATATTAATTTTGCACAATTTGAAGTATGAACCTTAGTTTTGGTTAATTCAGAGTAGATTTCTTGTTCCCAGGAAGTCTTGAATGTTTTTCGCAGTTTTTTAGGGGGGTTACTGTACTTTATGGAGCTCATGTGCTTAATTTCTTAAGTCTGTAGCCGGTGGTCCAAAGCGGAATGGCTAATAATCAACTTCAGTCGACCTTTGAGCCATTGATGACTTTTCCTATGGAGATCCTTCTTTCCAGAAATATATCTTTAGATTTGACATTATGTAACGAGTTGCATATATCCAATTTTAGTTATAAAATACTCGAAGATATGTAATATGAACTGCTGAGCAAAATGAGGTCTCAAAACCCTAACCACTGATTCACGCTAAATCTGTGAAAAGCATTAACTTTCTTAGGAATGTTATTTTTAAATGAATCAAGACTCACAGCTAAAGATCAAAACGTGAGATAGGCAATCATAGAAAATATTCAGAAGATAAAGCAGACCCTAAAACGCTTACCTTACTTTTGTTCATACCCCTCAACCATCCGATAGAAGATTTAGAAGAAACGGAGCTGGAAAGGAGCTTAAACTTATACAAATCTTGAAAACAAGCCAAAACCCTTATTTATACGTAAAAGAAAACCTAATTAACCTAATGTTGATTATATATCATTAAAATATTACTGACGCTTTTCACAATACTGTATGTAGAAGCCATAACAATTGACAAGATGGCGCGTGCAGGCAATTGTTAACCGCACATTACTGTGGGCTGCAAGGCTATTTTAACTCAATGGCAATAATTACTTCAATATTGGAAATTGTATACAAAGCTAAGTGAATTTTTTTTTTGGAAATTTGCTTAATTTTTAATACTTTCTTCTAGATAAGCTCGTCCTTTCGTTGACTACAGCAGCAAATATGCCAATAGAATACTCTATGATGACTAAAGTTGTGAATTTGCATTCTTGAGTTATGCGTTTTGTATCGCAAACGCTTTCTATGTTGGACATGCAACTAAAATATTCACACTGGACCATCAACTAAGTAAATGCTGTGTGGTGAAGTTAAGCGTGCATTACCTTTGCGATGCTACATCGCCACTATTTGTTGCTAGTGTTATTGTTGTTGTAGTTAACTTACCAGTCAATTGAATTTTTCCCATATTGCTGCTCACAACGGAGTCCTGAGTTAGCTTGTGATGGGTGCGGCAGCGATAAACTTTGTGCGCATCGGTGCGTGTGATGTTGTACACCAGAAGTTCGCCGGTGGGCAGCATATGATTTTTGCCATCTAAAAATATATGAGAAAGAAGACCAGAAAAGTGCATGTAAAAGAATTGAATTAAAAAAGGAGGAAACAAAATTGGCAAGAGCGTTACGCTTCAAAGCAAATGCAGTGTGTAATAATTTCACTTGTTCGTTTTGTTTGTTATTTTTATGTTGGTTTCATTTGCTGATTTGTTGTCTAACTTTTTCCGGCTACATAAAGAACTATAACCAAACACACACACACACTTGGATACATGCATACCTAATCACCTTGTGCCCACATATATGACTCGGTATTTAAATAGCTTTGGTCGGTTGTGGAAAATAATAATAGGAAACTTTTCAACAAGGATATGTGCAGCGAGCTAACCGATGGCCAATGGCCGGTGGCAAAGTAATCATTCCATTGGTACGGGTGATTCGCGAACTCTCCAAACTCGTAGCATTGGCGACGGAAGCCTGAAAGTGTAGCGCGCAGGTGTAACCCCTTGGTAAACGAAAGAACAGTTGATTGTTGTTCGCTTCTTGTGCTTTGATGATGGATGAGACAGTTGGTTCGGTGTTTTTCACTTCCCGTTGTTGAATCACTAAATTTGCACTTTTATCGACAAATGGAAAGCGAATGGTTGTGTAGACTTAATTTTGACTGTGTTTAGGTGTCTTTTTTTTCGGAAATTCGAAAGTTGTTGAAATTTTAGTGACACGGTGTCGTAGTTGAGGTCGTTGGCTTATAATTACCGATAAACTGTGCAACTGCGAAAAAAATTTTATTGCGGTTTTCATAGGTTTCCACAACTCTTGATGTGCTCAAATCAAATGTGCTGGATGTCAGAACTATCAGGTCGCCTTAGGTCTTCCACAATAAGTGGTTTTTGCAAGATAATATTGAACTTAAGCTAAGAGAAACAACAGCAAATTAAAATCTTTTGAAGTAGAGTTGTTAGCTATTTGGCTTAATATTTATCCACCGTCATCAGATTTCTTTTTGGGAGTACTTTTCGAGATTTTTTCCGGAACGACATATAGAGATGCTTTACAAGCTAACCATTTAAGCTACCCATAATTATCCATCAACCCATATTAGTAATATTAATTCTTCAAGAGCATTGTGCTTAGTTTTTTCAATCATCCCAGCACAGATTTTGCTGCTTGTATCTATAACAGAATTTCATGATATTATGAGCACAATAAAAACAAGGTTCAGTATCAGTGAATGGTTTTTGGAGTCATCTGACTAAAAGAAAAGACTGTGCTGAAGATTTGACACACAAGTCCAGAAAAAGACTGTAGGAGATGTTATAAGGAAATAATAAGAATAATAAGTATAAGGAAATTTGTCTACTCTGGGTAACATGTATATAAAGATTGACGAGTTAGTCGAAATTGCAGTTGATTAAACAGATATAATGTTCGAGACGTCTTCATGACTACCAAGCATATTTGAGCTAAATATATTTGAGCAGTCATTGCTAGAACACTCGATATAATTAGAATTTTAAGCCTTTTTTAGTTATAGAGTCGTGAGCAAACATTTTCTAAAGGCATTATTTAAACGGCTTATGTGCAGTGGCTTTTCACATTCACATGGGCAACTAATTTTTCATCGCACGTTGCAAATCGGGATTTCACGAAGTACAACTTATCACATCTCCACTGTACTTGTAATTAGGTAAATTTTAATTTCTACTCACCTCCTTCCAGCGATGGATATATATTGAAGTTCGGTTCCTGCAGCCATGATGTTACCGTTACATACTCCTTAACAAATGACGGTATATTGCATTTAATTAATACATTGCTACCAATGAAACCTCCTGGATTTTGCACTTCCGGCTCATACCGTTGATTTACCACTGCAAATAAAATGAGAATAAAAGAAAAGCAATGTAAATGCATTAATTTCTCAAATTACAACAACGTAACATGGAAACTATTACTTTTAGCTCATTATTGCAAAAATGTTTATAGCCATACATATTCTCATGTATATGCATGTATTGTAAAATGTTCGTTATATGCTAACTAATTCGAGCCACAAAATGAATTCTAAAAACTCTTTAATGGCGGACGCGGAAAATTAAATAAATGTTCTCAAAATGCTGTCAGGTTCAATAATTATTACAACAATTATTCAGTCGTGTGAAATAGAGATTTGGGAGATTTAATAAAAATGGCGAGATAAAATATTTTTCTATCAAACTGAAATCAGAAATTAAGAAAGCGGATATCACACCATTGATCCCATATTGAACTTTGGCGTTTTGTAATAATCTCATGCTTTCTTTACAATCCAAAAAGGGAAGAATTTGTTGCAATTGTCCGTTTCTCCATTCAAGTCGTTGTGTCTGAGCGCTTGCGAGACCTTACGACATGAAAGATTTTCGGTTTTCTAATACACAAAGCTCGATTGAAATTGCCTAAATATGGATTACATCAACAACCAGTGCTCGATTATAAGATGGGTTATGTGAGATCGATAAGTGAATAAGTTAGTGCTTGAGATATTTACTTCGACATTGAAATGTCGTTGGTCTATTGGTTGGTAAAGCGGCAAAAACGAAGGCCGTTCGAAGCACCTTCACTAACAAAGACCGATGGCTTTCAGGAAAAGGATTGAAACTCACACACAATATATTCCGTGATTGTTATCTACGAATTATATGGGGATTTTGAATCATAAATAGCATCTTCATAATATTAGTAAGATTTGAAAGTAATGTATTCCTTGATATTTGGCGTAAGATAACTACTCCAATAACAAAGCTTACACTTATAGTTGATCGCTATGTTCATCCTAATCTAAGTATCAGAAGCGTAACAAACACAATATCAGAGGCTTTGTTTTTAACGCTCGATAAAGCGAGTTCAAGTGAGCCTTAAGCTTTGCCAGCTTTGAGCTTTTGATTACGATATCGCGTTGATGGTACCTAAGAATAAAAACAGGCATTTTTTCCCTTAACAGACACAATTTAAAGAGGCTTTTAGAGTCTAGTCTTGGTCCTTTCACCAAGATTAACATCTCTCACTCACTTTCTCAGAGAGATCTCACTTTCTATTCGCTTGGTGTTGTATGTTTTAGACATCTTCCTTTTACAACATTCAACAAGCTCAAAACATTATAGAAAGTAAAACAGAAAACGGGTTCTAGATTAAAAATTCTAGTCGCTAAAAATATATTATCTATACGTCGAAGACATGTTAGTAATCAAAGATTTTGGCCTCACTGAAAGTACGAGTATGATAATGGGTGGCGCAATAGCTAATAGATAGAAAATATGTTTCGTAAGGATAAGAAATCACAAGGAAAAGCACAAACGCGTGAACATCAAAGGATAAATATGTATCACAGAAAGCTTGCTAGAGACGAGATTATAGCGAGAGTTCTATGGGACCGTTGTTGGAGAGCAAATAGGCAAATTAAAGCCATTGCTTGACCAAAAGTGACTATATGAACCGCCGTTTCCCCTTAAACCACCATTGGACCTATAATATTTTTCAAGCAAAACGAAATAGTAATGGAAATAGCTATATATGTATAGGCTCGTTATGTCTGCCCTCTAATACGTGATAAAGATCTCGACGGTTACTGGTTTTAAGAAAATGGCGCGCGATGGCACGTTGTGAATCAAACTTTTGATTTAATTACAGGGTATTTTTTTTTGTAAGGTTATTTGAAGAGCAAAGCGGTTACCAGCTCATGGCAAACATACGTGCAGAAATCATCGCAATAATGCTTATATACCAACTTAAAGATGACACATCTCTATAGCCTTATGAAGTTATATTCTGCAAAACCTTCCATTTCGTTCGAAAGGGCTAAGGATTTCAAGACTAAGGTCAATAAAAAATTTTAAGCATTGAGAATACCTACAACGAACAGATTATTGAAAACAAAGAACATAAAATAAGCTTCTTACTGTATAAGAGCAGTTCTGTAAACATTCTGAAACCAATCAGGAACATGTGATAGGAGTTCACACCAATCGAAGCACCCTATATTCGCGCATTAATAAAAATAAGTAGGCATAAAAAGCGCAAATATTTGCTTAACATTTTAATCCCTATATGTCTGTATGTGTATCAAGTAAGACTAATACAAAAAGTGCAATTGCTTGAGTAAATATTACAATGTTAGCAGAAATGTCTAATGTTTAGCTCATTTTAGCCATTTTAGAATGTTTATAATGGACCTTCAACTCTGTAGTGAATGAGAGGGTTTCCAGTTAGCAACAAGTCCTGCAGTTCTAGTAAATTACTCCTCCTGTGGTTGCATCACACAAAATGCTATGTATATAAGTGCACTTATTCTTCTTTTTCTTAGCGCACTATTTCCTTCATTTTCCTTTTTTGTTTTCTCCGAATGGGTTTTATTTCAGCAAAGAGTCGAGTATAATTCTAACTGCGGTAGTTCTGCAACATTTTGCGAAAATTGTGTCAATGCCAAATTCCACAATCTAATATAATAAAAGTGTTTGCATTTTCATATAATATATAAGTTAGTATGTGTTTGGGAGCATATGTTGCAAGAAACAAACACACAACCAAGCACAACCTAATGTATATAGTGCATAATATGTACTTTTATGAGTCCATACTGGGCAGTGAGCTTATTTATATGAGGAATATAAATATATATTTTTGTTTCTACAAAGTTTACTATTAAATTATGACTGTACTGGAAGAATCGAGTATGCCGGGAGTAGATTTAGTTAACGAATGTAACCTAAATCAGATATATCAGCAGGAAAATATATCTCTCACCGTCCATGTTGTACAGCCTCCGTACCACCTTCCGTGGCATCAGTCTTCTTAATATCGTTAGGAAATATTTTACGAACCTTGCAGCCTCGGTGGTTTGACCTTCTTTGTATAGCTTTAGAACCCTGTGACGAAATATTGTTGCAAATCACATCCAGCACACATTTACATATCTATTTTGAATTCTCTTATCTCTCTCTAATTCCCCACAAGTGTTCTGCTTTATATTCTTATGTAGCGGAGTACGTTTGGAATCGTGATCTCCGAATGGTATTGAGTCATGGTTCATTTCCTGAGAGCCAAAGCGAATAAGTAACTGGAAAAAAAATACAGTAAGTGGCGGAATCGACTTCTACTTCCGAAGTAGGGAAGTTTTGAACCAATATTCGTCTATCCTTAGCTCTTTACAACTACAACAAACAATCAAAGTACAATTCAAGCAACAATTATTAGAAAAAAGTTTAGTTAAAATAATTATAGTCAAAATGTGTTTAATTTATCAATATCCTGTAGGTTCTCAACCATAACAACAGATGTATGAACGATTAACGACAACGATCGAACGTAATATCTCATATTAGTTTCAGTGAGTTGAAATGATCTGGTTACGCTCCTTATCCGGTAATTACTGGAGGTAACAAATAAAGAAAGATATTATTTATTTTAAGAATCACGTTGGAAAATAGTTTGTTTCTCTACTCCCCATTAATTCAACTTCCGAAACAACTGTCAAAAAATCTACAAACAAATCTCTTAATAAAATGCAACAATCAGCTGAACATTCAAAGTATTTACAGAATATGGGGAGGCCAAAAATGGAAGAGACCGCTTTCTAAGTCACAAGAGAGAGTATTTTAGATAGCATAGGAGGAGGATAGAATTTTAATACTACACTCTCTGGCATTTACACTTTAGGATGAAAGTGATTATAATGTATCTTAGAAACCTCTTACTAAAGCTTTATTTGACAAGAATTCTGCATTATATTAATAGTACTGCTGTTATGATTGTAAGACAAGGCGGTCTATGGGAGACTATCACCCGCCTTTCGACGAACGGACCACTCCTAGAAAAATAACTTGTTTTTAACATCAAAAAAAAAAGAATAAACGGTATTTATTCCCATCCCATTATTCCATATAGGGCGAGTTGTATCCCTTATACACCCATATACAGGGTACATATCTTTTGTATCAATATGTAATCATATTATAGATTTGAAAGAAAAACAGAAAAAAGATATTTGCGATATTCTCATTTAATTTGGCTTTATAATTTATTTGGACTATTTTTTCTAAAAATTGGAGTGGTTTTGCTCTAGTTTTCATTCGTTCTTCAAGCACCTCTGATGGTATAGTGTTTATTTAGGCACGATTGAGCTAATCTCTCTCTCGAGAAAATCAGGTGTAGTCAAATATGCATATCTGCGTTGCCAGTAAATGTCACCTGTTTTTGTGGTCTGACGAAGCAATTACATTTTGGTAAAGCATTTCATTGACTTGAACCACTATCTTCAGGTAAAGCCTCAGCAATTAGGCTCATTGTGTGGGTGTGAAGAGACTGATGTTTAGAATAGCACTGAAATTAGGTTTGCGAAGCTTGTCGGACCAACTCACTCAATTCAATGTCCCAATCCGATATAGAAGATGCCACACCCTGTATACCATACTATCAAAAAGTATAAGCGCTGTAAATATGAGCTTTTTTTAAAACCGTTAAAAATGTTCTAATTTCCACATTTTTGAAGTTTCCACTCATTTCTGCTTAATATTCATGGCATATGTACAAATATATTTATTAAACAATACGTATGTATAGATATGTACTCACATATTCAAACATATTCCATTGCATTTTCCCAAGAAATTTGCAGAAATTACAGAAGTAATTTTCCAACTAAGGTTCTTTTAGTTGATATGGAGCTTCGAGTTTAACATTTTGTTTAAAATTCGCTCATAAACACACCAAATAAATATACACATTTATCCTCATATTATACACACAGCCACATATATATGTTTAGAGTGCAAGCATAACGGCCATTTTAGTGTTGTTGCCAAGCGAAACTTCCTTCAATTGTATCCATTTTCATTTGTAAATTAACGGTTGTTAAAGCGGCCCGTAAACTTACAATACATTCAAAGCCGCAAACATGCATATGCATGTATGTATGAATATGTGTTTAAATGCATATATACCCTCCTTGCATACCTATAGTTGTGGTATGTGAATGTGTATGTATGCAGATTTAAATGAAATTGTGCAAACTCGCTCAAACAAATGGGCATGGTGTTCACTGTAGTTAAAGAAAAGTTTGAAGGTTACCGCTTTTGCTGTAATTAGAAGGAAGGGTTCTAACTGGTAATATAACGGCATATATTCACATATTAAAAACGTTACTAACTGCTTGCTTATGTAAGAATATAGCTGAATCCACTAACTTTAGTTTACTATTAATTTTAAATGCCTGAAGAACCCAAGTCCATATATAGCATACATCCTGTATCTTTATACCCACACTTATATTCGACACATTTAATTCCTATAAACAAAAACTGAGCATGTGAAATGGAGTTAACTTACCACACATTTGTGATTGTTGTTGGTGATTCAAAAGCAACAAAAACATTTCCGAAATAATTTAAGGAATGCTGTGTAGTTAACAGTCCTTGGTCGGATATAAGTTCGGGTCCATTTCGGTTACGTATACCTGACTGACGTGGAAACAGACTTACGCATGATCTCGAAGCATTTTTGTTTTTTCTAGTAGAAATGAAAATTTTTTCTGTGTACCTAATATACAAATTTCAGGAAATACATACATATGACACATTTTGTAATTGTACTTTTTAGATTTTATACTAATATATGTTTCTATTACCGAATGTATTATAAATTTCCAACGTTTTGTAAAAATACTATGATAACATAAACTATAAAATATCTACGATTTGATTACTTATCGAATGCTCAAACAAGTCTCGCCTAGGACATGACTTTAAAAGTTTTCTTCAAAATTAAAGGCCGACCTTTGTTTCTTTTAGGTATGAAGACCATATTATGTTACTATTTTTTTGCCAAATTAGAACGTCTGGAACAAGTTTTATACATTTGAACGTTTTCAAAATCCCTCAATCTTCTAATGAAAGTAGTAGTATAACGTTTTGGTAGTAAAGAAAGGTTTGATATATACTGACCATGTGCACAGGTCAACGCCATGGAAAGTAACCATTTGATATCTGTGTTTTCGTAAGCTTCGCTTTGCGGCATTACCTCAACAAAAAACAGAAAGATAGACCATTGACGTAATAATAACTTACTCTCGGAAATGTAAGGCTTTTGATAAATTGACTGTAAATTGTTGTTTAAATATGCGAACTCTGCACAGCATTTGAATAGATCGATCGGTATTTCAACAGCTGAAATGAGCTTTTCTGATGCTGCCAGTTTAGAGAGGTATTCTTCCAGCCGTTACATATACTCTTTTCGAGAATTGCAACCGCGTATAGTTTTTTTTTCTGGTATTGCACGTTTTTGCACATATACGTTTTTGAATAGATATGACTCATTTTATCACTTTACAGTTAAATAATAAATATGTTTTTTTCCTCTTGTATCTGGAGACTTTTTGTCATCCCAGTTTTTACTCAAACTGGGTGGAATGCAATAGCTATTTTCGATTCGTCATTCCTAGGCTTAAAGAAAATTATACCATTTGCTTGTTTAATTCCACTTGTTATTGTCACTATCCAATTTTCGACAAAATATGATGCCTTCGCGGAAAACAAGTATGCAAGTAATGAACGAAAAATATCATCCCCTTTTAAGATTTGCAGAAGAGCAGTGGTCGGGCTTGAGTCTTTAGCCTGGACGTCATTTATTTTGCTTGTAATATTCGTGGTGAAGCATTTCTTATTATGCTGGTTGTGCTTTTTACTGTTCAGAGGTGCCTGAGTAGGTTAACTGTGGCAACAGAGAGGCTCACCAAAGAACCTTATTTTGGCTACTCTCAAATTGGTTTCTTTCCACCTAGCACACATGTACAAATATTCATATTGAATTCTGATGGTATGTAGCTGTGAAAAACTAAATGGCAAGGCAGCAGCATCAACAACAGCGGTAGCATCTACTTTGGCAGCAAGGAGTTGCTGATTCGGACTGCAGCTTGGAATAACAAACAAGCGCCACAACAGCTTTAGTCCCATTAGAAGCATTACAAATAAAACAACACAAGCATGGACATATAGTTGCATGTTCGTATGTAGGTATTTGAGCGTGTGTGTGTGAATATATGGGTATAAAAACACAGAGTTGGATCTAATTGCATCCTTGCACGTTTGGAGGTGGCCAACCGAGCGAACAAAGGACATGCCAGGCAAACTTTTATTTCTCGCTGCTAATTTGAATTTTTGGCTCATCAACTGCAGCAGTGCAGGCAATAAAAACACCACAAGAATGGCAACAACAACACCAAACAAAACTACATAAGCTGGAAAAAACATAAAACAGTAAAACAACGTGTACGATAGCCACGAAAAGCAATGAAAAGGACGCAACGACAACGCCTCATGCAAGCAACTCTGTCAACCGCCGCCCGTTTGACCATCGTTACCGCTGTTGCGTGCATTGCTGCTAGCAAGCACATAACATCAAATTCATCCGGCCTGCTTTCAGTAAGGAACCGGATGAGCGTGCAAAGAGCTTCCTCTCCTTCTGGTGGAAGTACGAGGGCGGTCCGATAAGTACAGAGCCTTATTGCCCAATGGAGCAGTTATAGACGGCTACTGGCAATTCGACCGAATCGGACTGGTGGTTTTGTTTTGACCTCCTGTGGCAACGGTCGTGTCTGAGGATTTAAAAAATTTTAAAAGAGCAATATCAGTGTTTCATTGGCTTCACAATGAGTGATCTACATCAGCTATCTGAAGAATTGCA
This sequence comes from Bactrocera minax, assembly GCA_021498325.1. Classification (NCBI taxonomy): domain Eukaryota; kingdom Metazoa; phylum Arthropoda; class Insecta; order Diptera; family Tephritidae; genus Bactrocera; species Bactrocera minax. Next base: position 577,562 of record JAKEEE010000100.1, read on the forward strand.
GAAAAAGAGCCTCATTTATCTAAAAAAAAAGCCATTTTTCTTCCACCATGACATCGCACTGCCTCCTCATCGCCATGGACGAAAGCCAAATTTGTCGAACGATGCTACCAACCGCTGTCCCATCTACCGTATTCTAAAGATTTGGCCCCTTGAGACCTTTTTTGTTTCTAAATTTGAAAATGTCAAGCACCGCTTATAGAAAGCATATAAATGTTATAGAAAGAGAAGGTTATCGGCACCACGAAGGCCTATTTTAAGGACCTAAAACGTATTTTTCGGACCGGTTAAAGAAGTTGGAGGATTGCTTGGTGAAGTGTATTAGTGTATTAAGCTAAAAGGAGGCTATGTTTAAACACAAATCACGATTTTTCAAAATTTTTTTTTTATCTTTTGTGATCTATGTACTTTTTTAACCGTCCTCCTATCTATATATGTGGGTGTTTGAGTGCGTGTGTGTTCGCGCTGGTGCAGAACGTTAGCAAAATGAAGGTTTCCAGTATTATTTTGGCAATAGCACCAGCAGTAACTATTATTGTGTAAACAAATATGCCGGTGAGTGAGCGGAATGCCCGGCGCTTTGCTCGGTGTGGCCATCTTCCATACTTCAACAACACAATTCAACACTTTTTGCTGTGGCTGCATGTGTAGTGAGCGTGAGTTTCGCTGCTAAAATTTGGAAAATTGGCATCGGTAGCAGCCAGCAGCAGCCTAATACCCTTCCTGTGCGTCTGTCGTCGGCGGACACGATCAATGAATTCCACATTACCGTAGTGATGACGCATTGTTGTTGTTATAGCATATTTGTCCACTCAAACTGAAAATGCTGGTATGGGTGCGAAAGTCGAAAATGGAATATTGGATCTGTGGTATGTAGTAACGTATTTTCCTACGATTTACGGCGTAAACTGTGTTGGAGAACTTGCGCAACTGCTAGTCGTTCGAAATGATTATGATTAAAAATTCCTTTTTATGTCAATAGTCAGTCGACAACGAGGTTTTTCTTTCAAAAATCGAAGTTAATATGCCTTCCGATTTTGAATGTTCTATATATATATATTTGTAGGGCGCAGCAGAAGGATAGTTATTCAAACTTGAAATGTCTTTTGCATAGCTCTGAAAATAAGGTTTCGACTAAAACTGATCCAAAGAAACCAAAACTGGAAAGTGAACGCAAAAAGACATCAAATCTCATGGGCTTTTGAACAAAGTAAAAATTAAGTCTGTAAGGGCTAATCGAGGCATTATATGTAAACACAGTTGTAAACGCATATGTAAAGCAGTTGTGAACCGTTAGTTAAACGTTCAGTAATCTTATGTCGTCCCTTTCTGGCGAATGCATAGCTCAAGAACTTCGTAGAATAATTAATCATATACTGGATACAGTAAAACATTCCATGGTGATTTCCTGAAATCCTTTTCCTACCAGTCACTTTTTAAGTCCTAGAAAGAGGAAATCCTTGCTGGGGGTCAAATATGGCGAATACTGTGAATGGGGGCTAGTTGATAGTGTACTTCATAATTTTTTTTCTATTTTTTACGGATTTCCTATCGCTGCTGTCTTCAGTGGTCTTTTTGAAGAGAAGTACTATTTGTGCCGGTACAGTTACAACGACATTCAGCAGACCAGTACTTGAAAGTTGAAAATTCTGAGGTAGATTTGCCGTAACATTAATAAAGCCATAACTTTGCATTATAAGTGTTCTTTCTTAACAGAAAACAACGTTTCTTCAATAAGGGAAATTTACTTTTGCTGCATTATAAACAAAAAATATCAGAGGTAGCTTCATCTTGAGACCAATAATTTGTGACAATAATCCAGTTAAGGTTAGTTCTCTAAGACAGCACATGCAATATATTTTTCATTTGTGTTTAGCTACTTGAAAGCATTTCAGAGGTAAGGCACTACACGTCCGCTGTCGAGAGGCCAAACTTCAAGATCTGATGGAGCCTTAGGGAATTACTAAGGTCCGTCAGGAACCATCACAGAATGTATAAATACTACTATGACTATCTCTTTGTGTACCTTCCAACACAACTCCCTTCAAACGAACACAAATATAGTCATATTAGCGACATTGCCCTCAATCTATAAAATCAAAATCCCTCAAATAAGTATTGGGAGCTGGAAATTTTGCCAAGCCAATGGACTAAAGCCTAGGCCTGGCAAACTACTATGAGCGGAATGCCTTACCTAACTGTAAGTGTGGGTGTGAATGCGTGCAGCGACCAAAATGAGCAATTGTGCGTATGTTTGTGCTTTGGAAGCCCACAGGCCTGTAAAGCTATTCACAAATATGCTGCTGGTGCAGCTGACGTATTGTGAAATTAAAAAATACGAAGCGAAGTAGAAATGCTACCCAACAACAATAACAGAGTGTGTAACTACAAACAATAGTATGTGAGTATGTAAGTGCATATGTTAGTGTACGTGGTCTGTTCAAAAAATAACTGGAATTTTCGTTTCTTGAAAAAATATTTATTCATTCGTCTATATTAACGTTGCCGTCTTTAAATTTGTCTCCATTCGATATTCCAGGGCTTCTTCCAATTGTCGAAACACTTCTCAAACTCAATTCTTGGGATAGCCTTTAGCTCTTTCAGCGGTGCGCTTTTAATGTCAGCTATACTTGTAAAACTAAGGCCCTTCTTTCGAATTGCTTCACGCAAGCGGCATTGAGTATGCAGGTAGTACTCTTTATTGACCGTTTAACCTTGAGGTAGGAATTCGTTATGCCCTATGCCTTTAAAGTTGAAGAACACAGTGGAAGAGCATTCCCGTTATTTTTTGGACACACCGTGTATGTGTGTTTATAGATTGAGTGATATGATTGTATGCGTGCGCGAAAATTCAACGCTGTCAAGTTTGCCATTTTCATTTTCGCTCATCGACTGATTGAAGAGCGGTATGAAAGCGTGTTTGCATGCGTATATTTGTTTGTCTGTAGTTGTAACTGGAAGGCTGTACTTTGATGCAACTATCGAATTGCCTGTGTGTGGGCATAATTTTGCCGTTTTTTCTGCCTACCTTGGCTCAACTTTCAGTTCGGCATTTACCGTTATCAGCCCGCAGTGTGTATTTGTTGTTTTCCGGTACTTTAATTGCACGTTGCGCATACGCAGTGGCATACAGACATTCCAAACTACCTGTATCAACATACGTGTGTTTGTATGTGTGTGCGAAACACTCGGCAGTTTGTTATCAGTCAAATTTGTGTAATTTCCAAGTTTCTGATTACCGTTATTATTGCGTGCAGAAAACTGCTTGTTTATTTGCTTGTTCATGCTCTTTATTGTTTTTGTTGCGTTAATGCACCAGTGCCGTAATTTGGTAAACTTGCGTGTATTTGTAATAAGCATTTCAAAGCCAGTGTCTAAATAGACTCTTAAGTTTTAATGACATTTTTTAAGTTCGAAAAATCCAAAGGAAAGGGAAACCTTGTCATCAAATTGCGTGCTAAATATCTGTATTTTAACTAAGCAAGTGAGGAAAATTAAGGTTTGGTTAAAAACGAGCATTACTCTTCTTTCCAAACCAAAGATAACTATTCTGAAGGAAAACAGAAACCGAACCAAACTCAAGTTTAATAAAAATATTTTCTTTGCTCCGGACATCCGTAAAAAAGTTAACCAGAGAAGGCAAAATCTGCAAACACCTTTAATGGGGATAAGAAAGGACGAGAACTTTCTTATATCTTTTTTTTGAAGATATATCTTTTATTGATTGAAGTATCAATTTCCAAATCAACAAGTCAGATAAAATCCTATTTATATGAAGAATGCCGTGAATGAAGAATGGTGTGTTAGATGAAGTTACGAACCAACCTCACCCACTCTTATACTCTAACAATCTTATTCACAGAGCTGCATATACCATGGTTTTCTTGACTTAACGCGTAAAAAATTTTGAAAAGCGGGCGTAGTCTATCAAAGTTTAAGCTAAGTGGAAACATGTATTTTCAGCATTTCATGAAACGGCGTGATAATGGACGAAATCGTTTGATAACCACGCCCAACCACTTTAAAAATGCTATGTAAAAATTTAACAAACTTGCAAAAAACTCCTCAATAACAAAATGCGAAAAGCATTAAAGTTAACATTAAAGATAGCATAGCAGTTTTACAAGTAAATCGATATGAAATTCCGACAATGGGCGTGGCACCACTTTTAAAGAAAATTATATATATATCTCAGCAACTACTCGACCAATTTGAAGTACATCACATTTTCTCGACATATTTATGTTAACTTCAATTATATTTTTCTGTCTATGCGATTCAAGCATTAATGAAGATTTCGAAATAAAACTAAGCACAAACAGTGTTTTTAAGGTGTGACAAATGTCCACTAAAAGTGTGTAAATCCTACCTTCTCGAGCTCCTAGATACCGAATATGAGCAGTTCGAGGCCAGTGGCTGACTTTATATCGAAAATATCAGTAAATTTGTGATATATTTTTAACTGCCTTCTTTATCAAATAATTTTATGGTCTGATACTAAAAGTGTATGAAACCTGTTCCGTAGCTTTCCTAGAATTCATATATCTAATTTAATAGTTTTCGAAATTCGGTTAACATATTATCTTTAAAATGAGTAAAATCAGTTTATTTACGATATATATATATATATATAGATATACGAAATATTATATAATGCTGAGAACATCATTAGTTGCTGGAATCCTTATAAAAAAGGCACTCTATCTACCTCCTCAAATGAAAAGTTAACGTATTCTTTTCTACCTTACTTTCATAGTCGAAAATTTTAAGTTATAGAAGATTACACGAAAGTCGAGAGACTTCGGGAAAGATTAATTTGAATGATGCTGAGCAATTCATAATGTGGTTTAGATCTCGATAAATGGTATTTTACAGCAACATTAACTTACTGAATTAGATCTTGGGAGTAGAACTACACTGGTCCAGCTACAGTCTGAAATATGTAATATTAATCATGGTATCGGATTTATATCCTTCCTTTTTCTTGAACTGTGTTATAATCTTTATATGTGTATTACAGAAATGGGTGAGAATACCCATAATAAAATGCCATTATTCTTTCGAATTTTAGGAATTATTCTAGAAAGATAGAAGCGCATGACGAGGTTTATGACACAATTAAGTGATTCTGCACTTTACAGCGACTCCTCCAGAAAAAAAAAATGTAAGCTAGCAAGATCTGAAGGCGATCAACGTGGCTTTATGTATAGGAAAAGGTGACATATTTTATTTAAGAAACACTGGAAAGGGAAGTTCGATTTTTAAACCATTCATGAAAAGGCAAATATAACTTGACCGGACCCCGAAATATTTCATAGAATCGACATCCTTTTCAATATCAGATAATTTTTTCACCAAATTCGTTCAGAGTTAATACTTTTATCAAATTTGATCTCCAAAGCGCACTTAAAAGACAATACCTTTGTATATATATATCTATAAGCCACTGTATATTGTTTATCATATATAGGTATATATATATATATATATATATATTCCCATACAATTTTAAATCCGTCAAAAGCGACTTGAGTTTATACGCCTTGCCATTTTGGATAAAAGCCGCTCGTGTATTATTCCGAATATACCCAAATTTAGTGCTCCGACATTAAGTTCCACAATGAAACCCTCATTAAGATTATACGATTATGCTGTGTCAAAGTTGTAAAGTTCTTTTTAATTATGCATACGAAAAACTGGTAAAAGATTTAAACGCTCGCTGAGTAGAAAAAACACAACAAAATGGCAACACACAAATGCATACATATAAATGAATATCAATGTGTGTGTGTGTTTACATATGCGAATATATTAGGGTAGTTCCATTTTTGCAGTGATATTATTATGTTATTGTTTCGTAACTGCACTTCATTATTCAATTAAGGTTCTGTAGTCCATAATGCATTCATGTTGCGCAACAAACTCGAGTTTAATGTTTTGTGTTTAACGGAAACTTTCACGTTTAATGCTCGAGAAAACCTGACATTAACAGTTTCTGTATATTTCATGTCCGTACATCAAAATACGAAGGTGAGCTAACAAAATAGTCAACAATTGGGGCCTAATGCTCACAAGTGAAGCCAAATATTATGAAGAAACGAGGCAGAGGAAAATGCTGTGTTTACGACGAGTTAAAGAAAGTGGGTTTTGTGGTAAACCCCATATATATATGAACATCAAACTCCTGCCTAGGATGCTAAATGAATGTGACATTCGACAAAAGTTAAATAGGTTCTTTAAACAAGTAAAAAATATGAATTGTTTAAGTCTAACAACTCTGGCCAGAATATATATGAATTTTTTTAAATAGAATTACTGAGAAGTCTTGAGATTTAAATGAAGAAGTGAGGCTTAAATGATATTGCACAATATTTCTTGGCTTTGCAAGATGAAAAGAAACCACCCCAAAACATCTTAAGAATTAACTTTAAGGAATTTCAGTTTTTAATATTACACCACCTTTTTTGTTGTTTTTTCCTTGTGGCCATTCTGTTAGTTCTGAGGAATCTTATTCCATCAGGATACTTTGCAAGAAGTACCACCCTAATATTTCCATAAATTTATATTTATGTACGTAAGTTAGTTTGCAACCTTATTGAATATTTCTGCTTGCGTCAGGGAGAAGAGAATAAAAGGGCGGAATTCGGCTCAAACATATTAAGAAAGGTATGGAAAAAGTTTCATACTAAAAAAGCGCGCTAATCATTCGAGCGGTTTGATGTTGAACGGCCGCTTGGCGATTTGTTCTTAGTAGTATGGGTTAGGCAGCTCCGCAGCGTTACTTAAGCCATTAAAGCAAACAATTCAGATATTCCAACAACAACAAGAGCGTATAGTAAGCCGGTCGAGAAATTGGCGAAATTGTTGGGAAATAAAGCAAAATATGGAGCAGCCGACGGAGGAAGGAGTGCAAGGGGTTCGGGTCTACAAACAAAAAAAAAAGTCGTGAAATAGTAAATAAGCAACAACAGAAATTGGCAAAAGTTCACTTTGGAATGCGAGGCACACAAAAACTAACAGCAGAAATAGCAACAAAGAGCACTTGGGCCATTTAAAAAGGGTTAAAATGTAGGATTCGGCTAAAGCGCCCGTATATATGCTTCCTTTCTTGTGCGCGTTCTTTTGCTGTTGCGGCGACTGAGTTTTGTGCTGTGCTTTTGTATGTGTGTGTGTTTGTCGCCTAAGTCTTGCAAGTGCACTATTGTTTACGTTTAGATGTATGTGTATATGTGTGTGGATATGCCTATGTTTGTAGTCTAATGTTATGTATTCACTTGAAATTTCAAAAAGGTCGATGAAAATATTACTTTAGACGTTTAACTTGTTTGGGGCGTTCTTTTCGGCTCAGCCTTAACACAGTTTCTCAAGAGTTGTTGCAATTGCCATATTGTTGCGCATAATTCTTGGTTCTGGGTATATATTAAGGCTGCTAATGTCTCACCGTTTCGACATTGCTCACATATATAAACATATCTACATAAATACAGACATATATATGCGCTAGGATATCTCAAGCGTATACAGTGGAGACAAAAAACTTAGAGTGTATATATAAGTTGGTTACTAAGGAGCTTCCCGCAGTATCCCGACTAAATCAATGTCGAAGAACACAAGGACGAACGGACTAGATGGAAGTGCAAACTAGAGGAACTGCGAACCCGAGTTGATATGTTAAAGTGATGTGAAACTAGATACGAGGATATTATTGAACATCTCTATTGAATAGTCTGAAGACCTTTTCTTACAGTTCCGTAAATGAAGCCGGGAGACATTTGCGTATAATTAATAAGTTGAAAAGTTTCCATTTCTAAGGAAAGCGAAGAAAAGGCATGTGAAATCGTGAGGTATTTAGATCGATGAGTTGACTAATGTCTGTTCTTAGAACAGGCAAAACCTTGATCTGTCGAGTAAACTCTATAAGAAGTAGCTAATCCGGCTAAAATATAGTTTTTTCGCAGATAATCCCTATCACAATTGTTATTTCATTCCGCTATGTTTTTGTTTTCTCCAGAGAAAAAGAGCAATCATTAGGTTGAAGCTAACTAGTTTAAGCGTTGCGATGTTGTCTTGCTTCTGGCAGTTTCGTTGCAAAGTGCAAGTGTTCCTTTTAGCTATTTTCGCTACTTATATGAATGTGGATGCGGCACTGACTGGAAAAGAACTTGACTTTGTCAAACATCTTTACACTGAGCAATTACTAGCTGGTTTGGTATAAAAATTAGATTATTATCAAATACGAAGGCAGAGGGTTAAGGGAGATCAAAGCTTAAACCAGCCATCAAGGTGAACTAGCGCGAACAAAAATAAAAATTCTAAGTATACTTGTGATGGCTTCACAAAAGACTTCTCTTTATTTGTACAAGTGTGATTTCCATCTCGGGCCGAACTAACCTAATCTGACACATAAAGAACATATTTCCTACTCTCAACGCTGCTCTCTGGCTTGGTGTGAGTTGTTCCACGACTCACCTCAAGTATAATTTTTTTTGTTTTTAACAGATTTCGATGAGTTCATCTAAAAAAATTCCAAAATCTTCTGAGAAATGCATATAGAAGTCTAAGAGCCGACGTACGCTCTTTGTAACCACTGGTCCGTGAAGAATTGTTTTTCTAAAATTAGAAAAATCAAATTTTTATAAACCCTTCACATCTACATTTATTTTATTGAACACAAGTGTAAATACTTTCATATACATGTATATATGTATGTGTGTATGTATAGCAAGTTGCGAGCTTCGCTGCAGCTGCTCTGCCATTAACGGCGTACGAGTAATTTCGCTCAAAGTTTGTGGTAAATTAAAATGAAAATTCTTAACCAAAATTTATGTGCGGAATATAAAAATCCTCTTACACAACTAAAGCAAAGATATTCAATATTCACATGCACTAACACACACAACGGCCCCTATAAATGCCGCAGATGCAAAACCAAGGGAATACTGTATAAAATTCACACACGTATAAATCTAGTCTTTTATATCCATATGTATGTGTGTATGTATAAGTCAATTATGCCTTTGTGTATTTCCAGAAAACCAAAGGCTGCGAAATGTGGAAATCAAATAAATGTAAAATTATATGGCTATCATGAAAGGGTTTCTGATGTTTATTCGGAAATTTTCACTTCCCTGCCTCATCTCTATTGTATGAAATTTGCCAAGGAGCTCATCCAAGAGGTTTTGCGAGATAATTTGAAAGCTAAGAACATTTGCGGGAAGTAAAGATGAGTGTGGTATGTGCGTATAGCTTTGAGGTTAGTTCAGGCTTTCCTTTGTAATTTTAAATTGGATATACACTGACCTAACTGTATGTACATATATGTATGCACATGCTTTTAAGCTTTGTTGTACCAAATTACAGGAGCCTAAATTTTTTAAAAGGAGAAAATTAATCACACTCTTCTGTGTCGACTTAGCCCTTATATAAAGCCCTCCATTTGTCGGTAAACATCAAAGCGCACACCACAAATGAGAGAAAGAGCTCGGTGAAGCATGTAGAAGAGGTGTAAACATCTATTTTTTATGAATACATACCTTACGTATATATGGTGTAATTTATATTACCCTTCTTAAAAGTCTACCTACCATAAGAGGAATCTTGTAAAACTTTTGCTGTTAGTGATCATAATGGTGTGGTTGATGACATAGGATGATAATGAAATGGATGATAAAGGTCTAATTTCCACTTCAAAATAAAGAAAAATATATATCTTCTTAATCGGAATAACATTAAACCCATTTGTGTTCCCTAATGGTGATCCCGATAGCTTGGAATAAATTACAATGGTGGGGTACTTCGGATAGGATATGGTGTAGTAAACACACATAAAGCGTTTCAAAATCATGATGAGAGACCACTATCTGGCAGGAGGTATGAACCATCTACGATCTTAGTCTAATCGTTGTTACGAACTTTTGCAACGTTCTACGTAACCGAAACAAAGCGAGATTAATTTCCTATTAAGCAATGAAGAAAGAAAAAATTTCCGAAACTATTTACGTATTGTTTTATGCTTCTACAATAATAATATAGACAGCAAGACTGCCTAAGAATGGGAAGCTTTGATATTCAAAAGGCCCACATTCCAATCCATCTAATCCATATCCAATTAGTTCGTTTCAATTTCTTCAAACCCTAATGCCGTATTTTCCCAACATCAATTGCAACAAAAAAAACCTAGCTTGATTAACTTCAAGAAAAATTTAAATTCCTTCTAGGTTAAAGTTCCAAGATAGTCTTTTCGTCATATAATGAGTCACCGATTCAAACTTCTGAATGTTCCATGGATTTACCAAATATTCAACTAGCAGCTGGCTTCCGCGCTAATATTACCGCTCTCCAACAATGCTAGAACGACATTTACGTAGCTCTGTCAAATTGTTTAGCGTCCGTTTTCATTTAATAATATGGACTGCTGATCCAAACTAAAACCGAATATGATTTATCTATTTGAGTTTGCTAATTCGCCAAATAATCTACTCCGAGCATATACTATATATATATCTGCAAGAAACGTTTCCTACCCTCGAAACTCAGCTGAAATGGCTGGCTTATCGTCGTCATCCGAGTCGAGTTGACTCACTCTTGAGTGAATTGCGAAATTGGGAAAATGCCCGAATATATATACCGAATTTCCAGAGGCTTAACTGAGTTTGGTTTTCATATTTCTAGTACTATTTACGTCGAACTTAAACGCGAAGTTGAGTTTTGAGCTTTTCTTAATAAAAATTATTAAAATAATAAAAATTATTTATTAAAAATAAAATTTCTTTATAAAAACAAAAACATGTTTGACTTGGGATCTTCTGAAAATGTTGCAATGAAAAAATACTTTGATGACATTTTCTGAAGAACAAATTGTACTTAAAATTAATATGTTTTACCAATTCTCCACAAATTTCTCACCATTTCATTCCTCCATTTGCAAATTTGAAGGCATCAGTGAATAAAAATCAAACTTGGGCATTCCTTGGCTTAGAAATTGAAACTTTAATTACGTCATTTAAGCTTACGCCTTAACGTAGAAATATTGAAAAATTTCGCCTCTATGTAGGCAATGATTTATACAATTTAAAGCCATATTGCGCATTTTGTAATAAGGAAACAATAAATTGCCTATAATTAAGAGCGCTGTATGATTTTCAGAGCGAATGAGTATTTATACTCAATCTCTTAGCACAAAGTATACTTGAATTGCATTGTATTGATAAATTTCTACGTATCACAGCGCTTCCAAACAATGTGAACCATTGTGATTCCCACATTTCTAATTCTAACTTATCGCAGTACTTACCTGCTTTTACCACAACATCACGAGAAACAATTGTACCCACAGCATTGCTGGCCACACAATGATACACCGACCAATGGACATCTTGTCGGAACTCTTCTGCCTCGAAGGGTGGGAAATATAGCGAACCGTTGGCGAGTATATGACGGACCTGCAAGGGATGGGGCAAGAAATTGATGCATATAAATTACTGGGAAGTTAAAAGAGAAAAGTAAAAATATAAATATATTGAGAAATGTAATGGAAACTCAAGATAATATAAAGTTTTTAATTTGAAAAATGCCTGATTGTTTTCAGATTTTTCGGAAGCATTGAAAAACATACGTGTAATATAATACCCTCATTTTTTCGTTATACAGTGAATGGCACGGTATTATAATACTTTCATTGCTTGGATTGCAAAAAATTGGAAAAATTTACACAAAAAGTATAGAGATTCGGAAATCCACGGCAGCCATCAATGAGTACTGCACCAAACATGCGGGTAGGGGTCGAAGTGAGAACACAATGAAATTCGTCAGCCGAAAACATACGCACACACACACACATACCCAGTTTCAAGGACTACTGCATTACCACCCACAACAAAAGGCCCGTCACTACTGGGCCATGGCAATGGCCACATTGTTGCACCCAATGTAGCAGCAACAGCAGCGGCAGCAGTAGTGGAGGATTGACTTTTCTCGCTACTCGTTGCTGCGTTGTACTCAACGCTCCCAGAGTAGTTGTGCTTGTGCGAAATAAAATGTGAAGTTGCTACATTGTCTGATCGCCCGTTAATCTTCCTGACCAACAACACTTTTTTCACTATATTTGTCTGCTTGCTCAATGCGCCCGCCTGTCACTCTGCTACGTTCAACGGCATTCACTCACCTCTACTTATATCGTCGTTGCCATATCGAAATAACTCAGGCTAGCCGCGAATGGCGGAAGTTCGGTTCAAGTGGCTATTGATTGAATTTGTTCGAAACTCACTCGGACCATGCGTCTCTACTCCGTGCGCTTCCTTCAGGTCAGCAGCAAGTGATTGTGGCTTTTATTGTCATTTTGCTGTTGCTGCTTTTGTATTTGACTTTCTATGCGGATGGCAATTGCTTTGCTTTTTGTTACTGAAATATACATTGTTCGGGATGCGGCTCACATTTCCAGTTTATTGTTGGTGCTATCGCCAGCCAGTGACTCCCTCAATGCTTTGTTCTAGCCATATTGGCGTATTGAACTATCATTCTTGTGGCATTAAAATGTGCAAAGACTTTAAAACAGCAATACAATTAAATATTTATAAAATTAGAAGGCATTTAAGTGCATTCTTTCTATTGTCCAAACACACACTTATTTATACATAATATATTTTCGTTTGTAAATTCAACTAAAGAAGACCGAGTTTATATATAATACAAGAGATTTCAAATTTGCTTTTCTAAATATTGTAGTACACAAAATAGGACAGATGAGCTTTTTTCTTAATCAACCTGACATAGCAATGATCTTGTGAGACAATGAAACTCAAAAATCGGAGACATTAACATCTGGTCCTTTAGTAACATTAATAGGATTAATATCACTTTCAAGCGAAGATCTCTGCGAAATCCATATTTCTAAAGACTTACCGAATCTTATTTTACTAACCGACGTAAAATTATCTTGTGTGAAGACAAGTCTGCTACATCGAAACCCATCAAAAATTATGCAACGATTCTTCAGCTGTCAACAGTTGCAGACGAAGAGTTACAGTTTCCTCTTAAGACACTATTAAACTTGTGGACTTACATTCTAGATACTCTAACGGACCAAACTTGTACTTCCTTAGTCTTCACCAAAAACATCCTGCAGATTTATCGCAAAAAAAGCCACCCTTCCCTTTCGTTCAACTCCGTCGAATAATTCTTTTAATGAACTTACCTCGGATGACATTGGTTGACGACATTCTCAGAAAGCAGTTGAGATTATTTTTCAACAAAAAAGGTTCACCAAAGTCGAAAACGAAAAGAAAACAATGTAATATCTGGATTAGTCAAATAACTTCAGACCTTCACTTTGGAAGTTGACCAAGGAATATGCATATAAAGGACTGTGGCACCTTCGCCATTTACTTGACGTGCTCTGGTATTAAGAGTATAGAGGCAGGGCAAACTTCTGACGAAATAATTTGGTCTTTTACAGGATATTTGGACGATTTTTTCAATATAATATCAGAGCCATTGAGCGCTTTATTGACCATATCGAAATAAGCTCTTTTTAGGCTTTTTTATTATATTTTCGTTCACCTCGGGCGAGTATAAAGTGACGATTGCGACATTACTGTTTGTCGTGAGCTTTTTAAATATTCTCACAAAAGGAAGTCGGGCGCAACAAAATCTGCAGCTCTGAGTGGTCAGACAACGTCACCTCCAGGGAGTCTCTGTTGCAGAAACTAAATAGCTGGACATTTAACAAGCGCGTCGTCCTATTGACACCAGTAAATGTCAAGGCCTTTTCCGAGCATTTGCGGTCAGACATGTAATTTCGCTTAATTAACGCAGTCAGGCAGTGTGAATTGGGACTAACTATTTTCAACGTAAAGCATCAATATTTCGGCACTTTGTTTCAACATGACTCGATTTCACTGAATCGAATCGAATTTTACTGAACTGAGATTTTTACGTGCAGACATAAAATTGGATACAAACTGTACGGAAATAAAACTCTAACAAGTAGGAAGGATCTAATTCGTACAAATATTTTAAATTTTTGGCAAAACTTTGTAATTAACAAGTAAGAAAGGGCTAGGTTCGGGTTCAACCGAACATTTTATACTCTCGCAATATGCAAGGATCAGAAGCGGGGATATGCTTTCAGGTGCTGGCATAACTTTATATTAAAATGCTTCGGAAGAATTTAACATTAATTATCCGAGGAAATTGTCAATGGATTGCAATCATATTTGGTATCCTATTAATTTATATTAGAGGCCATAGACTCTTGTACTTTCATACTTTTCATTATTTCGCTTCTTGTCAGAGATATTTATATTAAAATCCACCAAATTTGCTCAAAAGTGATATATGTGATATAAACTCAACCAAAGTGGCTTAACTGAAAATATTGGATACATGGGGAAAAAGTCAATCAGAGAAAGGGAAATAATTATATTAGGAATAAATGGCTTAGACAATGATCTAGACCGATTTTTCATATTTAGCGCGAAATCACATTGTGTTTAAGAAAACATATCCACCTAATTTCATTAAAATATCATACATATTGACCAACATAAACGGTTTAAAGTCAGATGGAGGCACTGAGGTCCTAATATTGAGTAGCTGGTGGCTTGAAAATTTATGATCCGATTTCGTCTATTTTTACGCATGAGATGGCATAACTTTAAAGCACTGTTTGTACAAATTTTTATTTTCATATCGTAATTGCTGCACGATTTATATACTTTAAAATTAAAGATCAGATGAAACTTAAATTTGTGTTGTATGAGAAGTAGGCGTAACTTTTATCCGATTTCGTCCATTTTCACTATATGACATAAGAATGCAAATATAGTATCATGTAGTAAATTTGTTGCAATCGGGAAAGGCGTTCTTGGGATATGAGATATGATATTTCTCCTAAAAGTGGGCGGTGCCACGCCCATCAGAAGAACTTTGCACGGATTGCTATGCAACCCTTCCGTATCATATTTTTTGCCAGATCTAATATTTCTGACGTGTTCCTTCAGCGAGTTATCGCACTTTTAGCAGTTTTCAACATAAATTTTGTATAGGAGGTGGGCGTGGTTATTTTCACTCACTCATTTTCTTAGTATATGAAGAGATGCTCGAAGTACTCACCCGGAGTAAGTTTGATTAATATAGTTTGAGGGGTTTCCGAGATATTTATATTAAACCTATTGGGGGGCGGGGCCAAACCCACTTTTCAAAATTTTTGCCCACAGATGCCCCACCCGACTAGGATCCTCTATACTAAATAAAACGTTTATATCTTGATTTTCTGCTTAGTTATAGCACATTATCTGTTTTCGATTAATGGCATTTTATGGGCGTGGCAGATGTCCAATTACGCCACGTAATTC
Source organism: Bactrocera minax (assembly GCA_021498325.1). Taxonomy (NCBI): domain Eukaryota; kingdom Metazoa; phylum Arthropoda; class Insecta; order Diptera; family Tephritidae; genus Bactrocera; species Bactrocera minax. The sequence continues at coordinate 592,912 of JAKEEE010000100.1, forward strand.
ATCAAAATATCTTAATTTTTACTAAAGTTATCGCTTGCACGGACGGACGGTCGGACAGACAGTCACTTGGATTTCAACTCGCCTTTTCATCCTGATCATTTATATATATATATATATATACTAGTTATATATGTATGTCTATATCTAACTCCATTAGCTCTAGGTGTTACAAACAACAGTTAGGTGAACAAAACTAATATACTCTGTAGCAACATGTTGCGAGAGTATAAAAATTTTGCATGTATTCGTATGTACTCATACTAATATGTGTTCAATATTCGATATTATGTGGGAAGATACATACTGATATCTCCAATTTTTACTACCGCCTGTGATATTTACAAAAATACAAGGGACGGGATTCAATACATTGGGTGTAAAAGGAGGGCTGGACATCATTATATTATATTAGGAATATGAGCCTGTACCAAGGCCTAAACCGATTTCATTTACTTTTGACAGCTATATCACTTTGTTAAGAGAACATATCCGCTTAACTTCATTAAATATCTCACATATCAACCGTGCATATGGTATAAAGTCAACCGGAAGTTCTAGAATTATTTCGTCAGTATATGGGGGTAGGGGAGATAGTGCACCGACTTTATGCACATTGTTATCAGGAAAATTTGCCTTTTGAATTTCATTAAGATACCTTACAGATTGATCGGTCTTTTGATAAATAGTCAGCCACAAGGAGGTCCTAATATTCGGTATCTGGTGGCCTTAAATGGTATAGTCCGATTTGGACAATTTTTAAATGACTATTACCATACCTAAGCGCCTTAAACTTTATTTAGATATTTCCATTGATACTTGATTTCTTTAAAGTTAAAAAATCTGATGGAAATTATAAATGTGGAAGGAGGCGGGTTTGTAGTCGGATTTCAGTCATTTAGCATAAGCATGCCTTGGTAGTGAGACGCATAAAATTTCAATTTGGTCAAGTATTCGTTGTGCTATGAGATTTCATCTAAAATTAAGAAGTGTCACCGCCATTGCCCAATTTTTATACCGAGTGATGAGTACACCTGCATTATTTCCCCTAGGGTTAAATTTAATGCTCTGCAGAGAGTTCGCGCCTTTTTGTTATTTTCGATCGTAACCTTTGTGTGGGTAGTCGTGGTTATAATTTGATTTAACCCATTTTCACACTGTATTAAGAAATGTTGGAAAGAACTGTTTATACTAATTTGCTTGGTTAATGTTGCTTTGAAATTTAAAACTGAGGCGATTTTACAAAAGTTTTGTACTCTGTGTGACATGTTGCGAGAGTACAATAAAAAGATATTTCGGCACCGATTATTTTAGAATTGAAACGCATTTTCTTCTTCAATAAATTTTTACTTTTTCGACAGGGGTACTACCAAAACGGTAAATGTTTATAATTTGCCTTCTTTCAATCAGTCAGATTTTTTTAGACTTATATGAGTGATATCAGAGTTGACAGAATTCGTCGCCAATTGTTTGTAAAAATAATCAAATTGTAAGCACTGGAAACATTTTTCTTTTAATGAAAATATCATATCAAAAAGATTGCGGCCAATTGGCATCACTTTTCGCCATCCAAATTTTATGGTTTATTAATAGTTTATTTATAAATCACTCGGGATTACGTTAATTAATTTAAAAGGGTATGTGTTGTCTTGAAGCAACCATTGATCTGTATACGCGAGCATAAAAATTTATATCGTTTCTTAGAAGATTTTTACATTATCAGAAGAAACTTCTTCTCAGATGTCGATAAAATTGAGAGATTTGTAAGTTCAGTTTGTGATTTGGTACCCTAATCTTAGAGGGATAGAGTAAAGTTTTTAGCTACCCTGTTCTAACCTAAAAAAGTTTGAAGTTATTCTAAGATTTCAAGCAATCATATTTTAACTTCCAATCTTCCATAAATGTCGTAAATGACTTAGTAAAATGCTTCCAAAAACATTTATAGCTGAAGTACAGGTTATGTTTGTTCCTTTTGCATCTATGTTGATATCTCAGTTTAGAAAAGAGTAAACTTTACCTTTGATATAGAGGTGATTGGATTATTATCCTTGTCCAGCCATTCGACGTTCGGCGGCGGATTGCCGTGTGCTATGCAATCGGCAATGTTGCCGGCATTGTTGGTGAATTCGATGCGCGATGGTGGTTCATGCGAGAAATTGGGCCCTTGAGTGTCAAAGTAGTTGGAAGCATCTGAAAAAATAGCACACAAAATAAATAGCATGAAATAGAAACTGGGTAAATATGAAGAGTTGTGTGGCATACCAATTTGTAGCGCTGCGAAAGTGTGTGTGTTTACAGTTAAGAGATGAAAAATTATAGATATTATTATAAGCATTAAAAAATTTTATTTGCGTGCCGAAGAAATTAACGTTAAATGCGATGATTACTGATGCTAACTCTAGATAACCAAACGAACCGGACAGCTGCTACAATTCCTTGGCAATGTTGTTGCTAAATGCTTAGCAACCAGACAGCAATCATATCCAAGCCATCTAGATATTTTCATTCTTTCTTTTTTCATATTTTTCAGCATTTCTTTACACTTTTTTCGCAGCTTGCTTTAAACCTTTTCATATGCCTTGCATCACGGTCGCTCAGTTTACAAGTATTAGCACCAGCGTGGCTCGCAACGTCTCAGGCATTCTGTTTTAGCTCTTTAGAAAATCTCCCTTACCAGCATCACACTTTCGCAAAGTTCTTTAGAATCTTAGTAGCTTTGTAAGCGCCGCCGTCGCAGCTATTGCTCTAGAAAGACCTTTTAAAAACTCCGAGCAAACATTTGCCGGGATTGGCAGGGCTTGCTTCTGCTCTGTCTCCGCATCGCTTTGGTTTCTTGTTTGTTGAATTGGAAAATGCCCGAATGAGTGTTTGTTATCGGCGACGGTGTGCACCAGAGGTTGGTGGCAGAAAAGTTATGTAAAGACTCATCACACGCATTTGCTGGAGGCACATTCTATGCTACAAACCGCAATGAGTTCAAGTGCATCCTTTACAAATCTTACTTGCAATTCCCGTACAAGTTACAAGCTTATGCACATACAACGTACACATGTACCTCCTTTCGTGCATCTATAACTCTAACTTCGATTCAGCAAATGTCCTAAAAGCCGCACGAGCAAACAGGAAATTGCAAGGAACAAACTCAATGAAGCCGCTACCCTGTGCCACAGTGCAACTTGCAACACTCGTAGAATATGTGGCAGAAAGCATGCAAAGTACTGTGTGTTGCATAAAAATGCGAAAAAAGGTGGGGCTAAGTTCGAGCGGGACCGCATGTTAAATATTTTGCAGTTTGTACTACTAAAAATTGTCTAAAAATTTGTGGAATATCAGCTGAGCTCGACTTGAACCGGACTGCTAAGGAGCAATATGTTCGTATTTTTCATATTAACCGTTATTATCATGTTCAGAATAGACTCTTTTCTAGTGAACTCAAGCATGCGAACGATTAACCAAATTTTTTGTACACTTGCGGTAGCCCTCAATCGAGACATTTTTTGCTTGGAGCTTTGGAGCTTGCTTCCAATTAAACAACCGTGCTATTTTCCAAATAAAAAATTAAGATGTTTTACCGCATTGACTTAATCGACAACGTTCTCAACATATAAGGACAGTTCAAGTAAGACAAGAAACTAATGAATCATTAATCTGGACCACATATCAGAAAATAACATATCTTATTACAATTGAAACCGAAATTCAGCCTATGGTTGTTCTCCACCGATCGTAAACTGTTTATGGACCAGCATTATCAAATTTTGTGGACTGTATGCTGGATCTATGAAATCACATAAAAATTTTTGATCTAGCAAGTTTTCTCCGAATTTTCCGAAACAGATATTAAGGGGATAGGGAATATTTTATTGCCTTGGTAAATCGAAAGTTAATTTAAAAATCTGTTCAGTAACAAGAAATTGGTTCCATTGGATTTGTTAATGGAATGGTCCTCCAGAACGAATTCATAGTAATCAGTTACTCTGAAATCGTATAAAATGAACCTGTAACACACGACGATGTAATTAATCGGTAGCCCAGAGAAATGAAAAAATAAAAAATTGTATTGTAAATAAAAAATAATAAAATTGAAAAAATACAAGCCATTTGATACGATTCTACTGACGATGATTTTTGACGTTTGGTGCACAAAAAATTCAATATATTAATTATGTGTTAAGCCGATTAAGAGAAGTTTTTCATCGCCTCTATGGAAGAAACATCAAGACCACCACTAAGCTTTATGGCTCAAACACCGTACTTGATAAAGTGGACTCTGTATACCAAATTTTACTCAAATTTGTCTTGAAAGCAGGGATAGCTTCAATATAGATTTACTGACTGAAACCAGGTTTGGTGGATTACTTTATACCAGAAAGTGACGTGTACTCGCAGCTTCATTCAGATGTTAAACTTATTGTTTCATTCAGATATCGTATTGATTGTTGAATATAAATGAGGAACATTTAATTGAAAGAGGGACATCGGCTGATTCCCATTGTTATATCAGTGATAGACCTATTTACCCCATTTTTTGTACCAATATGTCTTGTTTTCTAAATTACATTTCAAAATTTTTTAGTTCTTGGGTATGTGTACTTCAGATCATTGACATGAATCGATAACATTTCTATCACAACAACATCATTAACCTTTACTGCTTCTCAAAAGTACCGTTATATATAACTTTTCTTCGTCTTTGATATGAGGGTATGTAAACCGCCTTTGGTGTAGATACCTTAACAAAACTATTATACTCTTCGCAACATGTTGTTTGAGTATAACAATTAACACCAAAAGGAAAGGATACTCTCTCAAAACTCTCTCTGCATGTAAGCACAAGTCGGCAAACAAAAAGGATAATATTAAAAAAATAAAAAAATTAAATCAGAAGTAAGTCTTTGCTATTGGTTCTGTAGAGAGGAAGGCGAAATTAAACTGAAACCAAGAAGATGTAATTACTACCACGGTTGAGAAATTGCAAAGTCATATGAAACAGTAAAAGCACTGCTCAGAGTGCTTCCTGTGCATCCTCGTTTCACCGTCGTCATGTTGCTCATACCCCTTTTGTTCCCTGCTCTCTACGCGCTTCGTTGCAAACGTACGGGTTTGCAGCTTACATTGACATCGGCGATGCTACTGTTGATGATGACTTCGCTGTTGAATCAGGGGATCATGGACAAAAAGGGTAAGAAAATATTGTGTGCGACTTGAGTGACAGCGCTGACGGTAATGACGGGATTGCACAGCCCATTGAGTTTGATTTTGTTACACTTATGAATGGACTGATGTGGGTACCAGGAAGCCAAGAATGTGCTTTTATAGGAGGTTAGGTACAGGTAGCACTTGAAGATTGAGTTATATGTTGTAACTTCACTTACTAGGCACTGTGATTTGTAATGGGTACTGAGAAATGGTAAATCAGTTGTAAGAATTGTTAATGGACCGATTTGCCTGGAAATATTTACTTACAAAGCATCTACAGGGCGTGAAATATTCAAAATCACATATACTATATACATTTTCAGATCATCCATTATTTGGTTAATAACTTTGGAGCTCAAGTCAGTTATTCTCTTTTTTAAATAACTAAGACTTCTACTCTTTCCAACAATTTATTACAAATAAGAAGTAACATATTCTCCAGAGCAAAAAAAACTTATCTTAAGGGTTCGATAAATATTTTTGTATCCGACGCTCTCGTCAGGGTCAACCATTTGGTAACAGTTGTTGATTAGTTCAAACTGGTTCGACACCACATATGATTCGAAACTACGAGGACAAGTTAAGTTCGGCAGACACAGTGATCTTCGGATATATGAACACTTTTTGTCGGAACAAATTTACAAAACAAGTTAACTTACCTTAGGAACACTGAAGGAGATTGTTCCAATTGTGTGGATAGATCACAAATGAAAATGAAATATTCATTCCTCTGCAATAATGGAAGATAAATGAAAAAACTTTTTCAGAAGATATTCATGCTTCTTGGGGTGGATTACATGAACTGTGTTATCAATTCTCCTTCGTAAAATTCATTTAAAGTTGTTCATAAATTTTGCGGAAAAATTAAATGTAACCATTAGAGATAGCTTATGTTTTCTATTTATTACTTTCTGGTGTAATCCTTTCGTTTCCGTGTCAACATTCATCTCTTAGATCTGTACAATATATTCACAATTATCTAAATTTGTTTTACTGAAGCTGGGGCAATAAGGAAGAACTGCACATTCAATTGCTCAGCACGGCAGGACGCTTCTAAATATATGCCTGTAGGATCTATCTCTATGAAGGCTCTATATAGTTTTCAAAATACGATTAGAAGAGTTATTAGCTGTCTCCTATTCGCCCAGACTATAAAAGTGGCAGACCGAAGAAATAATTCTCTTCAATCAAACATATTGACTTCATCACAACTCTTGTGATCCTATGAAGCACTGCTTCCTTCTAAGCTAATGAAGAGCAGTGAGAAAAAAAGAATTCATCTCGAAAGAAATAAAAAAACATTGCAAAGTTATCGGGACTCAGTGTGGGAAAGTCAAATTTATTCGGTAGCCATATTCACAAATATAATTTTATATTAAATTTAGAGTACGACATAAATAATTTTAAGGTGAATCAATGACTACATTAGGTCTCGTAAATGAAATTTAATTATTTAATTATTTGATATATTGTACATACATATGGGAATGTACATATGTTCGCATATAATCGGAGCAAATAATGCCTTTCACCTGTTTGTTGTGCCTGTGATACCTTTGTTGTTTGGTTGAATTTGGAAATTTGTTTGCTTATCGCGCTCGCACATGAACACACTTACACACACAGCGAAATAAGCGTGCCACACAACCGCATTTGGTTTTAGAAGTAATCGCAACCCACTGAGCTGAGATAAGCTGACTGAGTGCCGAAAATTGACCGTCTAATATTTGCAAATCCTCCTTTAATCATCGATATATCAATACCGTCGCAATCATTATTGCTATTGTCATTTAGAAAATGAATTTTATGTACAAAAATGTGCACACATATATACATATTTAATACATAAGTTCATACCAACATACAAAGGCAAGAAGACACAGATATACGTCA